>CM030367.1:92425028-92611596 GCA_017893485.1 Hemerocallis citrina
TATAATGAGGCAAATACTGCTTCATCCCTATTTTTGCCTTTTCACAAAAATTTAAAATCCTTTCATTGTTCCTGAGGGCACATTTTAAAGTATCATGTCCTGATGAAGATGGAGCTGATGAAAGGAATGCCACAAAGTACATGACTTCCTCATCTGGAAGTACTAGTGATGTTCTGTTTTCCCACCTGAAATTAGAACACGATCCAAGATGCTCAAAATTTGAAACTCCATAAATGAAATGAACAGTAAACAGTTGAGAGGAGGAGAACTATTTACTTGGACTTGTTTACTGGGTATATGAGTATCGGACCATTGCTACTGTCTGTAAGTATTTTTCCAAATACTTGTTTGGAAAAATCATGGATTTTACTTTTCGGAATGAGAAGGTTCAACCAAGGGTGTGCCACTTCCCACAGTCCTTTCGATCTTAGTTGCAGTTCAGAGACATGAACTCGGTCTAAGAACTCAAGGTATGATACCTCGGATTGAAAGAGAGTTGATGGTATATATCGAAGCTGAGATAGAAGTTCATTGACTTCCTGCCAAACCAATAATTAAGAGGAATCGAGTGTTTTAATTGCTACGAGCTTACTCCAAATACATTCCCGTGTGACAAATTTTCCCTTCATGAGAAATGTATAAATATATTTGACAATAAACCTCAATAAATAAACATATAATGATTGTAATTTGAATTTTAAAATTGTAATGATTTTTTAATGCAGTTTCCTATATCTTCGATCGTTGAGATACTTCACCTTTAATTTATCTCATATTCCATGTTTATTTACTTTTTTTTATCAACTTAATATTTTTCTCCTTTACAAATATATACTTTTTTACAGAGTTATGCACTAAACTGTAACATTATCTTCTAAACATGTGTACCTGGTTTGCCAAGTCAGACTCGTCGGGATTAAAGTTCATGGTCATTTCCATACAGAACAAAATTTTTCCATCAGATTGAAACCAGCTGGCCTGAACTGGGTCCTGCGGGTTGAATGAAGATCTCCAATTGTTCAATATTCCAGTTCGATTTATTAACACAAACCCCTCAATATAATCGAATGTTTTTTCTGAAGAAATCAACATTTCCTGGTCCTCTGTAAATTTAGTTAAGTCCGAGTACAAAACTCTGATCCACTTCACCTGCAAACAAGAGTGCTGGTGTCATAATTAAGTTGAACGTTTTGTGACTTGCGCGCAGTAACTTTTCTTTTAAAATCTTACCATTTTCGGTGCTGGTTCAAGAGCAATTCTAGCTCTGGTTATAATTCCAAACTGACCAAGCCCCCCAAGAACACCAAAGAAGAGGTCAGCATTCCTTTCAGCTGAGCAGTTAATTATGTCTCCTTTTCCTGAATTCGTTCGTTAAATTTCTTCTGTCAGTTTTTAAGAAGAAAAATCTAAATATATAAAACTATAACTTGTGCAATCCAATATGTTTAAACAAACGGAAAATTTTCAGAATAAGGTTTTCAGTTAATTTGTTGTCTTTACGGATAGAATCTTTTTAGAATATGCCAAAACTCTGCACGTTTTACATCAAGTAATAGCTAGAAAGATAGCAAGTAAAAAACCTGTAACTACTTCCAACTGATGGACATTGCTAATTTGGGGACCGTGCCGGAACGCCTGGCCGCTAACTCCTGCATTGGAAAGTGTGCCACCGATCGTGAGATGAAGGTAGTCTGTCCATGATTTTGGCGCAAGCCCGTGCTTGAGGCTCTCTTTCAGCACATCTATCCACAGAGCCCCTCCAGAAGCTTCCACGTACGGAAACTCTCCTCCTTTGTGAACACGTGTTTGTGGCTCCTCAAGTGATTCCATTCGAACTACGATTCCACCTTGTGTCTGAGCTTGGCCTTGGAGTGAATGCCCGTGTCCCCAGGCAGCAATGGTGATATTTGAATGTGGTCCCATTTGGAACACGTAATTGATAACTGTGGCGATGTCAGAGACCGATTTAGGGTGGAGAACTGCACAAGGAAGGAAGTGGAATTGGTTACCGAAGTCTCTAGCTACATGGGCAATATCGTGGAAGCTTAAGTGGCCATTGAATGTTAGAGATTGGAGAGAAGAGGGTGATGGCATGTTGATGTTTGAAGAGTTCATGGTAACACTAGTTAAGAGGAGGAGAACGGAGAGTTTGAACAAGTTTCTAGTTGATGTTTTCATGCTGTTAGCTTGTGGGGATGAGAAGAGAAGAGAAGAGAAGAGAAGAGAAGAGAAGAGATGATGAGGCAGGGGAAATGGGAAGGGGATGGAGGGAGATTTAAAGGGAAGGAATGGAAATAATGGTCAACTTTTTGACTTTACTGAGATGGAAGTTTTTTTTTTTCTTTTTTTCGGGGATGTCGTTTGACTTTTGGCTTAAGAAATGAGTTGTTGAAACAGAAGAAAACAGTGCCTGTTATTTTCTGAGGTCTGAGAGGAATTGGCGGGGATGGCCCGGGCGATGCTCGTTGATGATTTTATTTCTTTCTTCCAAAATGACCTACATTTTGAAAATATATACCATGCTGACCCACCATCGAAACTATTTACGAAACTGACCTACTTGCTGTCTCAAATAGCGAGTTATTTAAAAACAAGTTCGCTGTTTGAGATAGAGAGTGTAAGTATATGGATTTATACGACACTTGGATAAATCTCGTGAAGTGAAAATACCCCAAACCACACTCGATGTCTCCAAGAGTGAGCTTGGTTGTACCACATGCGCTATTGGAGATTTTTTTTTTAATTTTTTTAATTGCACTCTCCCTCTCATCTCTTCACTTCAGCTTTATCCTTTATTTCTCCACTTTCACTCCTAACCCCAAACCCAAAATTCTAACATTCCAAATTCGATATCTCACCCAAAAAATTCATTCAAAATCTCTTCCACATCACTTCATCCATCCCAACCCTCTTTCCTCCCACTCTCAAAACCTCAAAATCCCTATATTTCTTGATTACGGAAAATCTAAAGAGGTTTGCATCAGAATCAAGTGCATTCATCTCATCCATATACTCTACGGCACTGAGTCCAGTACATCCTAAAGCACTCATCCATTGTACTGTATGTCTTCACTCGTTAGATTTTGGATTTTGAATAATTTTGATAGTGAGTTTGATAGATTGTAATGTTGATAATTGGTGTTGTTGGATTGGAATTTTCGGATTGGTGTATTCGGAATTGGATGGTCGGATTGGATTAGTGGGACGAACTAGTTTGTTGATTAATTGTTGCTAATGTACATTGTTAGAATGTTAGAATGATAAATGTGATTGTTATATTGGGTTTATGGGATCAATTGACTGTTGATAATTATTCATTCTTGATTGAATTGTTCATAATGAGTTGTTGTTTTTCTAGTTTTAGTTTGTCAAGGGGTGTTGAATGGGTTGATTTATAAGTCAAGTGGTGTTGAATTGTTTTTTTTTTTTTTTTGAGGTAAAAGGTGGAATAACGCCACCCAGTTTCATTAATAAGAAATTAATAAAACAACCCCGGTATACCGGAAGAAATACAAAAGTACAGTGCAGGAAAAAAAGGACAGTGCAGGAAATAAAACATAAACTCCCAACAAAACCTTGGGGGGTGGGTCTAATCCTCCATACATCAAACAACCAAAAGTACAGTAGGCAAAATACAAATTAGCAGAGACTGCAGCTAGTGAGACTCTGATGAGTATGGATGGCGCCAACCCCTCAGTCCAGTGTCGGCCCAAACTCTACCTCCTCATCATCAAAGTCCTCCACCTGGAAGACTCTTGCAATCCTCCATCTCGCTCCTGTGGCAGCAGCTGTAGCCCAAAAGGAAATAAGATGCATGATATGAGTAAGGTTACCAGAAATACTATTACATGAAGCACGAAAATAAAAATTGTTTCTGTCTAGCCATAACACCCATGTAGTTGCCGCAATGGCAATGTACCACACATCCTTCATTTCATGGCGAATCGAGGCGAATTTGGGGCCAATCCACAAATCCTTATATTCGCTGGGGTAGTCACCTGTTCCTGGGGCTCGTAATACCTCTACCATAGTTACCTTACTCATTGGGCAGTGAATAAAAAGGTGATTCAAATTCTCCATATGCATGTTGCAGAATCCACAGTCGGTCGCAATCTGGAGTTGTCTTTTGGCCAGGTTCTCTCTGGTGAGGATTGCATTATTGAGCACTCTCCAGAGGAAGACTCTGACTTTAAGTGGTGTTTTTGCCTTCCATAACACCTGTGCCCAACTGGGTCTACATCCCCGATAGTGAATTCGATGGTACAGGGATCTGACCGTGAAAGCTCCATTGAGCTCGAGTCCCTATCACATCTGGTCGGGCCTTGGGCGCACCTCGTTCCGGTCCGTGTGATGTGTGTTTGCAATTCAAGCAGTTGCTGATGTGATCCTGGGGTAAGAGTTCCTCGGAATGACGACCTCCAATTTCCCCTCTTCCAAGTCTCGGCCACCGAGATATTGGGTCGATTCGTTTTGTCATACAGCTCTGGGAATGTTTCCTTCAGTGTATGGGCACCACACCATTTGTCCCACCAAAATCTGGTGGACCGTCCATTACCGATAGTCGACGTAACTGCTGAGTTGAACGGTCCGCTTACTTTGGTAACTCCTTTCTAGAATTGTGAAACTCTAGACCCTACTCGGAAGCCTAAACTTCTCGTACCTTTTCCCCGAAGGTATGGTTGAATGAAATCCTGCCATCCTTTCCCGCTGTGGTGAAAAACCTTCCACCACCATTTCCCCAAAAGGGCAAGGTTTATATCGCTAAGGTTGATAATGCCTAGCCCTCCATACTTCTTCTTCATGCAAGTAATACTTTATTTGATTAGGTGGTAACCTCCCCTATTCGAATATGCCCCTTTCCATAGAAATCTTTTTCAGATTCGGTCAATCCTTTGGATCACCCACTTAGGAAGCTCAAAAAATGATATATAGTAAATGGGTAGATTAGAAAATACTGAGTTAATGAGTACCACTCTGCCTTCGAGTGAAAGCAATTTTCCTTTCCAGCCAGACAGTCTGTCCTCCACCCTGTCTATTATAAGCAGCCAGTCCGACTTAGTGAGTTTTCCTGGTCTGAGTGGGAGCCCTAAGTATTTGATTGGGAACTCATCCGTCGTACAGTTTAGAATGGTGGCATGTTCCCGTGCTTCTTCATCGGAGAGTGAAATGGGAATCAGTGCACTCTTGTGGAAATTTATCCTGAGACCTGACCAGGCTTCAAAACAGTAGAGGGCCCCTTTAAAGCAGACTGTTTCTGATCTGGTCCCATTCCCAAAGAGTAGGGTGTCATCAGCATACTGGAGAATCGTGCACCCTTGATTAGAGGTGCTGCTGGCCACGGGCGTTATCCAACCTTTCCTCCGACAGTTTTCTAGCATACCCCTCAGCACATCTGCTAAAATAGTGAATAGAAGTGGGGATAATGGATCCCCTTGCCGGAGTCCCTTTTTGCAAGGAAATGATGGACCTGGTTGCCCATTCACCGATATTGTCATTTTACTAGTATGTAAACACTGTTTGATCCATCTTACCTATTTATCCCTGAATCCTCTCTCTCTGAGAGCTTCCAGCAAACACTCCCAGTCGACGGAGTCGTATGCCTTCTCAAAATCTAGTTTTAAGAGGAAATTCTTGGAATTGCTCGTATGGCAGTGATGGATAACTTGTTCAGCAGTGGCCACACAGTCTAGGATACATCTGCCCTTGATGAAGCCTGTCTGGGTTTTGCTGATTATATTGTCCATTATACTTCCCAGGTGGATGGCCAAGACATTTGTGATGATCTTAACCGAGCAGTTTATGAGGCTAATCGGTCTAAAGTCCCCCACGTGTTTAGACTCCTCCCGTTTGGGTATCAGGACAACTTTCGCAAAATTGAACATGCCCAATTTGAGGTTGTTGTGGAAAAATTCCTCCATCAGTGCAATAATGTCCCTTTTAATTTTTTCCCAGAACACTTGGAAGAACATCATTGGAAATCCGTCTGGCCCAGGTGACTTGTCTGCTCCCATTTGGTTGATGGCTTTTTTCACTTCCATTTTCGAGAAAGGTGCTTCCAAAGTGGAAAAATTTTGCGCTGATTCGTTCTGGTATGCCTGCTAGTAATCATCCCTCATTGGGATCCTGAAATCATTCTTCCTCCCAAAGAGGCCCTTGTAGTAATTTTGAAAGGTTGTGGAAATCACCTTTTCGTCTTGTGATGTTCCGTCTGTATTGAAAGAACGAGATTGGATCTACGTCTTACACTTGCCACTCGGTGGAATTAGGCCGTATTCGCGTCTCCCTCTTTGAGCCACGAAATCCTTGACCTCTGGTGCCATTTGATCTCTTCTAACTTATAAAGATTGGCAATATTTTCCCAGAGCTCAAGTAGCCTGTTTCTTTCTTCTTGTGACAAGACTCTCGTCTCTTCCACCCTTTCTAGCTCATCAATTCCTTCAAAAAAGAAATCTTTTGCACGCCAGATTGTCGAGAATCTAGATTGATTTCATCTGCGCAGCCACTTTCTCAATCTGCGGATTTTTTCACACCATCGGGATGCAGCGTCCGTGCCAGCCGTTGGGAGCACCCAATTTTTCATCACCATGTGGTGAAATCCCTAAATTTCCAGCCAGACCTTCTCAAATCTGAATTTCCTTGGCCTCTGAGCTCCGTGTACCCCCACATCGAGTAGGATCGGGGTGTGATCTGACGTGGGCCTAGGAATCGATCGAGCGGTTGCTAATGGAAATTTAGCTTTCCAATCCATCGATACTAGTATCCTGTCCAATTTGGCCATAACCGGAGCCACTTGCATGTTAGACCATGTGAATAGTCTGTCATTAACTGGGATATCAATCAGCTCTAGTTCCGTTGTCATTAAGTGGTGTTGAATTGTTGATAATGATATGTGCTTGTTTAACTTCTTAAATTATATGTATAGGTTATGTCTGGATTTTGTTGTACATCATTCCTAAAAATATGCATATTTAGTGGGGTTGATGTAGAAAAGACTTGGCTTTTGGATTTGTTTTGTAATTTCGTTTTTTAAAATATTGAAATATATTATACGAAACACAATCTTTCCATGTAGTGTACTAAACATTATTACAAATGGCACGAACGGGGAGTAATCTTCAAGAAGGATCGAGTAGTAGACCACAAGTTTGTAATATTCATTTAGTTTATATAATGAATGCCTTGTCTGTCATGCAATTAACAAATATTAATAAAATTTCAAGGACATGTCGAATGATATGGTACACCCAAGTGGCCAAGGCCAGGGTCCGCGAACTCGCTGATGATGACCACCAGTTAGTAGTGGTCGCGGTGGTGGAACCAGACGTACAAATGTAAGATTATATTTCTTTGATAATTTCGAGTTTGCATCATTATAATGATTTATGTTAAATCGACGCTTATTGTGTATTTACGGTGTAGGTATTACCTAATCCGTCTTCTTTGCCAAATGAGCTGGGCCCGCCTTCATCATCTTATGTTCCACCTGAAGGTCCCGGTCCTCTCGACCTAAGACTCTTGACCTTGCAAGCGTAACATCGTTCAAAATTCATGTGGGATGGACAATCAAAGGAGTGTATTTTTCGGGGGCACACCATCTTGCTCATGCATCCATATATTCATGAGCTGTTACGGGATTGTGGCTTGTACGATATTAGTTTGATGAGTTCAATTAAGGTCGATCGACCTCTCCTAACCGCTATTCTTGAGAGATGGCATCCAGAAACGCACTATTTTCACTTGCCGGTAAGGAAGATGTCCGTCACGCTACAGGATGTTGCGGTCATCATAGGTCTTCCTATCAATGGACATGCCGTCACTGGGATGATGGACTTCGATCCAGAGTTTATAGTTCGAGAATACCTCGGTGTTCAGCCGGATCCTAGGGCAATAAACGGGAATTCAAGTATCCTAGCAATCATAGACTTTAAAGCATTATCATTAGCTACGAACACTATCATAAAATATTGACCTTCTCATTTTTTCGCTGCATAGTGAGCTAAAATTTTCACACTCCATTCATCTATATCCCAATTAGTAACTTTATAAACTTTCTCGACTAGTTCTTCCATTGTAATATTACGAGGTGCCCAAATTGTTTCAAGATCACTGACACTATAACTACAGCCTAACTTTGGGTTACGAATTATTTCACCACCAAAATAAAACCAAATAGGAATATTGTAATCCATACCTACACATATTGCGGTGAATATACGATTCATTATCTAATTACAAACAAAACCTACCCAAGTGTACACGAGAAAATGTTATACAAATAATACATTTAAAACAATGATTGAAAAGATTGAGCAATAATGAGCATGGAGAAGACGTCGTAGAGAATGTGGGTGTGATGAATGCACTTGATTCCGCCATAATCCTCTTTACATTTACCGAAATTAAGAAATTTGGGGGTTTTGGAAGATGAGTTTGCGATTATGAGAGTGGGGGGAGAGAGATTAAGTGAAGTAGAAGAGATTTTGGAAGAATTTTGTTGGTAAGAGGTTGAATTTGGGAGCTAGGATTTTGGGTTTCAGAGATAGCGAGTGGAAGTGGAGAGATGATTGAAAGAATTGAGAGAGTTAAAGTGAAGAGGTGAGAGAAAGAAAGTGCATTTAAAAAAAAATCTCAAACCAGACTCGCTGTCTAGTTAAATTGTGCTCGGTATTCGAAACAACGAGTCTAGAACTTTTCGACTTCGTGAGATACCTCCAATTGGTGAAGAAATCTCTATACTTACACTCGCTATCTCAAACAGCGAGCTTGTTTTCGAATAATTCGCTGTTTGAGACAGTGAGTAGGTCAGTTTGGTAAATAGTTTCGAAAGTGGGCTATTTTAGTAAATATTTTCAAAAAGTTGGTCATTTTGAAAAAAAACCCTCATTGATATGGTGGGGCCAGTGTCACGTGGTATCGGTAGTGGTGGGGACGGGGGAGGTTAGTCAGGTGGGTTAGGGCCTGGGTTTGGTGAAGGGGAGGGGGGGGGGAGGGAGGGAGGGAGGAATTGGGGTGAAGAGGAATGATTTGTTTGAAAAGAGTTGCACTTCTCCTTGTTTTTGAGTGATGAATTTTGAGGTTTTACTTCCCAGATATGAAACATGTTACAAAAAACCAGCCCATTAAACATAGTTTCTGTTAGACTGGAGTGGAACTAGCAGAGCTAGTTGTTGGGATTTGATAATTGGTAGCATGACCCTTATGCAACCAGAACAATGGATTAGTACTAGGGTTTGAGTCAAATTCGAGCTAATTACAGATTACAAAGTGGTGACAATTGGCATCAAAAGCTTCATCAAGATTATTCGAGTGTGATGGTTGGTTGCATGACTTATACAGACCAAACCATTGGTTTAGTATTAATCTTTGAGTCAACTTCCATGTTCTTCCTACATGGTGGAGTGACAATTGGAATCAAAAGTTACTGCAAGAGTGTTTGGAATGTGATGACATTCTACAAAAGTGTATTAGATTACAGAATTAGCCACATCAAATGGTTCATGGTAACTCTGATGTAAGGTTCTGAACAAGTTACAGACTTACGGTATTTGAGAATTGTTACAGGTTCTCTATTGTCTGTAATATCAAGAAATTTCAGTTCACACCTAAATTCTCAGCACAAACAGCGGAACATGAACGCCATTAGAAGGTGATCTTACACACACACAAAATATTAATTGATATGGGTCGGATGACGTGGCCCCTCCTGGGCCACAGGATCCCTTCATAAAGCGTGCACCGCCGGATCATCCAGGTCTGCAATGTCAGCGCGAAAACCACCCAGGTCTCTGCCACGCCAGCCTGGAAATTGCCCAGGCCTCCTCCACGTCAGCCCTATACCGCTTGGGCTTCTGCCACGCCAGGCCCATGGACAACCGGGTATAGACCCGGCCCCAAACTGGTCCAGACCCGGTTGGCTCCTTCTATAAATACCAGACCCTCTACCCCTTCTGCAGGTAATCCATCTTTTCCCTCTCAAACCCTAGTTACTGTTTCTCTCCTTTAGTAGCTGACTAGATCGTCGGAGGGTCTGCCACCGGGACCAACTCCGGTGTTCCTAGACCGTGTGCAGGTACAAGAGACCCCGGATCCGAGCCGAGCATCCAGTCTCCGCCTCACCCACGCCTACTCCCGAACCGTTCCCCCCAGCTGAGGGTCGGTGCCACCGTCCGCACTAAAGTTTCCTCCACCAATACAAATCGAGAATAACTCACACCTGGTGCATCCACACATCCCCCCAAAACAAACCGCATCAGTAATAAAATAAAATAACATAAAAAAGTCTGGTTTTTTTTGGGGGGGGGGGATTAGGGTGATTTTTATGTACCTTATAAGCTAAATATTTGCAATTGATCTTATGCATGTATATGCTAACTAAGGAAGGACTACACATTTGGAACAAGAGGGGTAAGCTTATAAAGAAATAAAGTGTCACACCCCGCTTCCCAGAATACAGAAATACGAGCACGTAATGTAGGCCCAGTAAATGATTATGCATCATCCATAAGCTGTACCAATCTAACTCAACAATATACAAGAGAAACAACCATGCAGGAAAAGAATATAATCACATAAACAATGAATAAACTCAAAGATAATCATGAAATAAATTCACCAATAATAATCTAACATCTGGGATAAAACAAACTTCGGGTCATAAAGCCCAAGAATACAAAGTATGATAAAAGGAAATACAATAATCAAATAACAAAAGATAGCTAAGAGGTCTAATAGTCCAGCTCCGATCTTCAAAGAGTTTGCTCACCAATTTCTTCGGAAACAGATCCTTCAGTACTTATAAAATCTTGATCTAAAAAGAAAGAAAAGAGTGCCCTTAGAGCAAGTCGTGGGCAACAAGTAGAGAAAACAAAGGATAAAGGAAAGCATGAATATCAAAGAATAAAGATATGGTCAAGGACAAAGAACAGAGCAAAGGCAGGAAAAATATCAAAGGTCTATAGTAAATCACGCATGTAATGAGTGAAGTCAGGATCAAGCAAGAAACGCAGGTTATTAATCATTTTATTAGCCTATCTAGTGTATGTACTACTGCGTCCCATTCCACAAGTTCGGCGCAAGCACACAGTGAACGTTTTAGACTGATGATGAATTTATGGATCGTGTATTCATCCCAGTAGTCGGGAATTTATGGGATGTTCGGGATTTTCAGAATTTTCAGGATATTCGGGATATTCGGGATTTTGCTGGCGAGGGACCCCTACCGAGTACAGTCTCCGATTGTTCACTACCAAGTCAAACTCATGATACCCCAACTTGTTTTTAAGTCATTTTCATCCTATGTGAGCATGCAAGAGGGTGTAATGTTGTATGATACTAACTGTGTTAAATTCTATGCGCTACAGACAAAGCAAGAAGCAAACAAGTCAAATCAACACATATCACATGATCAGGACAGCATGACCTTGCTGTACTAAAATATGGATTACAGCCACTAAAAATAGCAAATCTGAATCCGCCGAAAGGTCTAGAAAGTAAACTTCCATACGGTTCCAGCGGGTATAATTAAGGCATATAAAAGATACCGAACCTAGGGTGAAAACTCTATTCGAACGTTTTAGACTGATGGTGAATTTACGGATCGTGTACTCATCCCAGTAGTCGGAAATTTGTGGGATGTTCGGGATTTTCGGAATTTTCAGGATATTCGGGATATTCGGGATTTTGCTGGTGAGGGACCCCTACCGAGTACAGTCTCTGATTGTTCACTACCAAGTCAAACTCATGATACCCCGACTTGTTATTAAGTCATTTTCATCCTATGTGAGAATGCAAGAGGGTGTAATGTTGTATGATACTAACTGTGTTAAATTCTATGCACTGCAGTCAAAGCAAGAAGCAAACAAGTCAAATCAACACATATCACATGATCAGGACAGCATGACCTTGCTGTACTAAAATATGGATTACAGCCACTAAAAATAGCAAATCTGAATCCGTCGGAAGGTCTAGAAAGTAGACTTCCACACGGTTCCAGCGAGTATAATTAAGGCATATAAAAGATACCGAACCTAGGGTGAAAACTCTATTCTATTAAGGTTTTATGTTCAGGCAGCATGTAGTAGGTTGTGTTCAACTAATTATTTTAGGTCAGAGAACTCATTAATAAAATCCATAGAAATTCTGGGTGATACCTATACATGTCTAGGATCAGCCTAATTTATTTCAGATTTTTCTTTTACTGTTAACAGGGTCAAATAAAATATAGAACAGCAGGGTACGCATGAAATTATGAGTCTGAAATTTCTAACATGGCTGTACTAAAATGTTGATATCTAGCAGATGACAAATTGGAATTTAAATCCGCACCAGAAAAAAGTGATCTAGACATCCAGGGCTACAATTTATGTTCAGCAAGTTATTTCAAATTATGTCATTAGCATGGCTAAAAATCTGATTCAAAGTGAAACTTACAGCAGTCCAGAAATCAACTTAACGTAAAAAGGCATCAAATAAATCATACGATCATATGTAGCATGCAAATTGGTTTAAATCGAAACAATCCTAGGTGTCAACATGCAATTTCTCAGTTTAAGATACAATTATCACAGTCATGGTGTCAATTCATCGAGCAACTTCAATTTAGCACATACAATTTTAATGTCTAATTTATCAAGCAGTCCTATGCATGAATCTAGTTATTTAAATGTGCATATACATGAAACAATGGGGACTGAGTTTAAGATCAAAGAGATAGCACGATGTTAAGAGTATGTCGGGTTAGCTCGTATAAACCCTTGATAATCTTAATGGAATTGTCAAAAGCAGTTTTGATAACAAAATGGACGGGATCTACTTGCAGGAGATCAAATAATCTTGAACACAAACAATAAAAAGGGTTCAAGAAGAGACTTGCCTGTTATGTTGCAGATATAATTAAATAGGAATAACGGGATCAGAATTCTGGATAAAATCTCCCAAAAACATGTGCAAAATACATGCGAAGAAACCCAAGCAAACAAACACAGCAACTCAGCCAAGGGATCCCCACACCAGATCGGACAGAACACGGGACGGCAAGAATGGATCTGGTGTGCCAAAACACAGAACGGCAAAACCAACCAATGGGCGATCTCTCCACACTCAATCTGGCCAGAACAGTAAACAACGGAAGGGGATCGCTGTGCCAAAATACGGAACACCGAAAACAGCCAATCGATCTCCTTCTTCTTCCTTCGGCAGAGAGAGAGAGAGAGATGGCTAACAGCACACTGCGAACACGACAGCGCGGAACTACGGTGGCCACAGCAAGGCAGCGGCGGCTGGTCGAGAAGTGACGCAATGATGGCTGGCGACGGCATCTCTATTCTCGCACCGAAACAGAGGAGGCGACGCGACTGGGCTTCGACGGCGATGAGGACACGATGGGGATCTTTGGAGGTTGCGAGGGGTGAGCGGCAAGGGATCACGGTGGGGCGACGGCGAGCGGATGTGACTGGCGGCGAAGCAATGGTTAATGGCGATGGGTTAAGTTGATGGGTTGCGGTGGATTCTTGGGCAAGGACAGGGAGATGATCGGAGGGCGATGGTGACGAGGTTGACGAGGGGAAGAAGATGGTGGGTTGATGGGTTGCGGAGTTTACGACGGGGTAATGGCGATGGGGATTGGGTGGCTTCGGTTGGAGATGGAAACAGAGAGGAGCGGGAGTTCGGGGATAGGGGGAAGCGGATGAACAGTAGAGGGTTAGGTTAATGACGGCTAGGTTAGGGTTATTAGAAGATGATTAGGGTATTTATAGGGGAAAATAGGATATTGGGCTATTGGGTAATTGGGTATTAGATCCAATAAAATAAAATACATTGTATATAATACGATTGATCAATACAAATCCGAATACAAGAAATAAGATATCTAATAAATTATAATTTGTATTACGTAAATTATTTGAGACAATTATAAACACAATTATTGAAATAATAATAATAATTAATCATAATACCCGCAAGAATATAAATAATAATCATGACAATAAAATAGTAACACTAATAATAACATTAATGGCAATAAAAATACTAACAATGATAATAGCAATCATCAGAATAATAATATCAATGTATAAAAATAGGAATTCGGTGAAATAGTTCCAATCAGTAATAATCATTCTTGATTTGAGTTAAAATGTAAATAGTTGATCAGGTAGGGATAAAGACAAAGTTTATTTAAAATAATTATAACTATTGTTTAAGAAAATATTTAATCAAGGAAGCTCAAAACGAATTTAACAATACAATTTATAAATATCGAGATACAAAAAAATACTCATAAAAATATGTATTTGTGGAAATAGGGGTTACAGAAAGAAAAGTAAAGAAAGAAAAGAGAAGATGTGTTGTAAAGAAAGAAAAGAGAAGAGTAAGCTTATAAAAGTAATTACATGGTATCAGAGCTCCTGTCCAGCTCTCTCTCTGACCAGCAACCCAGCTGTCGACCTTCGACCAACATCTGACCATCAGTTCCCCCAAAGATCTGAAGCATATCACATCAACCATCACCATCCATTGAACTGCCGACCTTCTCCACCAACAACCGACCATCAGCAATTCTTAGGCATCATCATCTCATCTTCTACTGCCGACCTTCTCCACCAACACCCAACACAACCATCATCATCTCCTTGAATGGAAATAAATTCAAGCCTGACTGAATCTCACCAATATTGGTGTGGCACACCATGTGTTTGATGAATTGTCATAAAGAAAAGAACTTATCTTTAGGTGTGTGAACCCCTCCAATTTAAGTTCTGACCTATCTTCCTTCACTTCGAGGATTGATTGTGTACTAATTTATTGTGATCGGCAAGATAACCAAAGAGAGTGGTGAACCCGATCTGAATGATAACTCCATTGTGATAGGAACTACTGTGACATGAATTACTCTTCCTCCTTTTCCATCCAAATTATTAACTGTGAAATTGAGTAGTAGTAATTGGCAACAATGACACAAGATGTTTAGAGTCAAATTGAAAGGTATTCGTCGCTTGAGTCATATATTTCATGATCCACCTAAGACTATGACGGAAGTTTGGGAAGCTGATGATAGCCTGATCATGAGCGCTATGTGGGAATCCATGGAGCCTGATATTCTTGATACTTCAATGCAGTGCTCTACGGCTAAAGAGCTTTAGGATAATCTTCAATCAACTTATTCTGGTTTGACCAGTATGACACATGCCTACAGTGTTGAGCAGGCCTACTGTCGTTGTGAGATGAGTAGTAAATGCATTAATGAGTACTATGCCGTCTTCAAGAAGACATGTGTTGAGTTGCAAGAACTCTTTCCATTGAGCACTAATCTGAAGCAGATGCAAGAGCGCCAACAACAGATTCATGTTCTCACCTTTCTCGGGGGGCTTCCCAAGTCTCATGAGACTGCACGACCTTTAGTAATGGGAGGTCCTGCCTCCAAGAGTTTGTTAGAAACCTACAAACTTGTTAAGGAGATGTTTCCGCACCTTTCCTCAATCTTCACTAGCGACACCCCAGAAGAGAGATCTGCATTAGTTGCTACTCAGCCTCGTTTTAGTCAAGGAGGAGGATGACATGGTCACACAAGTGGTTTCAGTGGTCGTGGTGCTAGCAGTTACAACTCACAGAGTGGTTCAGGCATTTCACTTATCCAGATCATGTACAACTATTGTTGTAATACCCCGGAAAAATAGCATATGGCTATTTTGCATCGTAATTTGTGGACAATTGAGAATTACACGCAATTATGTATTTTTCTAATAACAATTGATATTAATTGAGAAATATCAGATTTATTGTCTACTTTATTTTATAATTTTGAAGGATTATTATGAGGTAATTTTAATGTATTTTTGTATTGTTGGTATTATTAAAGAAAAGAGTTAGGTTTTATTTGAAATATATTGAGACTTGGAGGCTTATATGAAATATTCCCTTATATTATTTATTTATCTAATTATTTATTTATTTACTTTTTACAAACACCCCCCCCTCTCTCCTTCCTTCTCCTTCTTCTTTCTTTCCCTTCCTGTTACTATCCCGACCAAAAAGAACCCCAAGCCGAACCCACTTCGGCTCTCTCTCTTTCCCCGCTCAAATCCCCTCCATTTCTCCGTGGTTTTCAAATTAAATGGAGGGATAGGCTAATTGAAGGGTTCTCTACATCGTGGCAGCATCAGATTTTCGAAAGGATTTCGGGGAGGTAAACCCTAAATTATTTTATTGTATAAAATTGAGTGTGGTTAATTTCTATTGAGTAGGAGTATTATGGTAGGGAGATTAAGACATGTTGGGAAGGGTAGATGCAAGGAATTAGCAGATTCTTAGAGAGTTGCAAGTTGTTAATAAATTAGGGTTTTGGGTTTGTAAAAGAGATCTATATGTGTATGAATTATTTCTCGTATAGTAGTGGAAAGTATAGTTGGACCATTAGAAAATTTAGGAGTGGTTCTAGTAATTATTTGGAGATAAAAATTCCATAGGCATTAGATTATTACGTGCATCACACGTGTGTATCCCAGGTGTTCAATAAACGCTCATCACACGTGTGTATCCCAGGCGTTCAATAAATGCTTGTGTGATATTTGGATTAGTGTTATTACCTCCCGTGATTGGTTTGGATGATTTGAGCTTTAACTGCTTTGAAATTTGATAATAGGATATTAGTGACTTTGGATGCGGGGAGGCATGGTGGCGCTTCGAGTCTTCGCGGGATATTTTGTGAGTATGATCTGTTTTATTTTTATGTACATGGTGTGTTATGAAGATTTTAAATTACGATTTGTCGTGTATTTCTGATTTCGTATCTTAGTGTAGCCTGGGTGTTTTGAGCTAAAAGTTTGTGTGGACACTCTTGTATATATGTCCACAACTATGGTCTAAAATTTTATAATTTTTCCGAGGTCATTGATGCCTCGAAAAATTTATAGAATGCAACGAGTCTGGAAGCTGCAGCTGAAGCTGTCAATGGTTGAGGACTTTAATGATTGAATTTGAGGAAATGGTAATTTGAGGAAGTATCAAGCAATTCTGTATTGCGTGTTGGAAGTTATGGATGTTGCAAGTTAGCAACCTGTTGTTTAGACTAAACTTCAAGTTTAAGTTGACTCGAGGACTTGAGTTCTATAAGAATTTGAGGGAGCCGTCCACTAGGGGATTGCAATGGATCTCCCCACCCTTCTAGAAATTCTGAGTGTGTTGGATTCCGATGAGCGTAGCTTGGATCACAGCTACTGCTTTTTCTTGAACTATTTCATTGGATAATTGATGAGGAACCCTTGGCATACCGCAGTGGGATGATCATGAGCTATCGGGTTTTAATGATGTTTTAGCATTTTCATTTGGAACTTAGATAAGTTCCGGTGCTTAGTACTCATGGTGGACATGAGTGAGTTGAGATATAGCTCTGGTCGGGTTGTGTTTGGTGTCTCGATGCCTGAGTCTGTCAATGGTTGAGAATTGATGGTTATGTGTGTGCTTACCTTCATTTGAATTGTATTGCATCCTTGGGGTGCCGTTGGACCACTCGCTGAGGGTCACGGGCTGGGATTATTTGGTCGCTGACCTGTGAAGGTATTAGAAATCAGTGGATGTGATTCCGGGATGGTTGTTACCTTGACAGACCAGTCAGGCTCGACTCTGTTGATCGACACCGAGTGTGATTTGAATAACAATATATTTCCAGTAAACTCCATTGGTTAGGTTTTCTTTTATTGTTTCGCTTGAAGACCAAATTGGTGTTATGGGTGATTTCCTATAATCCAACTCGTTCTGAGAGCTAGCACTAGGTGGTGATACTATGGGGTTGTCTCTTCCTGTCATTAGGGATACGTGCTGCGGTGCGTATCTTGCACTGTTGATTCCTGAAGTACCGTGGTAAGGACGGGATGGGATCCGGGCACATGCTGGTGGACACGAACAGGTCGTATGAGCTGTGGTCCTATGAAATACGGAGCCATAGGTATGCTGTGGTATATCTTTAAGTTCGTTAAGGCTGTTGAATGGGATCCGGGTGATGGAACTGAGATGATTCCCAGGACTACGGATTGGTGTGCGTATCGATTGTTAAAAAATTAACAGATTAAATACGTGATCTAACCCCATACAGCGGAATCTAGGGTTCACGAATTATACCTGCGATGAGAAGAAGACGACAGCGACCCCAAGATCTTCTGCACGTATTCCTTCCTCGGGTTGGATGTCGTGTGGGCGACGATCTCCCAACCTTTCTTCACCTTGGCTGACCTCTCTTTCTCTCCTTACGTGAATCACAAATTTTGAGAAAAAAATTTTATATTTCATATTATCAATGACGGCCAGAGAATAGAGGATATATATAAGGCTACGGCAGGGACCATGAGGAGAAATTAGGGTTAGGTCTCCTAACGAATCTGGGTATCCCGTGTTCAGCCCGAACACACAACCCAGGCCCATTAACAATAGCTCGGTCCACTAAGGAGCTATTGTTGCACTACCTTCCTAATCCCAAATTATATTTATGGGCTCCTTTTATTATATGCTCGTTGAGCTCCCCATGTTAAGATATCGAATGTCCGTCGATCAAATTAAGTTACTGACAACTATATTGATCAACATCTTTTATCCTAAAGTAGTACCACTCAACTTTATTTGTCATGTCGGATGTAATCCACCTGCAGGGTTTACATGACAATCCTTATGAGCTCCTTAAGGGGACATCATCAACCCGACGTATCGGGACATGGATTCCTTTTACAATCAACAGCCCATCATACATACAATGCTATTACCCAATTCATAGAGGTTGTTGATCCATAATGAATCTCACTCTTTTATGAGTCAAAGTAATGCACACTGCATATACATGTCTGTTATTATATCTGGATTAAGAGCATAAGCATCCATAATAACAGAGGTGTTTGTTCTCTTTTGTAGTCAGTACAAAGAGAACAACCTCAAGTGGTCCTGTTCAATATACACAAAGTGTACTAGTGTAAACCTATAGTCAAGACAGACTAATACCAGATTACACTACAACCTTTCCAATGGATTGTCCAAGTCCGTCTAGGTTGTGAACTATTTATATATTCCATAGGGAACTGATAATATGATCTTCTGTGTGCCACCTCACACCATATTATCAACCTTATAGAATATTAGACACTTGCATTAATATTATAATAAACACAATATGCAAACATATGCCCATATGATTCTCATTCAAAAAATAAGGAAATAAAGTTAATACAAAAGTGATGCTTTCAGTATATAACCCTAACAATCTCCCACTTATACTCAAAGCATTGCTTTTCAGTATACTGTTACAAATCTCCCACTTATACTTAAAGCCATGCTGTTATGCATCTGACACCCATTCCCTCAACATGACTATCAAAAGCCTTAGCTGGTAAGCTCTTAGTGAAGGGATCAGCTAGGTTGTCTGCTGATGCTATCTTGATCACAGCAACTTTTCCTTTCTTTACGAAATCTCGTATCAGGTGGTACTTGCGCTCAATGTGTTTACTTGCCTTATGGGCTCGTGGTTCCTTCGAATTTGCAACTGCACCACTATTATCACAATAAAGTGTAATAGTCTTAGGCAAATTAGGTACCACATCCAAGTCCAATAGGAAGTTTCTGAGCCAAACCGCTTCTTTGGCTGCCTCAGAGGCTGCCACATACTCGGCTTCCATGGTAGAATCAGCAATACATTTTTGCTTGATACTCCTCCATATAGTGGCTCCAACTCCCAAAGTAAATACATAACCTGAGGATGATTTCCTGGAATCCCTATCTGACTGAAAATCTGAGTCTGTATACCCCAAGGCAACTAAACTATCTGCCTGGTAAACTAGCATGTAATCTTTAGTCCTTTTCAGGTACTTCAAAATATGCTTTACGGCAGTCCAGTGCTCTTGTCCCGGGATAGAATGATATCTGCTAACCATGCCAACGGCAAAGCAGATATCTGGTCTCGTACATAGCATTGCATACATTAAGCTTCCTACTGCTGAAGCATAAGGAACTGCTTTCATGTTCTCTATCTCTTTAGGTGTCCTCGGACACTGCTCCTTTGATAGGGCAATTCCATGCCTAAAAGGTAAGAAACCTTTCTTAGAATTTTGCATGCTAAAACGAGTTAGTATAGTATCGATATAGGAAGCTTGAGACAAGCCCAACATCCTTTTCTTGCGATCTCGTAGAACTTTGATCCCAAGGATGTGACCTACTTCTCCCAAGTCCTTCATATCAAACTGTTTGGATAACCATACCCTTACGTTAGATAATACCTTCACATTGTTTCCAATGAGCAAGATGTCATCCACGTAAAGTACTAGGAATACCACTACGTTTCCGTCACACTTTTTGTATACACACGATTCATCTTGACATTGATCAAATCTATAGGATTTTATCACCTGATCAAAACATATGTTCCAAGATCTGGAAGCCTGCTTAAGTCCATAAATGGACTTCTTGAGCTTACAAATAAGATGCTCTTGGCCCTTTTCAATGAACCCGTCTGGTTGCTTCATATAGATGTCTTCCTCAAGACTTCCATTAAGGAAAGCTGTCTTGACATCCATTTGCCAAATCTCATAATCAAGATGAGCTGCAATAGATAAAAGAATCCGGATAGACTTAAGCATGGCTACTGGCGAAAAGGTTTCCTCATAATCGATACCCTCTCTTTGAGTAAAACCTTTTGCAACAAGCCGAGCTTTAAAGGTTTCAACCTTACCGTCTGATCCTCTTTTTCTCTTATAGACCCACTTGCATCCAATGGCTTTTACACCAATAGGTGGTTCTACAAGCTCCCAGACTTGATTAGAATCCATAGATTCTATTTCAGATATCATTGCTTTTTGCCAAGACTCTGCATCTTTATCTTGGAGTGCTTCCTTGTAGGTACAGGGATCATAATCTTGTTCCTCAGGGACAAAGTCTGACGACTCTCCCAAGAACATATATCTATCAGGTTGTATCACAACCCTCCCACTGCGACGAGGCACTATCGGTTGTGGTGTAACATTTGTGACACGTTGTGCAGTTACTGGTGGTACATCCTGTTGTACTGTTGGTACTGAAGTATTTGGTGTCTCACCTCTCAGTTCTTCTAGAACAGCTCTACTTATGGGTTTATGGTTCATCACATAGTCTTCCTCTAAGAATCGAGCATTGGTGCTAACAATGACCTTCTGATCCTTAGGACTATAAAATAAACCTCCTTTCGTTCCTCTTGGATAGCCTACAAACAAGCGTACTTCTGTACGAGATTCCAACTTATCTGCTTTCCCATTCAGCACGTGTGCTCGACTACCCCAAATCCGAACATGTTTCAGACTAGGCTTACGCCCAGTCCACAGTTCTGTGGGAGTAATTGGTACTGACTTAGAAGGAACCAAGTTCAAAATATAAGCTGCAGTTTCTAAGGCATATCCCCAAAACGAATCTGGTAAATCTGAATAACTCATCATTGATCTAACTATCTCCATAAGAGTCCTATTCCTTCTTTCTGCTACACCATTCTGTTGGGGTGTTCCAGGTGCTGATAATTGGGATGTAATCCCAGCCTCTGACAAATAGTCCCTAAACTCCCCAAAGAGATACTCGCCACCACGATCTGAACGTAATGACTTGATACATTTTCCATGACGTTTCTCCGTTTCTTCCTTGTACTCTTTGAATTTCTCAAAGCACTCAGACTTACGGCGCATCAAATAAATATATCCATACCTTGAATAATCGTCAGTAAATGTGACAAAATATTCAAAGCCACCTCTAGCCTGGATAGTCATGGGCACACAAATCAGAATGAACCAATTCCAACACATCTTTGGCCCTATACCCCTTTGCCTTGAAAGGCCTTTTGGTCATTTTACCTACCAAGCAGGATTCACAGACTGGTAGTGCCTCCACTTCCAATGAACTCAAAGGTCCATCTTTAACCAGTCTTTGAATCCTTCTTAGGTTAACATGCCCCAGCAAGTGCCAAAGATATGTTTGGTTCATACAAGAAGGTTCTTTTCTCTTATTTATGTTAGAAGACATATTATTCATTTCCATAAGTTGCATCGTGGGCGAAATAGGATTAATGACATATAGATTATCAACCAATGCACCAGAACAGATAAAATGCTTATTTTTTCTAATAACAATATTGTCATTAAAATAAACTGAATATCCATCCTTAACTAGCATGGAAACAGAAATTAAATTCCTTCTAAGTGAAGGTGCATAAAGACAATCTCTCAATGTCAAAGACTTATTTCTACTAAAAGATAAAATAACATTTCCTATTGCAACGGCCGCTACTCTTGTAGCGTCACCCATAAACAAACATATATCTCCATCACTGAGCCGTCTGGTTTCCTGGAACCCCTGCAATGTATTGCAGACATGATTAGTGGATCCTGTATCTACACACCAGGTGCCGGTAGATAACACCGCTAAACATGTTTCAACAACTAGTAAATGAGATATACCTTCTTTGTTCTTTTGTTTGAGAAGTGGACAGTCAGTCTTCCAATGTCCTGACCCTTTGCACTTGAAACACTTGCCTTTTGGCTTTTTCACAGCGCCTTAAGGTCCCATGACCTTCTTTGTTGAGTTTACCTGTTTCTGAACTTTCTTATTCTTACCACCTTTCGACTTAGAAGTAGAGTCCTTTTCAGTCACATAAACATGGGCATTTTGCTTGAAGAGAGCTTCAGCATTCTGTAGCTCTTTTGCAAGTTCTGCCAAAGTATACAACCTTTTGTTCATGTTGTAATTAAGGCAAAACGAGTCAAAACTTTTAGGCAGAGTCCCGAGAATGATATCGACCTGGGTTTCCCCATCGATTTCAGCACCAAGGATCTCCATCTCATTTAGATGACCCATCATCTTGAGAACATGATCCCTTACTGGTGTCCCCTCAGCCATGTCTGCTCTCATCAAACTCTTCATAGCAAGTTGCCTAGCTGCTTTACTCTGATGTCTGAAGAGTTCCTTAAGGTTGTACATCATATCATAAGCTGTGGGCATGGCCTGATACTGATGCTGCAGTACATTTGACATAGATGCCAGAATGTAACACCGCGCCATCTCATCTGCCTTATTCCACTTCTTATAAGCCTCTTTAACCTCTTCATCAGAGTTAGCATCAGGCTTAGGTGGGCATACTTCATTGAGTACAAATTTGTACTCTTCAGCAGTTAAGACAATATCCAAGTTACGTTTCCAGTCAATATAATTAGGGCTAGTAAGTTTGTTTTCTTTAAGAATCACCATAAGTGGACTGAAAGAACCCATTTTTGAAATCCTGAGAATCACATTAAAAAAATTATGTAGGGAAAAACTTTTTGAATTAATTAAATATTGATTCCCTCAAAACAATAATAATAATAAAAATTCACCAACACCTTAAACACCATGAATTTAGCATGCCACGATAGTGTGGACGTATACAAATTCAATATTTGTTCAAGTAGGTTTTTCCTATTAATTTTACTATCATGTCAACACAACTTTTTGACAAATAAAATTAATCTGTTGGTCTTGCTCTGGTCCTACAAATAATAGCAGTGACTCCGATGGGGAGGATACCATTATTTGTATCTAAGTGTATACCATTGCTTAATACTAAGTCCATTATCTTGTATTGAGTTCCTTCAGATGGAGAAGTGAACACATACTAGGTAACTTTCTACAATTATCCCTAAGGAAGTTTGTACTGGTGATCCATAATTATACTCATCCGATATGGAGGAAAGCACTAAAGCCAACACGCAAGTGCAATTATATCACCTACAAACCAGCAATGGAAACCGTGGGATTCATGTTAAATGAATTCCCTCTCCCACTTAGTTATTTAAGATTGAGAGTTTTTCTACTAGTTAATTTATGTCCATGTTGTCCATTATTAATGTGATCCTAGTTTTTCAAAAAAAACATCACAAAATAATAAACATGCATAATCAGAATAAGCAATAATGGCAATAAATTTGAAAATAAATATCCAACTATTATGGCCATCTTTCCTGATTCTTCTCCGACTGTGCGAATCCCAAATCTGACCCTGCGCGGAGCTATCCGGGGTTCGACCTGTGAAATTACATCAATCCTATGCCTCCCGAAGGAGTTCATACATAATCTAGATTGAAAAATTAAAATTATAAGCACGATCAACCCTCATGATATTAATTACATCCACAAAACAACAACAACACAATAATTACATCCACAAAACAACAACACAAACAAAACATGCATTGGACCATAATAGTTGGATCTAAGATGCCTGCAAAACCGAGTTAGAACAGATCTACATCTACCGACTATCATACAACACAAGTTTTATTGGACAACATGGATGTAACAATCAATACGCAGATCCAATACCGGCTCTGATACCAATTGATGGAACTGAGATGATTCCCAGGACTACGGATTGGTGTGCGTATCGATTGTTAAAAAATTAACAGATTAAATACGTGATCTAACCCCATACAGCGGAATCTAGGGTTCACGAATTATACCTGCGATGAGAAGAAGACGACAGCGACCCCAAGATCTTCTGCACGTATTCCTTCCTCGGGTTGGACATCGTGTGGGCGACGATCTCCCAACCTTTCTTCTCCTTGGCTGACCTCTCTTTCTCTCCTTACGTGAATCACGAATTTTGAGAAAAAAATCTTATATTTCAGATTATCAATGACGGCCAGAGAATAGAGGATATATATAAGGCTACGGCAGGGACCATGAGGAGAAATTAGGGTTAGGTCTCCTAACGAATCTGGGTATCCCGTGTTCAGCCCGAACACACAACCCAGGCCCATTAACAATAGCTCGGTCCACTAAGGAGCTATTGTTGCACTACCTTCCTAATCCCAAATTATATTTATGGGCTCCTTTTATTATATGCTTGTTGAACTCCCCATGTTAAGATATCGAATGTCCGTCGATCAAATTAAGTTACTGACAACTATATTGATCAACATCTTTTATCCTTAAGTAGTACCACTCAACTTTATTTGTCATGTCGGATGTAATCCACCTGCAGGGTTTACATGACAATCCTTATGAGCACCTTAAGGGGACATCATCAACCCGACGTATCGGGACATGGATTCCTTTTACAATCAACAGCCCATCATACATACAATGCTATTACCCAATTCATAGAGGTTGTTGATCCATAATGAATCTCACTCTTTTATGAGTCAAAGTAATGCACACTGCATATACATGTCTGTTATTATATCTGGATTAAGAGCATAAGCATCCATAATAACAGAGGTGTTTGTTCTCCTTTGTAGTCAGTACAAAGAGAACAACCTCAAGTGGTCCTGTTCAATACACACAAAGTGTACTAGTGTAAACCTATAGTCAAGACAGACTAATACCAGATTACACTACAACCTTTCCAATGGATTGTCCAAGTCCGTCTAGGTTGTGAACTATTTATATATTCCATAGGGAACTGATAATATGATCTTCTGTGTGTCACCTCACACCATATTATCAACCTTATAGAATATCAGACACTTGCATTAATATTATAATAAACACAATATGCAAACATATGCCCATATGATTCTCATTCAAAAAATAAGGAAATAAAGTTAATACAAAAGTGATGCTTTCAGTATATAACCCTAACACCGGGCACATGCTGGTGGACACGAACGGGTCATATGGGCTGTAGTCCTGTGAAATACGGCACCATAGGTATGCTGCGGTATATCTTTAAGTTCGTCACGGCTGTTGAATGGGATACGGGCACACGCTGGTGGACACGAACGGGTCGTATGGGCTACGGTCCTGTGAAATACGGCGCAATAGGTATGCTGTGGTATATCTTTAAGTTCGTCACAGCTTTCGAGAAGGGTCTGATGTGACAATTATGGGTGACAACGGGGTAGCGTCCCAAATTATGTCTTTTATTTACACCTCCTCAACCATGTCATACGATTAGGAACAAGAAGTGGACCGAATTAGAATGCATTGCATAACGAGGGTTCAAATCCCTGAAACTAGAAGAAACGGCTTGATCTGGGGCACATGTAGTATGGGATGCATGTGTGTCCAGAGTCTTGCTGACATTAGATTAAGTGCATCTGTTCTATACTCTGTATTTTTGCATTAGACTCAGGTCATGGCATATACGAACACTAGAAAATTAGTATACACGTTTATTTTCCATCAAGATGAATTATGAGTGTAAAAGTGATGTATTGGGAGACGTGATGATATATGTTGTAAGAAATGAATGAATGCGATGTTATGTGATATGAGATTGTAAAAGAATATAAGTCGTGAGTCTGTAATTGCAAATAAATGGTAAATGAGGTGCATTTTATGTGAAAGTAGAGTTGTGTGAATGTAAAGCTTTCTGGGAAAGTAAAGCTATTGAAATATTTGTATAAGACATAAAGTGATGGGCGTTAAGCGACTATTTTGTAAATGATTTCCAAATTAAAGATAAGTATGTTGTGAACGGGTATGGATATACATACAGGTGATGACTCAGAGAGTATTTGAGGTGAAATCCCATTTATGATGTTTACATGTTCAGTTGTAAGTAAAATTTGATTATCTTGGTATTCGTAAGTTCGTTCTGTTTTTACTTATAAAGTTTAATTTATTTGCTAAATTAGTAAATTATACTCACTCCAGAAATGACTAACTCCTTAGTGTTGGGGGGGTTAGGGAGTCCCTGGACTAACCTAGGTTCCCTACTGTTACAGGTCCTCAGCAGTGCAGAGGTGAGATGTAGATTCATGGTTCTGTGGAGTGGAGCTTCATTTTACAATTTGTTATTTAAAGTTTAATTATGTGAATAGTGAAATTTATGATTTAATTTGTATTTTTGATGTATAAGTATGTGGATGATGATGATGAGTATAATGTGGAGTGGCATGATATGTTTTTGACCCGTACCCATCTCGTTGTGGAGTACCGGGCCCTGTGGTATGTTTTATAAGTTATTTTCTAAAAACTTTACTACGTTTTCAAAGGAATTTATGGTTTTTTAATTGATATTTGATATTCTATTATGAGTTTGGCCCCCAGAACATATATATTGATTGCCTATATGTCTCTGCTCATTTTGGCCTGGGGAGCCTGTGAAATTATTGCCTGTGATGTGAGCTACGGGATTTAGAGCAGAATTCCGTAAGCGTATTGTGTTTTGGGGCAGAAATTTCAGGGGAAACTCTGCCCAAATTTTCTTTAAAATATATGTAATACCCCGATTTTTATTTATGAAAAATTATTATTATTATTATTTTTTTTGCACGTAGTGTGCACGTGCAATATTTTTGGTATTATTAAATTTTATGATGATATATATATGTGCTCTTTAATTATTTTTATATAAAGGCCATTTTCAAATAAACATAAGCCTTTCTTCTTTAGCCCAAATTTAATTTATTTATTATCTTTTTTATAACTATTATTTTGGCCCATAAACTAAGCCCATGAGTTATTTTTATTACAACTTGTAATGTAGAACACATTTTAAAGATTATTTTTATAGAAAATATAATGTACATTTTTTTAAATGGAGACAATTGCATGCACGTGCATTGCACGTACACGTGCAAATGCACATGGTGTAGGCCGGTTTTTACAAGGAGGGAAAATGAAAAATTCAAGTGGAGTCATGAGTGGTGGTTACTTGATCATGGTTGGTTATTGTAACTCCTCCTTGAATCCTTGTAACACTCCGAATCCCAAAACACTGAATTCGAGATGTTCTACAGGATCTTTTCACTTTCTTTGAGTACAATTTTACAAGAAAATTCAAATTTTTCTTTTTACATCAGAGTTACATCAATATTACACTTTCCTTTTGCACAGCGAAGTAAAATGTACAACAATTAAACAAATGTACAACAACATGGTAAAATCTTTATGCATCCATTCCTCTTACACATGCAATTACCTGCATACAAACTGTGGGTACGTCAGTTTATTCAACCGACGATAATTATACATGGCCATCCTCTCTATGCCAGAAACAGTATAATGATCCTCATTTCTTAACAGATCACAAACTTGTTCATAATAAGAATATAAATCAAAGGGAACTCTTAATGATGTCGTGTCGTGATTGTGCACTTAATCCTTAATGCAATTATTTAATTCACATGACACTAATGCGCACTTGTTCGGATTCTATGCATCCCATACTACATAGGTCCGAGGGCAAGCCTCTTAACCGTTCTTCATTTTTGTAGGGTTCAATTCCTCGCCATGACTTAATCTACTTCTGTAATTACAGTGAGTATCCTAGATGATCTATGAGTACAAGCACGTATCCTGGCCCCTGGAGTAGAATTCCGCGCCATGTCTTGACTCATCAAGCATGCATTCTGCGGCAATTCAGCCTCCTCCCTGAACACGATCCTCTTGCAGTCACCAAACACCCCACAAGCGTGACTAAAGTCCGATCATTCTGAGTTGTGCCCGCGCCATGTCTTGACTCATCAAGCATGCATTCTGCGGCTCACACACCCGCACCGTAAACTCTAGTTCTCATACTTATGTTTTTCTCTCACTTTCATCACCTCTTCACTATGTACTAAATATTAGAATCATGAATAAAAATCAAAACTCTAGAGTTAGCCTCTCCACCAAACCGGACTTATCATTTCATTTCAATACATGACCATCCTTGGTCTTCTTTTCAATTTCATTTCATTTCATTCATTTCACTGCCGGGGGAGACTTAGCTACTCTTCGTATCAATTTCCAATTCACAATTTCTAATTGAGCACTTTCAGCTCATATTTCATTTATAGTCTCACAGACTTTCTTATCATGATCTTAGCCTTTCATGTTCATTTAATTCTCAATTCCCATTTATTATTCATTTTACATAAATCCACACAGTCATAAAAAGAGTTCATAGATTTCAATCATAAAGTTCACAACTTCCAACAGCAATAAATAAAATGAAATCTCATACATATCAAAGTCCACTCTGTACAGTCGACTTGGAAGGACACCAGTCGACTCATACAGTCAATACAGGTTCATCATAAATACTCGGGAGAGTCGACTGCTGCACACGGCCAGTCGGCTGTCCCGCAACTTTTCATGTTCACAGTATTATCCACGTGATAGTCGACTGTTCATCCATCAGTCGTCTGTCCTGGGATTTTTTTAATAGCACACTTCTATGTTCAGCTCAGTCGACTGGCTACACGCACTAAGTCAACTGGTCAGTTTCATAATTCAAAAACAGAGATTATCTTTCCAACCGTTCTCACATGCACTTTCATCACAGCATACATACATTCATATTTTATAGACACCACACTTCTTACTTGTTCAGTAACATTGTAGTATGGAATTTCAAATTACTAATATGTTCTTTTCTTTAAGGAAAACACTTTAAACATGCACTCACACTATTCATAACTTTCTTACGAAGATGAAGATGTAAATCTCAAGTCATTATACTAGGTCAACATAATGGAATATCTCATTTCATGGAATTGCCGAATATTCATACTTAAATCGATGTACCAGACGGCTGAACACAATGTCAGTCGACTGCACCGACAGTTCTTAGTTTTGTTAATCATCGCTAGTTCTTTTCATCCATTTACCATCCCTCCATCATATGTGTCATAGGGAAAATACAAACTTAGTAATCAAACTATTACGTCTATTTGCATACATGTTTATCACCACATCATGAAAATAATTGTCTCGTACCAGTCGACTGGTTCATGCGACAGTCGACTGTACCGACTCGTTGTTCTTATTATCAACAGCATGCTCAGGCAATTTCTAATACATTGAATTTACTTTTCATAACGTGATAGCCCTTATATTAATCATGGTATAATTCCTACATTAGAAGTCCTGAGAAACACCCACCTTATTTGAAGAAATAAACGAAATCCAGCAAAAAAGCTCCTTAGTGCAGTGAACGACTCCTCGCTCCTTGCTCCTTTGCTCCACACCGAATCCTTCAGAGTACTACTCGGCCTCCACAGAAAAACTCCCACACACAACTCACAGAATGCCTCTCTTATAATAATAATTTTAGTGTAAAAGAGATAGGGAATGAGAGGGGGTATTTATACTAGAATATAAGTGGAATGGAGGGCTAGGATTCATTAGATGGTTATAGGATCAAGGCTAGGATTCACTAGGGAGTTGTAAAACTACCCACACCTCCAAAGTAACCGCCCATGATCTAAGTCCACCACTCTACCTAATCCGGCCAAGCTTTGTGCCTTGTGCACGTGTACATTGAGTGCACGTGCACACACAAATCACCCTACAAAATTTGTACATTAAGTAACAAATAAATAAAAAGAAAAGATGCTACACATTACAAGTTGTAGAAAATCATAAAAGGGTTTAAATTCATGGGCTAAAATTAATTGGGCCAAAAATGATGATTTTGTAGAAGATATAAATAAATTAACACTTGGGCTTTAGGAAAAGTACTTTATGAAAGTAAATAATGGCCAACAATGTTACACATACACACCATATATAAAAATAATTAGTCTTTGGAAAAATCAGGGTATTACAATCCTAGCCTTTTGTTTCTAACTCCTAGTTTGATCCTAGCCTTCCATTTTTCCAAATTTTTAGTATAAATACCCCCCCCCCCCCAGCCTAGTTATTTTGTACTAATTATTCTCCAAGTCCTATAGTATAAAATACATTATTAGTAGTTTAGTAAGTGAGTTAAAAGATTGAGAGTTGTGTGTGGGAGTTTTGCTTGCATCAAAGAGGAGAGGCCGGCATCAAAGGAGCTCGGGTGGCATCTTTGGAGGCTCGTGTGCGCATCGACGAGGAGGAGGATCGCTCTCTTGGCAAGGACTTTCGTTTAGGAGGTGTTGCTAATTGTACTTCTCTCCAATCAAGGTGGGTTATTTTTCACATTTCTAAATAGGAAGCATGCTAGAATTAAATTGAATTGATGATGCATGAAAAAGATTAATAAGAGTATATTTTAATTGAAATAATGGCTTATTAATGGAGTGGAATGTTAATAAATGGCTTGTATGTGTTTCCATCATTTAATTTAAGTTGTGTGCAAATTAATCATAGCTAGGGAATGTTTGAAGAAAAATTCATTACTAGCATTAAGAACTATATGCAAAAGTTAGTAGATGACAATGTTGCTTTATATGCTTAAATGGACTTTTTGCGATAATGTTATAAAGAATGACTTGAAAGATATAATTTTTGTGTTTGTGAAATGAATAAAAACAGAGAATTGATATAGAGATTATTGAAATCAAAATTTGATAAGAAATGTCGAAAGAGAAATGTGGTAGTAGTAGCCTTCAATTTAACCAAATTGTATGGAAAATATGTGTTTAATTATTGGAAAAATTATTTTTAATATACTGGAGTATAAACTATGATGGGAATAATTAATCTGGAAATTTACAGTAAGTTTAGTTAAAAGCAAAATCAAATGAGAGCTTTTTGAACATCGAAATGTTCTATTAAACAGAAAGAATTGATTTAAGTAGACTTCGAGTTGTCTCTGAGACAACCCGAGCCTATAGCTCGAGTGGTCGGGATGCTCTTAATCGCTACAGTGGACGGGGTGTCTTACAAGTCGATGGTTCGGTTCCCAGTAGCACCACATATTTTGTTTTGAACATTTAAACAATAATAAGGTTACAGCCGAGAGCATTTATAGCTCTCAGCCCCTTTCTATATCACTTAGCGCGAACGGCCTAGTGGCCAGCGCTTGCGGCTTGTTTCCCTAGGGTTGTTGGTTCGAAACCCAGTCTCGGCCTGGGTTTAATTTGTGAAAAAAAAAATATTTTTTTGAAGTGGTTTTTGTTGGTTAAAAATTAGGGAAAAAATATGATTATTATCCTAAAAAAATATGTGGGACTTATGAAAAATAATTTGGTAGTTACCAAAATAAAATAGAGTATATTTTTGAGAACAAATGTATAAATAGAACTATGGTTCTACACTTATATTTTGTGGACTTTATAATTCGTAAAGGAACTTGAAATGAAGTGGTAGAAAAGAATTATAATAAAGAAAGAAATTATATGAAGTGAAGTAATATGAATTATTCTTATTGAAGAATAGTGTGACAATTATGAGTTGTGAATACTCATTTTGACTATATAACTAGTGATGTGATTTTGATGTGAAGATGATATTTCATGAATTACTTGATGAATAATTGAATTCCATGTATGGTTATGGACTCATGAATAATTTAGAAATCATGTGATTGGAAAAGAGAAATGTTATTGAGTATGAAAAACTCAAACATATAGATTATGAATTGAAATTGAAAATTAGAGTGTAGCCAAAACTCACACCGGCAAGTGAAAGTGATGAATAATTATGATTATTGAAATTGAAAAGACCAGGTTGGGTCATTGTGAAATGAAAGTAATGAGACCGGTAGTAGTGAGAGGGCTAACTCTAAGAGATTAATTTTGTTCATGATTTCATTAAATTTAAGGATTTAGTACATAGTGAAGAGGTGATGAAAGTGAGAGAAAAACACAAGTATGAGAGCTTCGAGTTTACGATGCGGGGGTGAGCCACGGAATGCATGCTTGATGCGTCAAGACATGGCGTGGGCACTACTCAGAATGATCGGACCTTGGCGACGCTTGTGGGATGTTTGGTGACTGCAAGAGGATCGTGTGCCATAAAGGAGGCTGAATTGCCACAGAATGCATGCTTGATGAGTCAAGACATGGCGTGGGATTTCCCTCCAGGTTTTCTGTACACGAGCTTGTACTCATAGATCATCTAGGATACTTACCGTAGTTACAGTAGTAGATTAAACCATGACGAGGGATTGAACCCTACAAGATGAAGAACGATTAAGAGGCTTGCCCTCGGACCTATGTAGTATGGGATGCATAGAATCCGAACAAGTGTGCATTAGTGTCATGTAATATAAATAATTGCATTAAGGACTAAGTGCACAATCACAACACGACATCATTAGGGTATTCCCTTTAGTTGATATGTGACAAGTTTGTGTTTGTTAAATATGGAAAATCAGTTATACTATTTCCGGCATAGAGAGGATGGTCGTGTATAATGTTCGTCGGTTGAATAAACTGACGTACCCACAGTTTTGTATGCAGGGTAAGTGACATGATAATGATTAAAGAAGCACAGATGCTTAGAGATTATTCAAATGTTGATTATTCAAATGTTGATGTACATTTATTTAAATGTTGTAAATTTGCTTCCGCTGTAAAATGTAAAGTGTAAAGTTTTTACGTAAACTCTAATGTAAAGTGAAAAGTTTTAAATTTCTTGTAAAATTGTACGAAAGAAGTGTAAAGATCCTGTGGAATCTCGAATTCAGTATATTTTGGAATTCGGGGCGTTACAATATATCTATCTTAGTTTATGTTTAAAGTGATATAGAAACTGAAAGATTTTATTTTTGGAGTCGATAAGAAGAAAAAAAGGGGGGCAGGCGTTACAGTTTGATATGACAAATCGATATTTGTAATTATTGTGTAATAACTCTGATGGCAATAAAAGTGTTTAAAAGTCTGTGTTATTTACTGTGTTGAGATGCATTTGAAGGCAAAGATTCTGGCATGTGTCACGGTTTTCCAGTTACCGAAAATCGGGGTGTTACAATTGTAAGGAGTTTGGGCATACAAAGTGGTATTGCCCTAACCGGCGTTCTCAGAACACTCGACCATCACACACTACACATGTCGCCTCCAATTTGACCAATGTTCAGTTAGAAGTAGGAGAACTTCAGGCTCTCCAACGATATCGTGCTTCTCAGGGCCCGCCTTCTTCTTCTGCCACATTAGCCAGGTCTAGTAGTGCGTACTTGACTACCACAACTCCTACATCATGGTAATTGATTTAGGTGCTTCAGATCATATGACTGGAAATTCAGGTATATTGTCATCAGTTAGAGAGTAATTTCATTCACCTATTTGTCTAGCTGATGGTTGTACCTCCCCGATTGGTAGGGTTGGACATGTTGACCTCACTCCCAATTTTCCTCTTAGTTCTGTTCTTTATATGCCTAAATTTCCATTTAATCTTATATCTGTTAGTTAAATTACTAAATCTTTGAACTATTCAGTTACCTTCTATCCTAATCACTGTGTGTTTCAGGAGCTTGGGACGAGACAGACGATTGGCATAGGAAGTGAATCTGAGGGTCTCTACCAGCTGGATGGTGTCTCTATCTCTTTTGCTTACTTGAGTGGTAACACGCCTTTTTGATTTGCATTCTCAGATGGGACACCCGTCTTTACAGAATTTGAAGAAGTTAAGTCCCGAGTTATCTTCTCTTAATGAGTTGTCTAGTGAGTCGTGTGTGTTAGGTAAACACCTGTGTGTGTCTTATCCCCCTAGGATCAATAAATGGTCAAGTTGACCTTTTAATTTAGTTCATTCTGATGTATGGGGACCTTGTCCTGTCCAGACTCAGTTCGGAGACTTTAGATATTTTGTTACTTTTGTTGATGATTACTCTCGTGCAACATGGTTATATTTAATGAAATCTCGTTATGAAATTTTCTTTATTTTTAAATCCTTTTTGTGCCGAGGTCAGGACCCAATTTGATGTTACTGTTAAAGCTTTGCGTAGCGGTAATGCCAGAGAATACTTTAGTTCTGAGTTTAACGCATTTATGTCTCATGCTGGTATTTTTCATGAATCCTCTTACCCTTACACCCCTCAACAAAACGGGGTTGCCAAGCGTAAAAACCGTTACCTGTTAGAGGTTGTAAGGACAATACTTATTTATAGACAAGTTCCTCAATATTTCTAGGGTGATGCAGTTCTTACTGCATGTCACCTAATTAACCACATGCCATCATCTGTGTTAGATGGTCAAACACCATTTTCTATTTTATTTCCAAATGTTGACCCATTCCCCCTTCCTCCCAAAATCATTGGGTGTGTTAGTTTTGTCCATGACCATCGTCCTAGTCGTTCCAAGTTAGCTTCCTGTTCTATTCAATGCATTATTCTAGGGTACTCTCACTTCCAGAAAGGTTATAGATGCTATAGTTCTGAATTGCGTTGTTGTTTTATCTCTGCTGATGTTACATTTCATGAGTCTCAACCTTATTTTTCTGCCACTTCTTCTGGTGTACCTCCGGTTCCTTCTGATGCGTTAGAATTTAAATTTCTAACCTACCCTAGACCTGTGCTATCTACTTCTCCTGGTTTTGTAACACGATGCTCCCCAGCAATGCCCAAACGACCTGCAATCACTCAAGTATATAAACGATGTTCAGACAACATTTCTTTAGATCACGCCACTGTGCCCATTGTCCCAACACCTCAAGTCGATGAAACACCGCCGTTTGAACCTGCTCCTACACCCCCTGTTTCATCCATTGAACCCACTCCTATTGTTCCCTATTCTAGTGAGCATTCTGATCTTGATCTTCCCATTGCCATACGCAAAGGGAACCGCTTTACTGCACATCCTATATATAGTCATCTTTCACATGCTAACTTGTCATCATCCCATCATGCCTTTTTCTCTACTTTGGACAGTCAGCAGGTTCCTAAGTCATTATCAGAAGCATTGTCACACCCTAGTTATGCGAGAAGAGATGTATGTTCTTGAAGAAAATGCTACTTGGGATATTGTTAACCTTCCATCTGGAAAACGTTGTGTTGGTTGTAAATGGTTGTACATGGTTAAAGTAAACCCAGATGGTTCACTGGCTCGCCTAAAAGGAAGATTGGTTGCTAAAGGTTATTCACAAACATATGGCATTGATTATGATAAGACATTCTCTCCTGCTCGATTTCATTGGCAACTCCACCAACTTGATGTCAAGAATGCATTTCTCAATGGCATTCTTGAGGAGGAGTTTTATATGAAGCAACCCCCCGATTTTGTTAGTAAAGCTGAGCCCAATAAAGTCTGTTACTTGAAACGAACTTTGTATGGACTCAAACAGTCTCCCCATGCTTGACTTGGCCATTTCACTGAGGTTGTCACGAGTTTTGGATTGAGGAGGAGTGATAATGATCATTTCGTGTTCTATAGACATCATCAAGGGAAGAGGATCATTTTAGTTGTATATGTTGATGACGTTGTAATTACAGGAGATGATCTGAATGGTATTTAAGATCTGAAGTTATATATTCAACATAAGTTTCAAACTAAAGATCTCGGGCGACTAAAGTATTTTTTGGGGATCGAAATTGCTCGATCTAAGCAGGAAATTTGTTTATCACAGAAAAAGTATGTGCTGGACATACTTACCGAGAGCGGTATGCTAGGATGCAGGTCATCACACACTCCTATGGACCCAAATTTCAAGTTGTTGCCAGATCAGGGTGTCTTATTGGAGGATCCAGAGAGATATAGGAGGCTTGTGGGAAAACTGAATTATCTCATAATTACTCGTCCTGATATTGCATATTCAGTTAGTATAGTAAGTCAGTTTATGGCCTCTCCCCGTACAAGCCATTGGAATGCGGTTATGAGAATTCTTCAGTATTTGAAGAGCTCCCCTGGCAAAGGATTGTTCTATACTGATGGTAGACATTGTCAAATTGCTGGTTGGTCAGATGCTAACTGGGCTAACTGCCCAACGACTAGGAGATCCACCACTGGGTATTGTGTATTTGTTGGAGGAAACTTAGTTTCATGGAAGAGTAAGAAACAAACTATGGTGTCTCGATCAAGTGCAGAATCCGAGTATCATGTTATGGCTGACCTCACATGTGAAATGATTACTTACTGAGTTAGGGGTCCTCAGTATCAGCTAATGCGTATGTATTGTGACAGCCAGTCCGCTATCCATATAGCCACAAATGTCGTGTTTCATGAACGAACCAAGCATATTACGGTTGACTGTCATGTGGTTTGCAACATGATTAGTGGCACTCCGTATGAGCCCCCTCAGATAGAAGCTAAATATACTCGTACTGATCACCAGCTAGCTGATGCTCTCACAAAGCCTCTTGCGAGAGAAAGAATACAGTTCATCAATGACAAGTTGGGCATGTACGATATATATGCTCCAACTTAAGGAGAAGTATTAAAGATGTCACATACGGGCAAAGCCCGTACTTGTAATAAGGTTATATATAAATGTATGTAGTGTGTGTTGTAAAGAAAGAAAAGAGAAGAGTAAGCTTATAAAAGTACTTACACTAACTAACGAAGGACTACAGATTTGGAACAAAAAGGGAATGCTACTGGACTTTGGTTACTGCATAGGTTTATTTTAGGAAAAATTTGTTGAAATTATTAAAGTAATTTTCCAAATTTATGTAAATAATTAGTAGTCAAATTTTCACAAGTTCCTACCCTCATTAATCCCTTGAAACCATACATTCCTATTATTCATGTGCATTCCTATTACCTATGTACATGCATCATTGGAACCATATATTTCTATTACTTATGCATCATTGGAACCATACATTTCTATTTCTTATACCCTTGGAAACATACACCTCTTCCCTATGCAACCACCTACATTTACATCCATGCATCACATTGCCTATATATACCCACTCATCTCTTCACATCCATTATGCACAAAAATAAACCAAAGACACAAATAATCCTTCCTGATATGGCTAAAATGAGGTTAAATTGGAACCGTCCAAATCGGGCACGAATCTCAAAGCCCAGGGGTAAAATGGTAATTTCACTTACGGCCGGGTCGGAGGCGGTTACTGGATCTCCCCTCCAAAGATCCAATAACCTGCGAACGGATCCACCTCAACTGGGTACGGGTCCCAACCCGAAACGGACCCAGATCAGCAGGATAGAATTAAGGCCTCCGATTCAGCCAAATCAACGGCCCTGATTCGTGCCTATCCTGTCACCGGGAAATCAGGGATCACATGCCTAATCTGGTTACGAGGATTTTATTCCTTAACGGATTCATAGGGATAATCTTCCTGATCTGATCCCAAAAGATGCCTATAAATACCCCCCCATCCATCTCCGTCAGGAGGTAATCAATCTTTTGCCAGTTTTTACGCTCTTTCATAATCACTTCTGATTACTGACTTGAACGTCGGAGGGTGCATCGCCGGAATCAACCCCGGTGTCTCGCACGTTTTGCAGGTGAACGGCAGGAGTCAGCGCTCAAACTCCGGTGGATCAGGTTCAGGTGTGCTGTTCAGGTTTGCCAAGAATCCACAAGTACTATCTGTTTACCCCCACACCAGATTCAGCGGTAACACTTCCCATATTCATTCTTGTGCAAGTCTGAACTATTAGTGTCATTTTTTTATATTATGTCTGAGCTTATGTAATCATTCTCCAATATTAATTGAAGTGTTGTCTTCTCTTTTTTCTATCTTTCGGTTGTGAGTCTTGGGCTAGTGTAACTTGTTTGTTTACACTATTTGAGAAGCGATTTAACTGAAATCTTGGAAGATCGTCGTTCTCCACATGGTATCAGAGCCACAAGGAATTCCTTATACTTGTGAATATCCCTTGGTGAAAGAGAAGAAGAAGCTGCTTCAACACTCCATCAATGGACGCGGGGTCGAAGTTATGGTCTTGGCATTGAGGTTCTTAATAATTCAAACTACAAGGTGTGGAAGACTTGTATGGAGTCTTATATTTTGGGTGAAGATTTGTGGGACATTATCAATGGAGACGAAAAGAACACTCCGGAGGATGCTGGCGAGTTGAAGAAGTGAAAGACTAAAAATGAAAAAGCAGAGTTTGCCTTGAAAAAGTCTATCTCTCGGGATTTATTTGAGCATATCATGGGCTGTACGGCTTGTGAGATTTGGAAAACACTTGATAGTTTGTTCAATAAGAAGAACGAGGCGTGACTACAAATACTGGAGAATGAGTTTTCCAATCCAACTCAGGGAGATTTATCAATTTCTCAATTCTTTCTGATGATAACAAATCTTTGTTAAGAGATTCTTCTCTTGATCCGGATGGTCAAATTTTGGATGCAAAGGTGAAGCGGCATATTATTCGTGGTCTAAAAAAGGAATATGTTCATTTTGTGACATCCATTCAAGGGTGGGCAGTCCAGCCATCTTTAGTGGAATTTGAAAATCTTCTTGCTGGCAAGAGACCTTGGCTAAGCAAATGGCAGGTGTTTCTATTTCTAATGGCGATGAAAATGCCCTATTCACTAAAAATAAAAAGTTTGAAAAGAAGAATTCCCCTAATCTAGCTAATGAGGAATCTTCATCTAAAAATGATGGAAATCAAAAGGCCTACAAAAATATTACATGTCATCGGTGTGGAAAAGTTAGGCATATTCGAAAGAACTGCCGAGTGAAGCTAAAAGCTGGAAATGTTGCTGAAAAAAATGATGCATTTCAGAAGGAAGAAGATTGGGGAAATGCTTTATGGCAGTTCACACTACTGTGGATGATATGGCCTCCATAAACTTCGAAGATGATTGGATCATTGATTCCGATTGTGGTCATCATCTCACCGGAAATGATTCCAAGTTTTCTACTTTTCGTCATTACGATGGGAAGGATTCTACTATCACAGCAGATAACATCATTCATCCAGTTGAAAGGGAATAGGTAGTCACCATTGCAAATGGAAATGACTGCATTACACTTAACAGTGTGTTTCAAGTTCCCGGAATGAAGAAGAATCTTTTCTCGGTAGCAAATGCTGTTGATGCAGGTCATCGTGTGCTCTTTGGACCCAATGATGTGAAGTTTTCTTCGGAATCTAACAAGCATGGAGGCGGATATTATTCACACTGGAAAAATGGTAAAAGATCTCTATGTATTATCTGCATCTAATTCTTATGTTGACAAAATGAGCACAAATGATAGCTCATCAATTTGGCATGCTAGATTGGGACATCTTAGCATGACCAAATTGAAAGCTATGGCTGTGAAAAATTTGGTCAATGGGTTGCCCAAGTCTTTTTCTTCTTATGATAAATTTGTGAAGGGTGTCAATTTGGCAAGGCACATCGTCTACCATTTTTCACTTCACTTTCAAGGTGCAAGGCCCCGTTGGAATTGATCCATAGTGATGTTATGGGACCATGCAATACACCATCTTATTCTGGCTTCCGATATATATTGCTTTTTGTTGATGACTTTACTAGATACACTTCGGTGTATTTCGTAAAGGAAAAGTCAGAGGTATTCTCTAAATTTCAAGATTTCAAGGTGTTGGTTGAAGGCGTACTTGATAGCAGAATTAGATGCTTGCGAACTGATAATGGTGGTGAATTCTATCACGCCCCACTTCCCAAAAGGAGATACAGAATATGAATACGTGACTAAGTCCAGCGAATGACTTTCACCATCCAAAAGCTATCAGGATCTTTTCAACATTTCATAGGAATAACAGAGAAATAAATAAGGAGAAACCAACCACGCATGCATGAATCAATTAATATAACCAACAAAATTTACTTGAAACAAAATTCAATAAATCTCAAATAAACCAGATCTGGAACAAGTTATAAATTCTGGATCAAACTGCCCAATACAAATAATCCAAGTAGCAATACATTTATTCAAAATAAGCAATAGAAAATAATAATAACAAGAACTCTAGTAACTAGAATCTTTGATCACCTACTCCATCGGGCAGCTGGTCAACATAGTCTGTAATTTAATAAATTGCATGAAGAGAAAAAAGAAACAAAAAGCCCGTCAATGCAAGTTATGGGCCGCTTATAGTGCAGAAAACAAGTACAGGAAAAGATAAACAAGTATACAGTAACAGCGAAAGCAAGTATAGAATAAGCATGGAAGGGATGTACTAGGAAAACAGAATGACTAACATAAATCAGGAAACAGAATCGAGTAATGTGATGAGATAACAGGTGCAGGTAACATGTGACAGATAACAGGTATCATAAAAGCAGGTGAACACGTAACAGGTGTCACGTAGTATGCAAGCAGGTATACAGGTAACAGGTGTCATGTAGCATGCAAGCAGGTACACAGGTAACAGGTGTCAGGTAGCATGTACAGGTAACAGAATGTGCAAGTGATCATGTTATTACAGGTCTTGTATCTAGTCCTATCTAGGTAGCACTTCATGCGTCCCAAATTTTTACCACATGGTAGCTACATTCAAACAAGTTGCGTTTAGATTTCGTAGTGGACTGTATAGGGCCGTGTACTCCGGGATCAAGAAAACAGGTATAGGTAGAACCTACAGGTCCTCTTCTGAGTAGACCTTCCTATAGGGAAGTGTGTATTCACGTAATCAGGTAAACAGGATCATATATCATGTAATCATGAAACACGTAACAGGTGGGAAACACGGGCCCCCTTCTAAGTACACATTTCTATATTTTTCACTACTGGATCTTTCCCTTAACTCCGGCTTGATAATTTGTTATTATTACCAAACAGGCATATAAGTGCATAAAAACAGGGCAAGAATAACATGGTATAAATAAGGGACAAGTTTAGGTCGGAACATAAACATGCACAGGTGACAGACAACTCATAAAAGGGCAGGACAACGAAACTTTCAGTTCTGGACAGCAAGACACTACTGCACCAAATCTGAGATTCCCGTTGCCACAAACATAAAAATCTGGATCCGTCAGAAAATCTGAAAAATAGACTCATGGCCGAATCCAGCACATATATATAAGTCACATAATAATTACAGAAATAGGGTTCAAAACAACATTATATACAGAAAATATTTTTAGCCAGAAATCACAAGGTTGTATTCATAAACATGACAATGGTATAAAAACTTACTGATAAAATCCAAGAAAAATATAGGTTATTCCCTAGTATGTCTAGTATCAGCAAATAAAGTTTCACAATATTTCAACATGGATAGTATAGTCAAATAAAATCAGAAAACAGGAAGATGCAACAAATTTGTAAATCTGAAATTCATGACATAGCAGTACTAAAATAGCAATAGATTACAAAATACAAATCGAAATCGAGATCCGTCAAAAGGATGATGAAAAAGATACAGTAGGCTATATTTTATATTTACAAAGTTTTTATCAACAGCAAGTAGGATCAGGTTGAAATTACGGTTCTCTACTGAACAACATGAAAATTCTAGAAGTATAGTAGTTGTTCTCAATCATAGAATAGTTTGTAAAAGTCATCGAATAAATCCACAAAAATTAGGGGTTAATCCCAGTCATGTCTAGTTATACCCAGCAAAATATTAGGTCTAAATTTTATGTTTAACATCAGTATAAAAATAAATAACTCTACAAAATTCACATAAAACTGAATCTGGAATTTTCAACACATTTGTAGTAAAACAACAATAAATTGCAACTCACAAATCAAAACCAAGATATGTAAGAAATTATGGAAAATAGACAGCGAAATCTACGATTCATATTCAAAAATAAAATTGATTTACTGACCTTAATAAGGTCTAAATAACTGAAAAAAAGGGGACAGCAGCAAAAATATAAATCTTTTCATGTATTAAATCAAATGGTTCATATACGACAAATCCAAATTAAAACAAAACACAAGCATGGTATAATAGATGTCCAAAACAACATGGTATGGGGTATTTATCAAGTCTACAACAAGAATACTACGACTAATACATCAAGCATGTAAGATCATATGACACATCATGAATCACGAACAAAATACGTATATGCAACAGGAATTAATTATTTATAGTTATTTCATGTTGTGTGTGTAACCAAAGACGACTACAGATAGATCAACACACAAGATCTAACAAGGATTTTATGAGAATGGATCTTGAAACAACTACACTATATGCGGTATTTTGTACTTGTATATGCAAATAGAAATTATACAAGTTACTTGTCTTGTAATTGACGACGAAAACGATGCAAAGAACAAGAATAACGAGAATGGATTCCCGGGCACGAACTCAAGCGAATGAATTACGAACCAATCACGAATACAATGCACGAATCTTGATGAAGAAGAAGATGATAATCACCACCACGATCGGTCGATCGGACGGCTCAGATTCCAAGATCAAGGTGATGAGGAAGATGATCAGATCAGATCGGATCGGACGGCTGGATCTGCTTGGTGATGATGGAGATGATCAGATCAGATCAGGAGGAGATTAGGCGGCCCACATTCAAAGATCAAATATCCAAGAGTAAGGGAGAAAAGCTTGGATCGACGATGGGGCTAAGGGGTGCAGTCGACTGCGGCAACAGTGAGGGTAGCTCGGTGGCGACCGCAGGTGGCTGCAGTAGAGCTCGACGGTGTACAGGGGCAGCGCTCAGGGTGGCGACTGTGGCGTGCAGTTGGTGAGGAAAGGCAGGCAGCAAGGTCGATAGGTGGCTGTGGTTGACGGCGGAGAGCAGGGTCGAGGTGAGGAGATGGTGGAAGCATGGCGAGGTGCAGTAGGGTGTTCTCGGGGGAGGAGCAGGGTGCATAGGAGGTGACTGTTGTAGTCTGGGTCGGGAGGAGACAGCGTAGGGGCGAGCTGTGGAGGTTGCTACCGAGGTGGGGTCGCGAGCGGATCAGTAAAAGGGGGTTTTGCTGGTGTCGGTTGAAGGTGACAGGGGAAAGCCGGAGAGGGTCGGGGTGAGGGATGAGCGGGAGTATGGGTTTGGAGGTTAGGAGGATGCACAGGGTAGGAAGGTAGGGGATGATGGGAAATAGCGGCTGTATAGTTTAGGGTTTTGATAAGAACAGTGGGTAGTTATATATATAGGGCTAGTTAGGGTTAGGGTGTTAACGGGTGGAAATGTTATTGGGTTTTAAACCCAATAAGAAGAGAGAGATTTTAGGGTGAGATCCAATAAGGTATAGGGTATATAAATGGGTTTATTAATGGATCAAACAAGACAGGAACAAGGTAATAATTGGATCATGAACAATAAAAAAAAAGAATTAAACAATTCAATCGGAGACAATTAATTGGACAGAAAAAATTAAATTAAATCAAGAAAATAGTCAAGGCCACAAAATAGAGTCAAAGTCAAAACAAGTAGATTTATTATTGAGAACGAAGAACAAATACATGGTTCAGAGGAAACGGAAGAGTACAAAATGAACAAATACTCAAAAAAAGAAAAATACATCCAAAATACAGAAAAATAAAAAACAGGGATTACAAATTCACTTCGAATCAATTTATTCAATTTTCCAAGAAGCATGGCAGCACGAAGCAACTCAGTTGTTCTCACACACCGCAGCAAAATGGTGTGGCAGAGAGAAAAATTCGGCACTTGGTGGAAACTTGCAAGAGTTGGTTGTATGCAAAAAGTTTACCCAAGGCTTTATGGGCAGAGGGTATGTCGTGTGCAACTGATGTCATTAATTGGGTTCCTCTTAGCCCGATAAACATGAAGTCTCCATATGAACTATTATGGGGGTGAGAAGACGAATGTCAAACATTTTAAAATATTTAGTTCTATTTGTTATATTCATGTCATGCCCCACTTCTCAAAAATACAGAATACGAGCACGCAACATTGGCCCAGCGAATGACTAACGTCACCCATAAGCTGTTTATTCGATTAACTCAACACTATAATCAATACAGAACAAATGCGTAGGCAATAATAATAATCTCATGAACAATAGTACTTGGAATAAAGCAATAAAAATATCCAAATACAATAATAATAATTTGTCGTTTGGAAACAATAATAAAATCTGGGACATAAGCCCAAAACAATAATAATCCATTCCAAAATAATAAGTCTCAATACATTAAGTTTATTAAAGCAATAAGTAATTAGAAAGCAGTAGTCTTCAGAATGTTTGTTCTCCAATTTCAGTAGGCAATTCTTCTTTATTACCTGTATACACTTCATCTAAAAAGAGGAAAAAAATTGTCCTTAGAGCATGTCATGGACAGCAAGTAGAGAAAACAGAGAACAATGGAATAACGGTATAACAATGAATCAATGGATCAATAGGAATCAATAACATGGCACGATAGTAATAATCAATAACATGGTAATCAATGCAACGGTGTAACAATGGTTCAATATTCGGTAACGGTAATCAAAGGTTAATATTAATAACACTTAGACAATATTGGATACAAATAGGAGCAATGATGAATAATATGCAATGTCGATGATGTGTCAATCCTTATGTCTATTAATCATTTTAATCCTAACTAATGCATGTACTACTGCATCCCATACTACAGGTTCGATGCATACAATCAATTTCGTTTAGACTCAAGTGGTACACTTGGTAGATCATGTAGTTGGCAACGGTAACGGTAAATACTATTCACCTTTCGGTATACGATACGGTCGGCGGCAACGATATGGTACACGATAGATTGAGTTATTGCCATAACCATAATCACACGATAAAACGGTAGCCAGAACGGTAGTTAGGGAAACACAGGCCCTTCCTCCAAATACCGTCTCTACTTTGTTCACTACTCAAATTACCCTTTAAAACCCTGACTTGTTAATTATTTATTAATGCAACAATACAAGATACAATCGATGGACATTCGGTGAACTATGGTATCAGTTGGGAAACAATAGGTTGATAACATGGATAAGACAGTTAGAATAGTGATAATAACTCATTGGGAACATACAATGCAACATACATACATTAATTCATGAAATAGTACGACATAGGAATAATTAATTTATTAAAAAGTGGAATCTAAAATTTTGGACAGCAAACGCAGTCTGTACAAAAATACAGTTTTCCACTGACTCAGAAATTGAAAGTTGAATCCGTCAGGAAATGTGGAAACTAGACTTCCACATGGTTCCAACGCATATTTAAAGTTCAAATTCCGACAATAGTAGCTAGGTCAATCACAATGTTCTTTACAGATTTCATGTTCAGGAAGAAATTGGACATTATGTTATTTTAATTTTAGAATCAGCAAAACTTAATATTAAATTCATTAAAAATACTTATTAGATTCCTAAACATATAAATTAAGAATCTGAAAATTTTCAGAGCAAAATTTTATCATTTGATCAGCCTTTTTACAGTTTAAACATGAAAGGTACGAGAATTTGAAAATCTGAAAGTAAAAACACAGCTGTAGTAAAACGGGCATAACTTTTGTTACAAAACTCGGAATTCAAAAATTCAAGATGTTCTGGAAATTAGAAAGGTAAGGATACAATTCATATTCAGAAAATATTTCATTTTAAGATCGTTTAATGGTTCGAAAACAACAGTCAATATTCAGTTCAGCAAGCAATATATAGTATTTGTGTAGTTTTTCTTGAAAATAAATTAATTACACTATATGGGTGTCAATTCTTTAGTCAATAAATTGCGTAATCAGCATGATTGGTGTAAAAACATGATAAATAAAACTAGAACATGCTCATACATCAATTTATCATCAATCAATCATCAATCGATCAAATATCATACAACCTAGCAATTGTCTCTATAATAATTTATTTGTTTTGTGACTATATGTGTAACTCTATTGTCCATACTATTTGATGTATGCAAGATTCAATATTTTTGGAGTCAAATTGGCACGATGTCAAGAGTATTGGGGTTAGCACGTGTAAACCCTCAATAAACCCAACGAAAGAGACAAACAATGTATAATACGATGAACAAAGGATCTACTTGCAAGAGTTTCAACAAAGCTTGAATTTGATACAATTAACAATTCAAGTGGACGGTGACTTGCCTGTTAGATGGAGAAAACGAATACCAAGAATAATGGAATAAGGACCCCGAAGCAACGAACCCATGAACTAGCATAATCCACCAATAACACGTGTATACTAAGTGCAAGAGTAATCCAAACAAATCAAAGAGACAGCAACAATTGAAACAACCACTCAAAGAGACAGCAATGGTAGAGCCCAAAGTGACGGCGGCGGCGGCGTTGGCTGAGGGCGGCGACGAAGTTGACGTCGACGAGGGGGTCGACGGAGGGAGGACAGGGGTGACAGAATTTGGGGTTCTTGGCTATCAACGGTGTCGAGGCAGAGAAGGAGGAGCAGGGTGGTTTTGATTGGCGGTTGTGTGGTCGCAGGTTGAGGAGGAGGAGGTCGGGGTGGGGTTCTATGAAGGCGACGACGAGTGGCGACGTGGGGAAGGTCGCTAGAGAAGACGAACGGGGAAGGGGATTAGTGATTTTGGTGGGAAAACAGAGAGAGAGAGAGAGAGAGAGAGAGAGAGAGAGAGAGAGAGAGAGAGAGAGAACGGCGAGGAGAGAGAGAGAGGAAAGAGTATAGGCGGCTAGGGTTTCGGAATTGTGCAATTTTTAGGGTTTGCATTATGGTTGTATTTATAGGGTACAATTAGTGTACTGGGTTGGTGAATTAGGGTCCAATAACAGCGGATTAAGGTTTAGAACAAATCAAATTGGGTTTTATGGTTCAATTAAGAGATATATCAAAATCAATAGGATTCAAAACAAAATACCCACAATTAAATAAGAGAGCAATAGGATCAATAAGAATAGCCTGATCAAAAGAATGAAGAATTTCATGAACAAGATCAAATTAAAATAATCAAGAGCCAAAAATAAAAAATAGAGTATTTTATTCAATATCAAATAAAATATTACAAAAGGAGAAAAATGAAAAATAGCGGGAACGGTAGTTACAGTTCATGTTCCAGATACTCTAAGAACAAAGTTGGATGCGAAGGAAAATAAGTGTATTTTTGTTGGTTATGATGAGAGGAATAAGGGATGGAAGTGTATGGATCCCAGTACCAACAAGTTCATTATCTCTAGAGATGTTGTTTTGATGAAGTAACTTCTTATTATAAGAAGGATGGTGATGTTTCTTAATCTAAGGTGGTGGAATTTTCAATCACACATTCTGAGTCTTCTGACTCAGTAGTTTCCGATGGTTCCTCTTCTCCATCAATGAGTCAATGGCAGAGCTAAAAATTCTCAAGGAAGTGCACTGCGAAAGTCTTCAAGACCTATTGTAATGCCAATACGCTATAGAGATGGAGCTTATGTTAGTATCCATTCTTGTCTTCTTGCTGGACCACTTGATGATAGTGAACCATCTTGTTTTGATGAGGCACGTGGTGTGAAAGAATGAGATTGTGCGATGGATGAAGAGATGCAAGCACTCATAAAAAATGAAATTTGAGATCTTGTGTCAAAGCCTAAGGAGGTAAGGCCAGTTACTTGCAAATGGGTGTACAAGATTAAGCGCAAACAAGATGGAACCGTTGATAGATACAAAGCAAGGTTAGTTGCTCTGGGTACTCTAAAAAATATGGAGAAGATTATGAGGAGACTTTTAGTCCTGCTGCAAAAATGACTTCGATTCGAGTGGTCATTTCTTTGGCGGCATCTCAATGTTGGAAGTTATGGCAACATGATGTGAAGAATGCTTTCTTGTATGGAGAAATTGACAAGGAAATTTGTATGGAGCAACCACCTGGATATGTCTCTCAAGATCATCGACAATATGTGTGCAAGCTAAAGAAAGCTATTTATGGCTTGAAGCAAGCACCGAGGGCTTGGTATGGCAAGATTACTGAAGACTTACTATTTTGTGGCTATTTTGCTTCAAATTCCGATCCTAGCTTATTTGTTAAGAAGCATGAGAAGTTACATATTATTGTTCTTTGTATGTGGATGATATGTGTGTGACTGAAAAACGATGAAAAAAAGATTGCTAATCTTCGAGCTGAACTGTCATCTTGGTTCGAGATAAAAAACTTAGGTGAGCTGAGTCACTTTCTTGGGTTGGAGGTGGAAAATTTGAAGGATGCCATATTCTTATCTCAAAGAAGCTATGCAAATAAAATGGTGGAAATGTTTGGATTATTCCAAAGCAAAAAATGTTCTACTCCACTTGAGGCCAACATCAAGCTAAGGCGTGATGGTGGAAAGCTTCTTGAGGATCCTCGACCTTATCGTACCTTGGTTGGAAGTCTCATTTATTTGACTATCACAAGGCCGGATATTTCATTCTCTGTTGGACTCGTCAGTCGATTTATGCAAGAACCAAGGAAGCCACATCTTGATGCAGCTAAACACATTTTGAAATACATTCTCTCTACTCTTGACATGGGTCTTATGTTCAAAAAAGAAGCTGGTTTTAGTTTTCATGGTTATGTGGATGCTAATTTTGGTGGTGACTTGGATGATCGGAAGTCTACTTCGGGCTATGATTTCTTCACTGGTTCGACATGTATTTCTTGGTGCAGTAAGAAGCAAGATTCGGCATCTATTTCTACCACTGAAGCAGAATACAAAGCATCTTCTCTTGCAGCTCAAGAGTGTGTCTGGTTGAGGCGGTTGATTGATGATATGGCTTTACAAATTCATGATCCTACTATTATTTTTGGTGATAATCAATGTGCAATCAAGCTCGCTACAAATTCGGTTTGTCATGCAAGGACTAAACACATTGAGATTGAACATCTCTTTATTCGTGAACGTGTGCTTGATGGGACTATCAAAATTCATGAGGTACGGAGCAATGCAAATGTTGCAGATATCTTCACCAACCCAAAGGATCGTTTCAAGTTCTTTATTCACAGTTGTGTCTGGTCTCTAGAAAATCACTTTAAGGGGGAGTGTTAAAATTATTAAAGTAATTTTCTGGATTTATGTAAATAATTAGTAGTCAAATTTGCACAAGTTCCTACCCTCATTAATCCCATGAAACCATACATTTTTATTATCCACGTGCATTCCTATTACCTATGTACATGCATCATTGGAACCATATAATTTTATTACCTATGCATCATTGGAACTATACATTCCTATGACCTATATACTTGGAACCATACACCTCCTATTCCCTATGCTACCACCTACATTTGCATCCATGCATCACCTTAACTATATATACCCACTCATCTCTTCACATCCATTATGCACAAAAATAAACCAAAGCCGCAAATAATCCTTCCCATATTCATCTTTGTGCAAGTTTGAACTATTAATGTCATTTTTTTATATTACGTCCAAGCTTATGTAATCATTCTCTAATATTAATTGAAGTGTTGTCTTCTCTTTCTTCTATCTTTCGGTTGTGAGTCTTGGGCTAGTGTAACTTGTTTGTTTACACTGTTTGAGAAGCAATTTAACCAGAATCTTGGAAGATCATCGTTCTCCACAAATTTTACCTAGTTGTCATGAACTCATGAATCATGATTACTTAACTAGTTTAACAATTAATGTTTTAATTCTTTTCACTCCTTGGAACTAGACGTAAACTATATGCACTCATCTTTCCTGTTTGAGAGAAGCACAGATACTGACATGACTATAACATGACATACTGAAACGTGAAAATTCTATGTACTTTCTGACTGAATGGTATCAGGGTTACATTGGAAGTGTCTTTTCTAGTCTCTTTCGACCAGCCGGCCACATTCCGAAGTCCAAACTGAATCTGTTTATGTTAGGATTCAGTTATCTTATTCCGTAGTGCTTTTACCTAATCATTATAAAGTATAAGAATTGTCCATACTCTGAATAGCAATTTTGCACGTAGTACTATTGCCATATCTGATAAATACCTTTTTAGTTTGATGCTTCCACACTTAGAATGGCCAACTATTTCCATTTGTGTGCAAGGAATGGAAACTTCACCACTTGTTTATAAATGGAAATTCTAGCTGTTATGTTTGTTTTATCTCTTTATGGACAACTAAGGATTGATCAGTATGTTAATCCCACAAAACAATCCATGATGCTTTATGCCCACGGACTTGAGAATGAGGTCAAAATTTGCAGCTCCATGTCCTTGTTGAATACCAAAAATTGTGCTATTACACCTGACCGCTTTTCTTTGTCTTGGCTACATCACTATAAGGAAGATACCAACTCTAGAGGGTTAGCGAGTTGACCAACTTTACCTATAATTTCATAAAAAATTAAGAGTAATAAACTACCTACGAAAAGTAATTATGAGCTTTGTTCTTAATATGTAGAGAGAGGTAGGGAGGAAGAGGGGAAAATATTTTGATAAAAGAATATGGACAACAATACAACATTAATTTTGTTTAGGGAAGTGCAGCTAGCACAGCAACGATGGAAACGGGGGGGGGGGGGGGGGGGGGGGGGGGGGGTGTTAAAATTGAATATCTATTTTCAACATTTCAATTGACACCTATAGTATGACATTAGGCAGCTATATATATATATATATATATTAAAAATATATGCTTAATTTGGATGTAGTAAATAGAAATAACCACAAACTGTCATTGCTAGGATGATACACATTAGGCCATATAGACAGTATCTTCATCTACCGATTCCCATATGGCTATATCTTAAACATAGCATCTAGGATTCATAGGTTTGGTTCACGTCGAAATCATGCACTCAAAGCAATCGATCACACCATCTATCTTATTCCTAAGATCCAACAATTTAACCAAGCACTATATAAAGTTTATTAAGCTAAGCTATAGGGACTGATGAAGCTCACTCCATTGCCTATTCTCATTGACAATCTATAAATCATCATCATCATCATCAAAGGAATCGAGAAAATCTTGAAGTGAGAACAAGTTGGGTGGAAAAGGGTGGCTGAACTGAACCCAAGTGTTAGGATGTAAAGGATTTCTGGAAAAGAATCATCACTTGCAAAGGTTCAACTAAGGTACCAAGCTACACACAACATGTACCAAGATTGGAAATATCTTATTATATTGTAGTACTAGATATGACTTCAATTGCAATTTTCAGTAATCAATCTATGGCGAATATCTCGGTTTGGATTCGATACATGGCACTTCTTGTACTAGCAATTGGCTAATTAATTTCTAGATGATTATTATTCTAAACAACATGATAAACATCATCATGCCAAATACACTTACAAAGCTCTTTTGGAAAGGCAAAGATGGTTGGTTGGACATGGGGGTGAACCAGGGCCCCCCTTTGAATGGCTAGTTGCAGGGGGATATTGCAACCAATAACATCTAATGCCTACAGTGCACATGAGAAGCATTGGGACCCAAAGTGTGTGCGTCCCACGTGTCAGTAGCAATGTTTGTTTTGAGGGGGGTGTTCAGATGTTTGGTGCTTGTACTGTTGGTCTATATGAGAAGAGCTTTAGGCCTCCTCTTATTTGTCAAAATTGTTTTCCTCCATATCTCACTACAATGCACCTCCCATCATGTCTTTTCCTATGTCTTTCTGCCCTAACTATTCCAAACAGCTTCATCCACTCTCACTTTCTTGCCCCTTGTGTCATTATGGAACCCTAGATCCTATAACTACTTGGGAGGAAACAATGAAAACAAGATTGGATTGCTTCTATTCACTAAACATGACTTAGTGGTTTGGTTTAAATATAATTTATATTGGCAGAATTTGATAACATGCATGAAGCTTTAGAGATTTAATTCTTGCAATGATTGTTAGGGAAAATAAATTCAATTAGAATTATAAAATTCAAAATTAATTGAGAGGGCTTATGGCAGTTGATCGGAGAGGTTTGTTCGAATAATTAATGTTGGCTCATATCATTAATTTTAGTTTGTCAGGTGTCTAGGCAACAAACTCGGAAGATCGGTTGTCTGCTATGACTGATACATGGAACAAATTTTTTTCCTGATCGTTAACGGTGGGTAAGAATTCCCCCGCATTCCATTAAATAGAATTTAACGAAACATACAGCCAAAGATAGATTATGAAGTTCATACTCCGTAAAAAACAGAACTTGCCCCAAATAGGTGATTCCCTGTCCCAATCTGACCTGAGTATGTTAAAAAATTGAGTTCTTTCTCTCATCCCCTCGCTTGTACTCCGTTCATCGTCGCCACCATTCACAACCACAACTGCCGTCGCCCCAAACGATAACATAAACGACATCGCCATGCTCATTGACACGAGAGACACCACAGACAACCACCAATCTGACCTGAATAGGTCCAGATTTAGTCATTGCTCTTATCCCCTAGCTTGACCACTGTCTACTGTCACGGCTACCCGCAACCACATCCGTCGTCTCCCCTAACGGTAACACAAACGCCACTTTCAAGCCCATAGATACAGGATAAACCACATGGATCCCTCCAATATAACCTAAATAGGTCAATATTGAGCATTTTCTCTCATTACCTAGTTTGTCCACCATCTACTATTATCCACAATCACAATCACCACTTGTCGTCGCCCCAACAGTAACACGAACGTCACCTCCAAGCTCACTGGCACGAGAGAAACTACAGGATCCTACCAAATTTGACCTGATTAAGTCAAAATGGAACTTTTTCTCTCATCACCAAGCTTGTCCACCGTTCACTATTACCTCCAACCTCAACCGCAACTGTTGTCGCGTTCAAAGGTAACATCAACATCACCTCCAAGCCCACTGACACAAGAGAGACTCCAGGCGCCCACCCAGTTTGATCTGAATAGGTCAAAATTGAGTATAAATTTTAAACTAGCTTGCCCACCGTCACCCCACAACAAGTAGGAGTAAATTTTCGTGATTATTGGATGATTTGGTTTTCATTTGAATATGAAAGGAGATATTTTGGATGAAAAAGTGAGTAAGGATGAGCCAACAGCCTCCTCCCCTCCCTAAATTAGTACCTAGTCGGTCGGAGAGGGAGAGAGATGAGGGGTTTTAGACGAGGAGGCAGGGAAGGAAGGAGGAGGAGGGGTTTCGGACGTGGAGGTAAGGAGAAGGAAGGGAGGAAGGGTAAAGGCCAGGGAGAGAGGAGGAGGGTGGGAGGAGGGCGGAAGGTTGAGGAGGGAGGAGGAGGGCTCAAATCTGACGGGGAGGTAGGGAGAATGAAGGACGGGGATGGATGGGAAGGGAAGGAAAGAGGAAGGGAGTGCCGGGGCAGAAGGGGGTTGAGGGGGGTTGACGGGGAGGGAGGGACGGGCGGGGAGTGAAGGAAGGGCGGGGATGGACGAGGAGGGAGGGAGGCAGTGCCAGACCTGAGATTTTGAGACCTGAAGCGAACTCCAAAAATGGTGTCCTCAAAGCTTGATGTTCATAAAGTTTTTTTCTTTTCATCGATGATTATACAATAGTATTATCAACACAAAAAATTCAAGAATTAAAACAATAGAAAAAATATATTATAAAAAATAATGTCATAATCAAATACTAATAAAACTGAAGATGTTGCAAACCAAAATAAAATTGATGTTCCGGACCAATACATTAAAAAAGCCAATAATGTTTAGTGTAGTTCATAATGATAATAATAAATAAGAAAAGAAAAAAAATCCTCAGGCCACCAAACGCTTCCTCAACGGCATCACATAGTCACTTTACTCGTCTCACAGTTTTGGATGTGAAAGTATTGATTAAGTTTGCATAATATTTCTCGACAACTTTTTTCTCGATATCTTTGGAAAATAAAATCTCTTTATGCAAACTAAAAGGATTACATTGAGTATCTTGTTTTTTGTTCATAATTGGGTTTACACACATTAAAAGAAGGAAAGAAAAATTGGTGTCCCTCAAAATTTTGGGCCTGAGACAACCGCCTCTTGAGCCTCATATCAAGTCCAGGTCTAGAGAGAGGGAGGGTGGGACCGGGCTGAAGGGGGCTGGCAGGGCCGGAGGGAGGAGCGGGGAGGGCGGGAGGGATTTTTGATTTGCTACGAATTCTTGAAACCCCTCCTCCTATACATGGAACATGGTGAAATTTGGTTTGAAACATATTGAACAACTTTGAGTTCCTAATGCCCACTCAAGTTTAAGTTAGATCAAGTTTAGACCAATCTTATCAAGAAAATTGAGGAATTAGGAAACCTGATGATTCCATCTTTAATTATGAATATTTAGAACAAATTGGATACTTTATTATTTAATGAAGTAGCGGAGATCTATCAGAGATCTCTTCTTTTCCTTTTCTTGTAAGGTATTAGAGATATTTTTCTGGTGCAAAATAAAATTCTTGAGACAGTAATTGGGAGCTCTGATATCCCTCTTACTACATGGTGTCTGATAGATTATAGCAGTCAAAATGTAGTAATAAAATATGCTATATAATGCGGTAGGAGGTGTTGTGCTAATAAGGTAGGAAATATGGAATGGAAGACGTGTGCATGGAAAAGAGAACTGTAGCCTAGTTGTTACACGATAGTGGAATAGGAGTAAGGTCGCAAGAAGATGTATAAATCACTAGATCCTATAAGTTTATGTCATTTTCTTGATACTCTGCTTTAGCTACAATTTGAAAGTGCTAACCAATTGTTTCATGCTCTTCTATTGACTTTATCTTCATCTAACATCATGCAGTAGTCACGGGTGGATCACAATCATCTTGTTAGGAAGCATGGCCTCAAATACACGTAGGCACAAATTGGAGTTGGAAAAGAAGAAGAGAATACACGAAACAGCGAGGAGAAGACAGCAACGCAGCAAGAGAAGAAAGGTAGCTGAAGGGGTTACGGTCAACTGCAGTAGGGTGCAATCGACCGACTTGGGCTACTGTGATTCCAGAGAGTGTGACAGTCGACCGCACAGGACTGCCCGGCTCTAGGGTCTAAGCGAGACTCATTGTAGGAGCGGCGCTATATGTTATTTGGGCTGCGGGCTTCGGATTCAATACGCTGCATTTGTGTATATCTTTTAGGGTTTGCTTGGGGGCTATATATATAGCAATAGATGTGAACTTCATGTTTAAGTTGAAGAACTTAATCAAGGTGAGCCATTATCATTGTACAACTTCAAGATAGGTGAGTGCTGAATGCTTCAAAGACGCGAGAGAGAAAGAGAAAGAGAAAGAGAGAGAGAGAGAGAGAGAGAGAGTTTTGATCTCTTTGTAATCTTTGTATTTCTTGAGAAATAAGAAGTATTGGTTATCTCAGTATATTATTGTGTTCGTGTGATTGTGAGATCTTGCAATTATTGTGGTGCCTTATTCTTAGTGCATCTAGGTCTTAGGCGCTTCTATTTTTTGTAGTGCGTGTTTCGCTATTAGCACAGTGACAGATTCGACGACTCTATAGGATGTGGTGAGAAGCATTTTGAACGAGGAGGTGAGAAGGGTGAGAAACGAAGGGTTTTCATCATCTTCTAAGGATTCCGCAATGTCAGTTGAGAAGATACGTGGGAGATCTAAGACCAGTCAAAGAAGAAATAATTAAAGTAGTTCGTATGAGAGTGGGAATGATGACAACGACGGGGGACGTAGACTTGAGTGTTGGTATTGTCACAAGAAGGGTGACATGATGCGTAGTTGTAAGGTCCATATGAGGAAGAAGCAGGAAAAACCAAAAAAAAAACAATGTGGTGTCCGTTGAAAATGACGAGTTATGTTTGTCAGCTAGGGTGGAGTTGGACATACGAGATTCGTGCATTGATTCAGGAGCTTCTTTTCATTGTACGTCGATGAGGGAGGTATTTGAGGACTACATAATGGGTTCTTTCGGAGATGTGATCGTGGAGAACGGTCAGAGATGTCATGTAAGTAGGGTTGATACTGTTCGCGTGAAAGCCAATGATAATCATAGTATTGTCTTGCGGGAGACAATACATGTTCCAGATTTAAAAGAAAATCTTATCTCGTTGGAAAAGCTAGATAAAGAAGGTTTGTCTACTACATTTGGTAGCGAATAGTGGTGTATAGCTGCAGGTCCAAGGGTGATAGCAAGAGGAAAGCATGAGGGAATGCTGTATTTGCTTAGAGAGGTAATGGGCGTTTCTCCTATAGTTAACTCTCAGCCGGGATCAAGTAGTAGGTCGTGTGGGGTGTAACTGAGTTCTTTCAGTTGTGGGGCAGATTCAGAGAATGTTGTATTTAGTGGGAGTTGCTGGCCATGGAAGGATCCTAGAGAGTAAGACGTTGTTGCGTGAGGGTTCTTTGTGATATGGCACAAGAAGCTTCAAGTCGTTCTTGTGAGGTAGAGAATACTGGTATCGATATGCAGGGTGATGTCAATGAGTGTAATCGAAATGAGACTGTAGGAGTTGTGCAGTCTGCGAATTTTATGGAGGTGTCTTCCATAGAGACTTCTAGTGCAGAGGGTGCTTTGAAAGGCTTTGAACCATGTCCGGTGTTGATGGAGATTCTACGAATTGGGGAGTCTTGTAACACGGAATCCGAAACGGGAGGTTGTTTCTCAATTATTCATGTCCTATGCGATTGGTGGGGCACATCCTTCATGAACCTAAGAGGGGTGGTTGGTGTACTCCATATGGTGGAGTGCCGGAGGTGATCTTCATGAGAGTGATGAGTACTTGGATCTTTCCTGAGTTTTGAAAGACTGGCAGAGATAATGTGAGGTAATGATACAATAACTTTGAATTGTTGTGTATTTGGTCTAAGTGGAAGATTGTTAGGAAGTGTGGCCTCAGATACACGTAGACACAAGTTGGAGTTGGAGAAGAAGAAAAGAATACACCAAGCAGCGAGGAGAAGGCAACAACACAATAAGAGAAGAAAGGCAGCTGAAGGGGTTGCTGTCGACTGACTTGGGCTGCTATGATTCAGAGAGTGTGGCAGTTGCTCGCACAGTCGATTGTCCGGCTCTCAGGTCTTGGCAAGACTCATTGCAGTCGACCGCATCCAATTGCGGTCGACCATGAGCGGCGATGTATGTTATTTGGGTTGCTGGTTTCAGATTCAATAAGCTGTATTTGTGTATATCTTTTAGGTTACTTGGAGGCTATATATATAGCAATAGATGTGAACTCTATGGCTAAGTTGAAGAACTCTATTAAGGTGATTAATTATCATTATACAACTTCAAGAGAGGTGAGTACCGAGTGCTTCAAAGGTGAGAGAAAGATTGAGAGTTTTTATCTCTTTGTAATCTTTGTATTTGATCGAATTTCCATCTCTTTATAATCTTTGTATCTTGAGGAATAAGAAATATTGGTTATCTCTACATATTATTGTGTTCGTGTGATTGTGAGATATTGCGATTATTGTGGTGGTTTGTTCTTGGTGCATCTAGGTCTTGGGCATTTTTGTTTTTTATGGTGTGTGTTCCGCTACTAGCACTACAAGTGGTATCAGGTTCTCTACATATTTGAGATTAAACATGAACAAATTAGTGTTAGAAAAGGCTTCAAGACAAAGATGATGGCAACCTTTTTCAAACAGCGAAGGATATGAAGGATATCTTGACCATGAATTTGTGTTGCGGAGTACACATACTAACTATAAACTATGAAAAGTATTGGCCGTCATTTTGACTAGTTATGACAAAATTTTCTGGCTCCATCCTTATAGTAGTTCAAAAATAAATTTGTTAAGTTCTTCATTGCTTGGCCCAACGAAGAACAAATTTATTGCTTCGTCCCTGGATTCAGATGGATGGTTAGCTCATGTGACTAGACTATGTAGTAATGGAGTCCATCAATCACTCTTTTATCAATGGAAGTCCTCCATATGGTAAAAGATTTTTTTTTGAAGGAAAATGTGGAGTATGGCCACCCTGTTTCATTAATAAGAGGTTAATAAAACAAACTCAGAGCACTGAGCAAAATAAAAGTCCTACAGTACATAAATAAAACATAAGACCTCCCCCGAACATGGGAAGTTAGGACAAACAGAATTATGCATGCATCAGAAGTACACATAAGCAACCAGATACCCCCATATCTATTAAAGTACAGGAGTACAACAGACTCGTCCATTAGTCAAGCGTCGGTCCGATCTTGATCTCATCGTCATCGTACTCCTCCACCTGAAAGGCGCTGACAATCCTCCTTCTAGGACCCATCGCTGCAGCTGTAGTCCATAATGAAATAAGATGCATGATGGGAATCAAATTATCAGAAATACTATTACTAGTCCCACGAAAGAAATATTTTTTCCTATCTAGCAAAAGGACCCAGGTCATACCAGCGATAGTGATATACAAAGCTTCTCTCATAGAATAGCTCTCAGCAGCAAATTTCGGACCGGTCCACAAGTCATCGTACTTTATAGGGTAATTGTTAGTTCTCAAGGCACTATGGACATCAGCAAAGACCGCTTTGCTCTTGTGACAATCCAGAAGTAGATGATCTCTAGGTTTCGGTGAATGCATTGTAGAACCCACATGAGGTATCAATATTCGGTTGGCATTTGACCAGGTTCTCTCTGGTCAAAATTGTGTCGTTCAGGACTAGCCATAAGAAAACTTGTACTTTTAGCGGGGTTTTTGCTTTCCAAATAATTGCCGACCATTTTGGTCTACAACCCCTGAAATGGATGCAGTTATAAAGTGATCGTACCATGAAAGTGCCATTTTCCTCTAGTCCCCAAGCTTTCCTATCTGGTCCCTGTGAACATTTTACTCCTGAGTTGGTGATAGGAGCATGTTGCTCCGTAAACCTGAGCTGAAAGCCCTGGTCAATTGTTTGATTAAAGGCTGGCTTCCATGAACTTTTCTCCAAGATGTAGCCACTGTGTAGTGTGGCTGTGTTGCTTGTGCATATAAGTCTGGGAAAAGATCTCTAAGTGTGTGATCACCACATCATTTATCCCACCAGAATCTAGCAAGTTTTCCATTGCCGATATAAGACGTTGCACAACTGTTGAACGGGTCATAGGCTTTAATAATCCCCTTCCAGAACCAAGAGATACTTTGACCCAATCTGAAGCCCAGATTCTGTGTCCTGTTCAGATAAGCTTGAACGAAGTTTGACCATCCCTCTCCGTTAGGGTGAAAAACTTTCCACCACTACTTTCCCAATAACGCAAGATTCATATCTCGAAGATCAATTATACCCAATCCTCCATATGTTTTCTTCATGCACGTTTTTTATTAAAGTTTGTACCATTCCAAAGGAATCGTTTTCAGATGCGGTCAATTCTCTGGATAACAATCGTGACATTTCGAAGAAGGATAGATAATAAGTTGGTAGGTTTGAGAGGACAGAGTTGATCTTCTTAGGTCTATTCTAGATGTACAATGCAATTTCGGTAGTCATTTTCCATTTTAGTTGGAAACTGCAGTCGGATGTTTGGGGTACTATAAGTGATTTACCTGTCCAACCTGCAAGTTTGTTCTTAACCCGATCAATGATAGGTAATCAATCTGCCTTCTTGAGCTTGCCCGGTCTCAACGGGAGCCCCATTTATTTAATAGGGAAATTCTCAACGATGCAGTCGAGAATGGTGGCATGTTCCTTTGCCTCCTCTGGGGATAAATCAATGGGGATTTGAGCACTTTTGCGAAAGTTAACCCTGAGGCCAGACCACGCTTCAAAACTGTATAGAATTCCTTTGAAAGTGGTGGTTTCCCCGAGGTCGCCCTTTCCAAACAGAAGAGTATCGCCCTTACATCGAAGGATTGGACAACTCTGATAGTTATACCCACTAGCCACAGGAGTGACCCAACCAGCCTGTTTGCAGTTAACCACCATAGACTTCAGAATGTCCGCCACAATGGTAAATAGGAGGGGGGAGAGGGGGTCTCCTTGTCGAAGGCCACATTTGCACGAAAATGGTTGTCCCATACCACCGTTCACCATGATAGTTGTCCTACTATTGGTGAGGCAATTGTGGATCCATCTGATCCCCTTGTCCCCAAACCTATTTCCTACAAGTGCTTTCAAAAGACAGTCCCAATCAACTGAATCATTTGCCTTCTCGAAATTCAACTTGAGGAGATAGTTCCTAGCATTCGAGATGTGGCATTGATGGATAGTTTCCTCTGCTGTAGCTATACAGTCTATGATACATCGTCCTTTAATGATCCCAGTTTGCTCACGACTAATAAGTCTGTCCTTCACCTTTTCCAATCTGCTGGCGAGTGTCTTAGTGATAATCTTAAAAGAGCAATTAAGGAGACTAATAAGGCAGAAGTCTCCTACCCGTTGGGAATCTTCTTTCTTAGGGATCAACATGACCTCAGCATAGTTGATTCTACCTAGCCTAAGTCTATGGTCATAGAACTCTGCGAACAAGTTCGCAAGATCATCTTTGATTTCCTCCCAAAATGTATGGTAAAAGAGGACTGGGAAATCATTCGGACCTGGTGCTTTCTCCCTTCCAAGTTGCAACACCACCTCCCTAATTTCCTCCTCTGTGAAAGGAGCTTCAATGGACTGTAGAGCTTGGCCTAGGTCGTCAGATTTAGTTTTCCAAAAGTTTGGCTTGAGCAGGACTCTTAAGTTCGCTTTCCACCCAAAAAGTTCTTTAAATGGGACTGAAATGCTAGTTTGCTTTAATTGTCTTCTTGTATTAATCTAGAGTCAGTATGGATCGAATGAATGAGGTTAGATCAACAATGGGCACTGGTTATCTGATGGAAGAAAGTAGTGTTTATGTCTCCCGCTTGGAGCCATGAAATTTTAGAACGTTGTTGCCGTTTGAGCTCCTCCATTTTGTGTAGATGTGCAATATCATCTCTTAATTGTAGCAACCTATTCCGATCCACTAAGGCAAGGTCTCTAGATTCTTCAATCTTTTCTAGTTCCTTAAAACCTTCCAGAAGGGAATATTTTGATCTCTATATCATCTCAAATCTAGTATGGTTCTATTTTCTGAGCTTGGAATGCAGTCTTCTTACTTTTTCACACCAGTTAGTAGCCGCTTATGTCACTCTAGTTGAGCGGGCCCAATTCTCATTGACCATGTGATGGAAACCCTGGATTTCCAACTATGCTTTTTCGAACCTAAGTTTGATAGTTTTCCTGGGTTGCGTTTCATCAGTAAAGAGGATAATAGGGACATGATCCAAGGTAGGTTTAGGAGTGATTTTGCCCAGGATAGCGGAAATTTGGCCTCCCAGTCAATAGACCAAAACCATATCAAGCTTAGCCATAATAGAAGACGACTGTATGTTCGACCAGGTAAAAGGTCTATCAGTGATACGAATGCCAACGAGTTCAAGATCCGCAATAACCGTATTGAACGCTGCCCTGTCAGAGTTACTAGAGCATCTGCCTCTGTGCTCAGAAGCAAATCTGGTGATGTTAAAATCTTCCCCCACTACCTAGGGATTCTGCCAGCGTGCGTGAATCGCACAGAGTTCTGCCCAGAATGCTATCCTGGAGGAGGCAATGTTTGAGTACACCGCCGTAATTGTTTGAATCTAATTATCTGTTTTGCGTTCGGGAAAAATCAGTTCAACTTCCTTTTGAGGTAGTGGTTGCACCTCTTGCTTTCTCAAAAGTGACAAATTTCTTGATAAATATTCCAAGCATGCAAAGCTTAATTTTTATTTATTTATTTATTTTTTTTTTTTGAGGTAAAAGGTGGAATAAAGACACCCTGTTTTATTAATATACAGTTAATAAAACAACCCCGGTGTACCGGGAAGGATACAAAAGTACATAACAGGAAAGACAAAATAGTGCAGGAAATAAAACATAAACCCCCAACAGAACCCTGGGGGGTGGGTTGAATCCTCCATGCAAAAACCAAAAGTACAGTAGGTCAAGACCAAACTAGCATCGAGTGCAGCTAATGAGATGGCTCCGCCCCTCAGTCCAGTTTCGGCCCAAACTCTACCTCCTCATCATCAAAATCCTCCACCTGGAAGACTCTGGCAATCCTCCCTATCGCTCCTATGGCGGCAGGTGTAGCCCAAAGAGAAATAAGATGCATGATATGAGTAAGGTTACCAGAAATACTATTACATGAAGCACGAAAATAAAAGTTATTTCTGTCTAGCCATAACACCCATGTAGTTGCCGCAATGGCAATGTACCACGCATCCTTCATTTCATGACGAACCGTTGCAAATTTGGTGCCAACCCACAAATCCTCATACTCGCTGGGGTAGTCACTTGTTCCTAGGGCTCGTAAAACCTCTACCATAGTCGTCTTACTCCTTGGACAGTGGATAAAAAGGTGGTTCAAATTCTCCGTGTGCATGTTGCAGAATCCACATTCGGTCGCAATCTGGGGTTGTCTTTTGGCCAGGTTCTCTCTAGTGAGAATTGCGTTATTGAGCACTAGCCAAAGGAAGACTCTGACTTTAAGTGATATTTTCGGCTTCCATAATACCTGTGCCCAACTGGGTCTGTATCCCCGATAGTGAATCCGATGGTACAGGGAACTGACCGTGAATGCTCCCTTGGGATCAAGTCCCCATCGCATCTAATCTGGTCCTTAGATGCATCTCGTCCCGGTCCGTGTGATGTGTGCTTGTAGTTCGAGCAGTTACTGATGTAATCTTGGGGTAAGAGCTCATCGGAACGATGGCTTCCACTTTCCCTTCCTCCAAGTCTCGGCTACAGATATATTGGGTCGACTCGTTTTGTCATACAGCTCGGGGAAAGTTTCCTTCAAAGTATGTGCACCACACCATTTGTCCCACCAAAATCTGGTGGACCGCCCATTACCGATAGTTGACGTAACTGCCGAATTGAACGACCCGCTAGCTTTGGTAATTCCTTTCCAGAATCGCTAAACTCTAGACCCTACTCGGAAGCCTAGGTTTCTCGTGCATTTTCCTCGCAGGTATGGCTGAATGAAATCCTGCCATCCTTCCCCGCTGTGGTGAAAAACCTTCCACCACCATTTTTCCAAAAGGGCAAGATTCATATCTCTAAGGTTGATGATGCCTAGCCCTCCATGCTTCTTCTTTATGCAAGCGATATTCCATTTGATCAGGTGGTAACCTCCCCTATTCGAATTTGCCCCTTTCCAAAGGAATCGTTTTCGGATTCGGTCAATCCTTTGGATAACCCACTTAGGGAGCTCAAAAAATGACATGTAGTAGATGGACAGATTGGATAGTACTGAGTTGATGAGTACTAATCTTCCTCCTAGCGAAAGCGATTTTTCTTTCCAGCCAGCTAGTCTGTCCTCCACCTTATCAATTATAGGTAGCCAATCCGACTTAGTGAGTTTCCTTGGCCAGAGTGGAAGCCCTAAGTATTTGATTGGAAACTCATTCCTCACACAGTTTAGTATGGTGGCATGTTCTCGCGCTTCTTCATCGGAGAGTGTAATGGGAATCAGTGTACTCTTATGGAAATTTATCCTGAGACCTGACCAGGCTTCAAAACTGTAGAGGGATCCTTTAAAGCAGACTGTTTCTGATCTGGTCCCATTTTCAAATAGTAGAGTGTCATCAGCGTACTGAAGAATCGTACACCCTTGACTGGAATTGCTGCTGGCCATAGGCGTAATCCAACCCTTTTTTCGGCAATCATCTAACATTCCGCTTAGCACATCTGCTATGATCATGAATAGAAGTGGGGATAATGGATCCCCTTGTCGGAGTCCTTTCTTGCAAGGAAATGGCGGCCGTGGCCTCCCATTCACCGATATTGCTGTTTTACTCGTAAATAAACACTGTTTGATCTATCTAACCCATTTATCTCCGAATCCTCTCCCTCTGAGAGCTTCCAGTAAACACTCCCAATCGACAGAGTCGTATGCCTTCTCACAATCCAGTTTTAGGAGGAAGTTCTTAGAGTTGCTCTTATGGCAGTGGTGGATAACTTGTTCAGCAGTGACCACACAGTCTAGGATACATCTGCCCTTGATGAAGCCCGTCTGGGTTTTGCTGAGTATACTATCCATTATACTCTCCAGGCAGGATGGCCAGGACCTTTGTGATGATTTTTACCGAGCAGTTGATGAGGCTAATTGGTCTAAAATCTCCCACGCGCTTAGACTCCTCCTGTTTGGGTATGAGGACCACTTCCGCAGAATTGAACATGCCCAATCTGAGATTGTTATGAAAAAATTCCTCCATCAGTGCCATAATGTCCCCTTTGATTTCTTCCCAGAACACTTGGAAGAACATCATTGGAAAGCCTGTCTGGCCCAGGGGACTTGTCTGCTCCCATTTGGTTGATGGCCTTTTTCACTTCCATTTTCGAAAAAGGTGCCTCCAAAGAGGAGAAAATTTGCGTTGAATCGTTCTGGTATTCCTGCCAATAATCCTCCCTCAATGGGATCCTGAAATCATTCTTTTTTCCAAATAGGCCCTTGTAGTAATTTTGAAAGGTTGCGGAGATCGCATTTTCGTCTTGCAGTGTTCCCGTATCCGTCTGAAGTGAGAGGACGATATTGGATCTACGTCTTGCGCTTGCCACTCTGTAGAAGTAGGCCGTATTCGCGTCTCCCTCTTTGAGCCACGAAATTCTTGATCTTTACTGCCACTTGATCTCTTCCAACTTGTACAGATTGGCGACATTTTTCCGAAGCTCTAGCAGCTTGTTTCTTTCTTCCTGTGACAGAACTCTCGTCTCTTCTACCCTTTCAAGCTCATCAATTCCTTCCAGAAAGGTATCTTTCGCACGCCAGATGTTCGAGAATCGAGATCGATTCCATCTACGCAGCCTCTTTCTTAATTTGCAGATTTTTTCACACCATCGGGATGCTGCGTCCCTGCCAGCAGTTGGGAGCACCCAATTCTCCATTACCATGTGATGAAATCCCTAAATTTCCAGCCAAGCCTTCTCAAATTTGAATTTCCGTGGCCTGTGGGCACCGCGTATGTAATACCCTGATTTTTTTCAATTAATGAGAAATTATTTATTTTGCACGTGTTGTGCACGTGTAATATTTTGTTGGATTATTTTATCATGATGTGTATGTTTAAATATAATTTTCTCAAATTATTTTAGTACAAAAAGCCCTTCTTTAAAAGCCTCATTTGATTTAACTAAAAAGCCTTTTCTTAAAAAGCCCAAAAGCATTTTTATTTTAATTATTTTTATAAAATTATTTTGGCCCAAAAAGAAAGCCCATGAATTAAGTTATTTTTAATTAAACTTGTCATGTAGAAGACTTTTTTTAAACAAATTATTTTTATACAATTTTAGAATGTACAAAATTTGGCCTAGTTGCATGCACGTGCACTACACGTACACGTGCATTGCACACTCTATGTGAGGCCGGTAGCATTCTTTTGGAGGGAAAGTTGAATTTTTGGTGTGGAGAACATGGGGGTAGTTTCAAGGAGGTGGGTAGTTTTCCTAACTCCTACTTGAATCTAAGCCCTTCATTTTGCAACCACCAAGATGATCTTAGCCCTCCATTCCCCTCATTTTTTAGTATAAATACCTCCTTTCTCATGGCTAATTTTTCATATGCAAAGTGTAATTTCTAAAGCTAATAGTATTATAATTGGGAGTTATAAAAGATAAGAGAGTGTGTGGTTCTTTGGTTGCTTGGAGCTTTCGGCCAAGGAGGAGAAGCATTCGGCTAGGGTAGCTTTCGGCCAAGGGGAGAAGCATTCGGCTAGGGCTTGGGAGCTTGGAGTGGTGCACTCTTTGGCTAGGAGGAGGTGTTCTCATCTACTAGGACTTATTGCTTTTGTGTTCTCTCCAATTAAGGTGGGTAAAACAATTCATGTTTCTAATATAGGGTTCATGCTAGTATATTGATAACACTATACATGGAAAATACTAATAAGAGACCACTCTAATTAAAAAGTTAGTATGCTAATGGCTTAGAATGATGTGATTAATTGTGTATGTGAATTGCTTGCATGAAATTAGGCCATATGAAGCACTTTCTATGATTATTTAGTTTAATTGAATAATGATGCAATGTGATTAGCATGATGTGTGAAAATCTTTATTAATTACTTGCAAATTGTGTGGTTGAAGCATGACAATTGATAAAGATATTAACACTATGGAATTTGAATAGGAAAGTATATTGAATGCTTGAATTCATGTGTAGTAGTGGCATAAATGAACCAAAGAATTGCTTGTTGTCATCAATTTAGAAATATACCAAACTTAGTAATTGTTGAGTTTCACCTATTCATGTGCTATATAAATTCTTTGGCTAGTATGAGTATGGGAAAATCCAAGTTGTATTGTGTTGTGAATGTAGATTAATGACCAGTAAATTATCATGGAAAATTTTGGGATAAAAGAGGGATTAGAAGGACAATCGATTATTTTCAATGTCGAAAATAAAAGATTTGCTAGTTTTAATTAAAATAATTAATTTGGGTGGAGAAAATGTGTTTTTAGTACAAAAATTTATTTTACACTTACTGTTTTGAAGATGGAATAAAGAGGATTAAATCTGGAGTTTTTCAGTGGTTTATATAAAGGCAATATGAATCAAATTGTTTTGAACATCGACTTGATTTCTAAAAACAGTGCGAGTATGAAACTAATGGATTTTAACCTATACTGTGACAACCTGAGCCAGTGGCTCAGGCGGTCGGTGGCTCTGTTCGGTTTCCCTGAGCGGTGTGGTTCGAAACCCGGCCTCACCATCTTTTTAATTGACTGTGTATGAATATATATGAACAGCGAATGATAGCACATATACTTAACGCGCCCTCTTCTAATCGCTAGCACCGATTGGCCTATCGGCGGGTGCTCTGGCCTTCTTCTCTATCGTGCTGGGTTCGAATCCTTCCCCTAGCACTTAGGGAAAAACAATTTTTTTTGGGAGTTTTTGATGTCCAAAAAATGTGAGAAAAATATGGTAATTTTCATAAAAATACAAGGAATTTTATGGGATTGGTTTGGGGATTATTTGAAGAAAATATAATATAGTTTGTGAACAAATGGTATAGTAAAGCTATGGTTCTAAAATACATACTTATGGAAATTTTCTCTTTATAAAGATATATTGAAATGAATTTATTAGAAAGTATTTGACACAAAAGAGTTTGTGGTGTGACATGATATTATAAATTTTTACTTGAAGATATTGTGCAAAATATGAAGTATGAGTGTATAATTATAAGTGCATGAGTCCATTGTATGATGATGGAATTTAGAAACTTTGTTGATGAAATTGTTGGACTTGAATATGAATTTTGAGTTATAAGTATTCACTATGGACTTGTGAACAAAGAGAAATCATGAATAAGAAAGAGTATGAAATTGTGTCATGAAAGTGGTTATGACTTAAAGATTGTGAAATGAAATTTGAAATAGAGTAGCTAAGTCTCCCCGGCATTGAGAAAAATGAATTGAATTGAAATTAGACCAAGGTTGGTCATGTTGAAATAAATGAATAAGTCCGGTTGATGGAGAGGCTAACTCTAGTGATTATTTTGTTCATGATTTTTAAATAAAACTAAGGACTAGTACATAGTGGAGATGTGATGAAAGTAGAAGAAAAACACGAGTATGAGGGCCAACGGATAGCGGTGTGAGAGCGATTCACAGGTTGCCTGCTTGATGCGTCAAGACAGTGCGTGGGCGCTACTCCGGAATTATCGTCCCGGTGGCGACGCTCGTGGGATGTTCGAGTGGCTATGGGTGGTGCCATTGTTCCATGGCGGAGGCTGAATTGTCCATAGGTTGCCTGCTCGATGCGTCGTGACAGTGCGTGGGATTCCCCTCCAGGCTGCCTGGACATGGGCTCATAGATCATAGGACATCTAAGACACTACCGTAGTTACAGTAGTAGTTTAAGGCATAACGGGGGATTGAACCCTATAAAGATGAAGAACGAATAAGGGCTTGCCCTCGGACCTATGTAGTATGGGATGCATAGAATCCGAACAAGTGCGCATTAGTGTCATGTAACATAATTAACTGCATTAAGGACTAAGTGCACAATCACAACACGACATCAATAGGGTAGTCCCTTTAGTTTGAAATGTGACAAGTTTGTGTTTGCTAAATATGAAATGTTAAGTTATACTATTTTCGGCAAGCGAGGACGGCCGTGTATAATGATCGTCGGTTGAATAAACTGACGTACCCACAGTCTAACATGCAGGTAAATGTCATGCTAAAGATTAAAGAAGATTTGGATGCTTAAAGATTTTATCAAGCTGTTGTACTTGTATTTAATTGTTGTATTTTACTTCCGCTGTGCAAAAGAAAGATGTAATTATGATGTAAACTCTGATGTATGATGAAAAGTTTTAATTTCCCTGTAAAAGTGTACTAAGAAAGTGAAAAGATCCTGTAGAACATCTCGAATTCAGTGTATTTGGGATTCGGGGCGTTACAGAGTGGTATCAGAGCCACGTTTTCTACACTTTCACACTTGTACAAATTTATAGGGAACGACACCCTAGAAGTGGACATTAGAGTGTGTGTTTGAATCTGGAGATTTAAATGTAAGTGACTTACATTTGTGTTGCTCTGAGATTTATGCTTTCTCTTCTCTATTTCTAAGATGGCTGATCACTTCGACCCTGCTGGAGGCGACGACTGGCACATCATTGAGGAAGAGTACCATCCTGGACAGGCTGATTCCGAGGACGAGTACTACCCTGGGCAAGCTGATTCTGATGATGAGGAGTACCCTGAATCCCGAGAGATCACCCCACCTCCGGATTCATCTGATGATTCTTCTTCCGACGAAGAGGAAGTACCAGTTCCCAGTGGTCTTGTGACTTCTCTTCAGAGGCAAGTGGAAACCCTGAAGGAGAGAGTTGGATTGTTGGAGGCTCAGCTGGAGAAGCGGAAGGCCGACTATTCTGTTCTTAGCCATCGGATTTGGGAACTTGAGAAGAAAAAGAACCTAACTGATGTGCTGAAGGATGAGGTTGATGAACTGCAGGAAGAACTTCGAGCAGCGAAGAGGACCCGTAGGAGTTAGAGTGTTGTAGCTTCTGTTTCTTTCCGTTCTGATGTTTAGAGATGTTTTTAAATTCGAATGTATAAACTTTTGGAATTCAATGAAATGGAAGTTGGTTTAAATTCTTGTTATATACTTCGAATTTGACGGATCTTTTGCATCAGAATATGTCGAGAAGAGGAGCAAGGAATGGGGAAGGTTTGGATCTGGAGACTGAGCTTGCTAGGGTCTACCAGACGTTGAATGCTGTGGCTCAGAACCAAGCTAGGGGGCCGGCAAATCCAGTGCCCGAGGCGATAAAGCTGGTGGAATCGTTCAAGAGAATGAAACCACCCGTATTCGAGGGAAAGTCAGATCCAGATTCGGCTGACAACTGGATACGGCAAGTGGAGACAATCTTCGAGGTGTTGGAGACACCGGAGGGTAGCAAGGTCAAGTTGGCAACCTTGCAGCTGGAGAAGGATGCAGCGGTTTGGTGGCAATCTGTGAAGAGGACCATGGGAGGTCTGTTGTTTGGTTGGGAGGAATTTTTGGAAGAGTTCCGCAGCCATTATTTCCCCTCCGACGTCCAGGAGAAGAAGGCGATGGAGTTCCTGTCGCTTCAGCAAGGCAGCATGTCAGTGAGAGCCTATGAGACCAAGTTCACTCAGCTCTCCAGGTATGCTCCAGAACTGGTGGCGGATGAGGCCAAGAAAGCTCGCAAATTCGAGCATGGTCTGAGGCCTAGTTTGAGATCTCGTATGATACCCCTTGGTATCAGGAGGTTCGATAAGCTGGTCAAGAGGGCGGCAGCGACGGAGGCAGATATGGAGCAGTTCCATGTTGTTCAGAACAGGAGGAACAACTGGCAGTCTGGTAAGAGGCCTGCACATTCGGGGAGTTTCAGGGGGCAACCATCTGCACAGAGGTTCAAACCGACAGGGGCGAACGCTGTTAGTGTAGCTGGGGGGCCTGGAAACAATGTGGCGAGACCTTCTGCGGTGACTTGCTTTAACTGTGGGGAAGCGGGGCACTACCGATCTCATTGTCCCAAACTTCAGCGCAGTAATAGCGGCGCACCAACGCAGCAGGCTGGGAAGAGGCCGTACCAATCAGGGCGAGTATTTGCCTTGACAGAAGCTGATGCTGAGGAGGCGGATCAGGTCATCTCTGGTACGAGGGCTGGTGTTTAGAGTCTTTGTCATTTCCTTTCCCTTTGTTTAGTGAGACTGTTATGTAATGATGTATATTATGTAACAGGCGAACTCTATCTTAATGGAATTAAAGCTGTCGTATTGTTTGATACTGGATCCTCTCATACTTTTGTGTCTCCAAAGTTTGCTAAAGTGTTGGGAGTGGAACCGAAGATTTTCCCAGGCAAGATCTTATCAGTAGCTACTCCGTCAGGGGAAACTTTAACCACTGATCGGTATTATGCTGATTGCGAGATTGTGATTGGGGATAGAATCTTTGGCATTGATCTGATCGAGCTGACTATCTTGGGAGTCGATGTTATCATTGGCATTGACTGGATGTCGGTGTACAGTGCGAGCATCGAGTGTAAGGCCAAGACGGTGACAGTGAAGGCTCCAGGTGGACCTGAAGTCGTGTTCCAAGGGAAGCGGAAGTGTTCTAAGCTGGTGGCAACTATCCGCAAGGAAGAGACTCCTGTGGAAGTGCAAGGGATTCCTGTGGTTCGGGACTATCCGACAGTGTTCTTGGAAGATTTTCCTGGGTTACCTCCGCATCGTGATGTAGAGTTCAGCATCACTGTTCAACCGGGAAGTGCACCCATTTCTAAGGCACCTTATAGGATGGCTCCAGTGGAACAGGACGAGGTGAAACGGCAGATTGAGGAACTGTTGGGAAAAGGCTTTATTCAACCTAGTGCGTCACCTTGGGGAGCACCAGTGCTTTTGGTAAAGAAGAAGGATGGATCGATGAGAATGTGCATCGATTACCGGGAGCTGAATAAGGTCACTGTTCAGAATAAGTATCCGATTCCTCGAATTGATGACTTGTTCGATCGTCTACAAGGAGCAGCTGTATTCTCCAAAATTGATCTTCGATCAGGTTACCACCAAGTTCGAGTGAAAGCTGAAGATGTGCATAAGACTGCATTTAGAACTCGGCATGGGCATTACGAATTCTTAGTTATGCCATTCGGAGTGACGAATGCACCTGCAATCTTCATGGACTTGATGAACAGAGTTCTGAGGCCGTTTAGTTCGTCGTGGTGTTTATCGACGATATTCTCGTGTACTCCAAGTCTGAGGAGGAGCACACTGAGCATCTGGCAGCTGTTTTGCAGAAGTTGGAAGAGCAGCAGTTGTATGCCAAGTTATCCAAGTGTGATTTCTGGAAATCTGAAGTGGCATTCCTGGGTCACATCCTTTCTAAGGAGGGAGTGGCAACTGATCCTCAGAAGATAGAGGCAGTGAGAGACTGGGCGAGGCCTACTACAGTGAAGGAAGTCAGAAGTTTCCTTGGGATGACTAGGTATTATCGGAGATTCATTCAAGGTTATGCTCAGATAGCTGTACCGCTTACAGGGCTGACCAAGAAGAATGTGAGCTTCAAGTGGACCGAGCAATGTGAGGCGAGTTTTCAGGAGTTGAAAGATAGACTGACTACTGCACCTATTTTGGCTTTGCCTAGAGCTGGTGTCGAGTATGATGTTTATAGCGATGCTTCACATCGGGGGCTTGGTTGTGTCTTAATGCAAGAAGGAAGAGTAATCGCTTATGGGTCTAGGCAACTACGACCACATGAGAAGAATTACCCGACTCATGATCTAGAGTTGGCTGCGATTATTTTTGCTTTGAAGCAATGGAGGCACTACGTGTACGGTGAGAAGTTGAATATGTACACGGATCACAAGAGCTTGAAGTATATATATCAGCAGAGGGATCTCAATCTGAGGCAGCGGAGATGGTTGGAAGTGCTCGAGGATATGCGACCTGAGATCAAGTATCATCCCGGAAAGGCTAATGTTGTTGCTGATGCACTTAGCCGCAAGAGCAGTTTGGCCTGTTTGATTACGACTCAGAGGCATCTGATTGAGGAGCTGGACCGAGCTGGTATTGAGGTTGTCTTGCAAGGATTGGGAGCATCTTTGGCTCAGTTGAGGCTTCAGCCTACTTTGAATGCCAGGATCATTGCAAGTCAGGAAGTTGATGCTGATATTCTGGAGATGAAGGAGCAGGTTGGTGCTGGCAGGTTGCCCGGTTTTCAGATCAGGGATGGAGTGCTGTGGTTCGGAGATAGGCTGTGCGTTCCAAATCAGGCGGACCTGAAAGAAAGTATTCTTCAGGAGGCGCATGCTACTCTTTTGTCGGTACATCCTGGGAGTACTAAGATGTACAAAGACATCAAGCAGCATTTCTGGTGGTCAGGTTTGAAGCGGGATGTGGCTGAATTTGTCGCGAAGTGTGAGGTTTGTCAGCAAGTCAAAGCCGAAAATCAGAGACCCGGAGGTCTATTACAGCCGTTACCTATTCCGGAATGGAAGTGGGATAACATCAGTATGGATTTCATTACGGGATTACCTAAGAGTCCTAAAGGCAACGATGCTATTTGGGTTATAGTCGATCGACTTACCAAGTCCGCTCACTTTTTGGCGATGAAACTCACTGCTTCGATGGACAAGTTGGCTGAGATGTATGTTGGTGAGATTGTCCGACTTCATGGCGTTCCTTCGACCATTGTGTCTGATCGAGATGCGCGGTTTACTTCGCATTTCTGGAGGAGTCTTCAGGCAGCTTTGGGTACCAAGACGGATTTCAGCACTGCTTTTCATCCGCAAACCGATGGGCAGACCGAGAGAGTCAATCGTATTCTTGAGGATATGCTGCGGTGTTGCATACTAGACTTTGGAGGCAGTTGGGAAAGGCATTTACCTTTGGTGGAGTTTGGCTACAACAACAGTTTTCAGGCCAGTATTGGGATGGCACCGTACGAAGTTCTGTATGGCAGGAAGTGCAGGACTCCTGTTTGTTGGTATGAAGTTGGGGAGCGTCAGTTGTTTGGTCCTGAGCTTGTGCAACTGACTTCTGAGAAGATTGATCTGATCAGGAAAAGGTTGGTGGAAGCTCAGAGCAGGCAGAAAAGCTATGCAGACAACCGGAGAAGGGACCTTGAGTTTGAGGTTGGTGACTTCGTCTTCCTGAAGGTATCACCCAGCAAAGGTGTGGTTCGTTTTGGCAAAGGCGGGAAGTTAGCCCCGAGGTTCATAGGCCCGTATAAGATATTGAAAAGGATCGGGAAAACTGCTTACCGGCTTGAATTACCGGAAGAGTTGTCTCAGGTGCACAATGTCTTTCATGTGTCTATGCTGAGAGGTTATATTCCGGACCCGAGTCATCATTTGCCTGAAGTGCCGGAAGGTTTGCAGTTAGACCTGAATTACATCGAGTCTCCTGTTGAGATTGTTGACCGTAGGGAGAAAGTCTTGAGGAATAAGACGATACCGATGGTCAAGGTAGTCTGGAGAAACCACTTGGTTGAAGAGGCTACTTGGGAATCTGAGGAGAGGATGTTGAAGGACTATCCTGAGCTTTTTGCTTGATTGTATTTTTGTATCTTTTGTTTTGTTGTGTGTGTTGTATTTTGCTTGTTCTCTCGCTCTTGATTGTAGTTCCGGGGACGGAACTATTCTAAGGAGGGAGTGCAGTAATACCCTGATTTTTTCAATTAATGAGAAATTATTTATTTTGCACGTGTTGTGCACGTGCAATATTTTGTTGGATTATTTTATCATGATGTGTATGTTTAAATATAATTTTCTCAAATTATTTTAGTACAAAAAGCCCTTCTTTAAAAACCTTATTTGATTTAACTAAAAAGCCTTTTCTTAAAAAGCCCAAAAGCATTTTTATTTTAATTATTTTTATAAAATTATTTTGGCCCAAAAAGAAAGCCCATGAATTAAGTTATTTTTAATTAAACTTGTCATGTAGAAGACTTTTTTTAAACAAATTATTTTTATACAATTTTAGAATGTACAAAATTTGGCCTAGTTGCATGCACGTGCACTACACGTACACGTGCATTGCACACTCTATGTGAGGCCGGTAGCATTCTTTTGGAGGGAAAGTTGAATTTTTGGTGTGGAGAACATGGGGGTAGTTTCAAGGAGGTGGGTAGTTTTCCTAACTCCTACTTGAATCTAAGCCCTTCATTTTGCAACCACCAAGATGATCTTAGCCCTCCATTCCCCTCATTTTTTAGTATAAATACCTCCTTTCTCATGGCTAATTTTTCATATGCAAAGTGTAATTTCTAAAGCTAATAGTATTATAATTGGGAGTTATAAAAGATAAGAGAGTGTGTGGTTCTTTGGTTGCTTGGAGCTTTCGGCCAAGGAGGAGAAGCATTCGGCTAGGGTAGCTTTCGGCCAAGGGGAGAAGCATTCGGCTAGGGCTTGGGAGCTTGGAGTGGTGCACTCTTTGGCTAGGAGGAGGTGTTCTCATCTACTAGGACTTATTGCTTTTGTGTTCTCTCCAATTAAGGTGGGTAAAACAATTCATGTTTCTAATATAGGGTTCATGCTAGTATATTGATAACACTATACATGGAAAATACTAATAAGAGACCACTCTAATTAAAAAGTTAGTATGCTAATGGCTTAGAATGATGTGATTAATTGTGTATGTGAATTGCTTGCATGAAATTAGGCCATATGAAGCACTTTCTATGATTATTTAGTTTAATTGAATAATGATGCAATGTGATTAGCATGATGTGTGAAAATCTTTATTAATTACTTGCAAATTGTGTGGTTGAAGCATGACAATTGATAAAGATATTAACACTATGGAATTTGAATAGGAAAGTATATTGAATGCTTGAATTCATGTGTAGTAGTGGCATAAATGAACCAAAGAATTGCTTGTTGTCATCAATTTAGAAATATACCAAACTTAGTAATTGTTGAGTTTCACCTATTCATGTGCTATATAAATTCTTTGGCTAGTATGAGTATGGGAAAATCCAAGTTGTATTGTGTTGTGAATGTAGATTAATGACCAGTAAATTATCATGGAAAATTTTGGGATAAAAGAGGGATTAGAAGGACAATCGATTATTTTCAATGTCGAAAATAAAAGATTTGCTAGTTTTAATTAAAATAATTAATTTGGGTGGAGAAAATGTGTTTTTAGTACAAAAATTTATTTTACACTTACTGTTTTGAAGATGGAATAAAGAGGATTAAATCTGGAGTTTTTCAGTGGTTTATATAAAGGCAATATGAATCAAATTGTTTTGAACATCGACTTGATTTCTAAAAACAGTGCGAGTATGAAACTAATGGATTTTAACCTATACTGTGACAACCTGAGCCAGTGGCTCAGGCGGTCGGTGGCTCTGTTCGGTTTCCCTGAGCGGTGTGGTTCGAAACCCGGCCTCACCATCTTTTTAATTGACTGTGTATGAATATATATGAACAGCGAATGATAGCACATATACTTAACGCGCCCTCTTCTAATCGCTAGCACCGATTGGCCTATCGGCGGGTGCTCTGGCCTTCTTCTCTACCGTGCTGGGTTCGAATCCTTCCCCTAGCACTTAGGGAAAAACAATTTTTTTTGGGAGTTTTTGATGTCCAAAAAATGTGAGAAAAATATGGTAATTTTCATAAAAATACAAGGAATTTTATGGGATTGGTTTGGGGATTATTTGAAGAAAATATAATATAGTTTGTGAACAAATGGTATAGTAAAGCTATGGTTCTAAAATACATACTTATGGAAATTTTCTCTTTATAAAGATATATTGAAATGAATTTATTAGAAAGTATTTGACACAAAAGAGTTTGTGGTGTGACATGATATTATAAATTTTTACTTGAAGATATTGTGCAAAATATGAAGTATGAGTGTATAATTATAAGTGCATGAGTCCATTGTATGATGATGGAATTTAGAAACTTTGTTGATGAAATTGTTGGACTTGAATATGAATTTTGAGTTATAAGTATTCACTATGGACTTGTGAACAAAGAGAAATCATGAATAAGAAAGAGTATGAAATTGTGTCATGAAAGTGGTTATGACTTAAAGATTGTGAAATGAAATTTGAAATAGAGTAGCTAAGTCTCCCCGGCATTGAGAAAAATGAATTGAATTGAAATTAGACCAAGGTTGGTCATGTTGAAATAAATGAATAAGTCCGGTTGATGGAGAGGCTAACTCTAGTGATTATTTTGTTCATGATTTTTAAATAAAACTAAGGACTAGTACATAGTGGAGATGTGATGAAAGTAGAAGAAAAACACGAGTATGAGGGCCAACGGATAGCGGTGTGAGAGCGATTCACAGGTTGCCTGCTTGATGCGTCAAGACAGTGCGTGGGCGCTACTCCGGAATTATCGTCCCGGTGGCGACGCTCGTGGGATGTTCGAGTGGCTATGGGTGGTGCCATTGTTCCATGGCGGAGGCTGAATTGTCCATAGGTTGCCTGCTCGATGCGTCGTGACAGTGCGTGGGATTCCCCTCCAGGCTGCCTGGACATGGGCTCATAGATCATAGGACATCTAAGACACTACCGTAGTTACAGTAGTAGTTTAAGGCATAACGGGGGATTGAACCCTATAAAGATGAAGAACGAATAAGGGCTTGCCCTCGGACCTATGTAGTATGGGATGCATAGAATCCGAACAAGTGCGCATTAGTGTCATGTAACATAATTAACTGCATTAAGGACTAAGTGCACAATCACAGCACGACATCAATAGGGTAGTCCCTTTAGTTTGAAATGTGACAAGTTTGTGTTTGCTAAATATGAAATGTTAAGTTATACTATTTTCGGCAAGCGAGGACGGCCGTGTATAATGATCGTCGGTTGAATAAACTGACGTACCCACAGTCTAACATGCAGGTAAATGTCATGCTAAAGATTAAAGAAGATTTGGATGCTTAAAGATTTTATCAAGCTGTTGTACTTGTATTTAATTGTTGTATTTTACTTCCGCTGTGCAAAAGAAAGATGTAATTATGATGTAAACTCTGATGTATGATGAAAAGTTTTAATTTCCCTGTAAAAGTGTACTAAGAAAGTGAAAAGATCCTGTAGAACATCTCGAATTCAGTGTATTTGGGATTCGGGGCGTTACAGCGTATCCCCACATCGAGTAGGATCGGAGTATGACCTGATGTGGGTCTAGGGATCGATCTAGCTGTAGCTAGTGGAAATTTAGCTTCTCATTCCATCGAGACTAAAATCCTATCCAACTTGGCCATAACCGGAGCCACTTGCATATTAGACCAAGTGAATAGTCTGTCATTGATTGGGATATCAATCAGCTCTAGTTCCATAATCACTCTATTGAACTCCTTTCTGTGTCTGTCGCTAGAGCCTCTTCCCTTGTGCTCAAAGGCAAATCTAGTGATGTTGAAGTCCCCCCCAACAATCCAAGCTCCCGACTAGCGCCGTCGAATGTCGACAAGTTCTTGCCAAAAGGCATCTCGGTCTGTAGCCACATTCGGCCCGTATACAACAGTCACCGTCTGCACCCAATCATCGGACCGTCGCTTAAGTCGGGTAGTCAGGGAGAACGTTCCACTGTACATCTCTATGCAAGAGAGGATATCCGAATCGAACCCTATAGCAATCCCTCCCGAGGCTCCTGCTGACGGTCGTAACACCCATTCCTTGATTCTGTTACCCCCGATTCTTTTGAGCTTGAGCCCGTGATTTTAGCTAGGAAATCACCTTGGAATTGCTAATGACGTCCCTTACCATATCTCTCTTTCCCCTATCCCCCAGCCCCCTAACATTCCAGAATAGTGTATTCATTGGGAGACAGTGTCATCGGTGATCGTTGGTGTGGGTGTGGGGCCGGCTACATCCTCGGGGATGTCTGTCGACCCAGCACAATTTCCTAGGGCGTTCTCAAAACTAGTCTTAACCCTTTCAGTTTCCCAACCGCTGATTTTATTAAGTAGTAAAGCATTGCTTTCTGTGTCACACACCTCTAACCCACATGTTTTAGCTAGGAAAAAAACTTCAGAGTCTGACATGAAATTTAATATAGTAGCTAAAAAACTAGTCGTACCCTCGTTGTCTTAGCAGCTTTAGCTACCGCTACTACCTCAAGATAGTCATCCAAGGACTCCACATGAGCCTTCCTGGGCGATCGGTGAACTCTGAACCAAACCGTCCTATGTGGCGTTCCAGAACTATCTCCGGGTGCTGACTCTGGAAGTGTGGACAGGACCATCTCAGGCGAGATCTCCCTCTGGGTGTTAGCGATGACCTCTAGATCCTCTGACTCCTCATCTGTGAATGAAAATTCTTCATCTAGATTTAGCCGCCCTTCTAGGTCCTCCTCACTATCTGTAAGTTGAATTTCCCATTGTAGAGTAGGCACTCTCATTGCGGACTCCTCATTGAGCCCACAGATTGGCGACTCAATAATAATAGTGGTGTTCTCCGTTGCGGTCCCCTCGGTGGGCCCGCTCCCAGTCTGACATTGTGTCTGATTGTTCGAAACTCTAGTGCTACTAGTCCGGTCGTCGAGCCTTATCAACTCGACTCTTTTCCCTGCCCTCCGGCCTCTCACTTCGTTTCGTTCTTCCTCTGTACCGTCGCCAGAGACAATAAAAAGCGCTTTGGACCCCTCTTTGGGCCCATTAGCGCCTATAAATAGTCCACTAACCGGCCCCAAACTTGCACACTCATTTGAAGAATAAAGATCCCTTCCACCGCGGTTCATCTTACCGCTGTCTTCGAAAGACTCACTCACCGATTGAATGATAGGGGTGGTAAGCATACCGCCCTTGCCAGCTGGCAACTTTAGATTGGAGGGGGAATCGGTGGGCGCAGATGGCGTGGGATTTAAGTCGAGTGGCGTTAAACACGAGGGGTTGCTCTCGCCAGCTGGCACTTGGAGATTGGAGAGGAGTGCGGTTGGTTAAGAAGGCGTGGGGTTCAAAGCTAGAGGCGTTAAAAACAGATGGTTGTTATTTCTATCTTCAGCCTTCCGCACTTTGGCATTTTCCTCTCTTCCGTTGTCTTCTTTACTTGTTTTGCCATTCCTCAAAAGCGTAGCTTCGCTACCTACTCCCTTAGCGCCACTCTCGCTCACCATAGTGCACTTTTCTCTGTGGCGGAGCAGGTCCTTGCTCGTCGCTTTCTCCATAATGACATCTGCCTCCTGCTCCCCCTGGTCCAAAAGAGCTTCTTTTTCCTTATCTGGTGAAAACCATCGTTTGGTTACCCACTCTTTGGTCGAGAGCGTTCTTTCACTTATCTACTTTTCCATCTTGGTGGTTTCCTTTATCAATCCCAGTCTGAAGGCCTGCTTGAGAACTGTATAGAATGCATGCATTCAAATCACGCGAGCACAGTAGAGAAGAAAGGAACAAAAAAGTCATTCATCGCTGAGCAAACTTCATTCACCACATGACATGAATTACTATCTAGTTTGGCAAATAGGATTTAAAAAATTATTGATATTTGTCTCTCCAGAACAAGCTCTAAACATAGTACTTGGGGGGCCTGTTTCTTTTATACTAGCCTAAAAAACATTCCTTTTAAAGCAAAATTGTCACCATTCATCATGGACTTATTATCTATTATCTACTGCTATCATATCCAAAAGTACTTCCATATTATCTACAACTACTATATGATACTTTGCATATCCTGTGGTTCTGCAGTACTTGGCTAAGGGTCCTCTGCTTTTTCCTGTCTTTGTCTTGCGTGCATGAACATAGTATATATAGATACTAGGTTTTTTCGTGGGCACGTGCCTTCGGCACTTTTTTGGAATGATGCAGTATATGAAAAATCCTATAAACAGTAAAATATACCATACAATTCTTTACAGTTTCAAAGAGTAGGAGATCCATTTACTTTTCAGTATTTCGGATGCATAAATCTGAAACTTCCATCATGAAGTTTATGTCGCTCAAGTTTGAATAGTAAGATAACAGTTAGTTGTAAATAAAAGTCCTTATTTTCATCAACATATGTTGAAAAATAATTATAAATGAGGTGTAAAATCCAATTTCTTAGAACTTTGAGGGTGGAAAATAATAAAATTTAACTTTTTAGGAGATATTTTCTACTTTCACTGTTACTTTAGATGTTGAAATTTATCCATGTGAATATCCATTTAAATCTTCTATTACATTTAAAATTAATCAGGGAATTCAGTGAAATTTTCTATATGAGCAATCAAAAGAAGCATAAAAATATGAAAAATCATGAAATTTACATAATTGAAAACTGAAAATCTAAAGTTTTGGATATATATATGGGTAAAAGGGATATGAGCAACTTGCTCATTTAGTAAATGAGCAAGTGATTATGTGGCATGCATGTGATACATTGGACAACTAACCATTTTAATGATTTTCCAATCACATGTATGCTACATCATCAATTGCTTATTTACTAAATGAGCAAGTTGCTCATACCCCCTTTCCCCTATATATATATATATATATATAGGTTTGCCCGTTGACACGTGCCTACGGCACGTCTTCGGAACGGTGCACCTAGTTTGATTTAGTTTTGAAGGTTCAACAAATTAATTGAAGTAGCAAACATATTATATGAGAAAGCAATATATCTACCATTAAGCTCAACCATCGTCTTCTTGATCATTAGCTTGAACTTACCTAGAATACATATAGTTTGTTAGAAACACTGCATAAAGATTTTTTAACTTCAGCATCACTTTTAGATGCTTGTAATAGTTATGCAAGGACATTATCATATAGATTTTATAGAGCTTATTCTAATCCCATAACTACTATGAGCATGTCTAAATACAATGGAAACGCAAGTGTATGTGTGAAGGTATCTACAATACCAATAATTTAAACATTTGTTTGTCTGAGACTTAGTTTACAATTGAAATACCTCTTATTATTATTTCAACCAAAATGAAATACATGAAGTTCTCAGAACTTTAATCCAATCTAATCATTTCTTTTATCTCTACTTTGTCTCCCCATTGCACCTTTATAAAAAAAATCAAAATGGATAAATAACAAATTTACATTAGCTGTCTTTCTTGAGCGGTGAGTTTGCACCCTTCACTGGTAAACTCCAGTCATCACAATCCTATATATCCAAACATACACTAAAAGTTCTTATATGTTATGTTATCCATGGTTTCTAATAACCAGTGAAGGGAACACTTCACGATAGTATTTTCTCTTGTAGTAAAGAAATTAATATTGCATATTTGCCAAGTTATTTTAGGTTGCTAGTACTTGTCCTGCTATGGTTTGGAAGCCCAAATTGAGGCCACCAAATAATCCATTTCTCACTTGCGTATACCTTAAATCAAAACCAATAAAAAACTCATCAAATAGATCACCAAATTAAAAATTTTTAAACCAAAAAATAAAACAATCATACCTCTCTGAACTTAAAACCCACGCACACACAAAATTATAGTCAGCAAAAAATGAGTAATTCCCTACACACAAAAAATTAAAAATTAGAATGAGAATTCGGTTAATGAGATGAAATTAGAGTCGTCGCATCGCATATAGAGGCTCTCGATTCGGTGGAGGGGAGTGGCTTGATATTCGCGCTCGATTTGGTGGAGGAAAGTCACCGATACGGAATCATCAGTAGATCAGATATCGGCGACGACCTCTTGATTGGGGTTCGACATTGGATTTGCTTTGAGATTTTCAAATTTTTAAAATTTCAAAATTTTTAAAATTAAAAATTTTTAAAATTAAATTTTTTTAATTTTTTTTTAATTTAATTTTTTTAAAATTTTCAAAATTTTTGAAATTTCTAAAATTTAAAAAATTTAAAAATTTCAAAAAAATTTAAAAATTTCAAAAAATTTAAAAATTTCAAAAAATTTAAAAATTTCAAAAAATGTAAAAATTTCAAAAAATTTAAAAATTTCAAAAAATTTAAAAATTTCAAAAAATTTAAAAATTTCAAAAAATTTAAAAATTTCAAAAAATTTAAAAATTTCAAAAAATTTAAAAATTTCAAAAAATTTTAAAAATTGTATTTTTTTTATTTTAAAGTTTTTAAATATTAAAAAAATTATTTTTTGTAATTTTTTTAATAATTGTTTTATAATTTTTTGGTTTTTTTTAATTATTTTTAAAGTTTTTAAATTTTTTAGTTTTTTAATTTTAAAATTTTTAAAATTTTTGTTTTCTTAATTTTTTGAAGAGATGAGAGAGAGAGAGAGAGAGAGAGAGAGAGAGAGAGAGAGAGAGAGAGAAATAATTAAATAAAGCAAAGAGTTGTTTTGGGTTGGGGGGGGGGGGGTTGAATTTGAGTTTTGGGGAGAAAACTTTTGTGGGGAAAATGTGTTTTGCGATGTTAGATATGGGCCTTTAATTAGATACTATGTAGATACTATGAGATGACCAGTCCAATGCTCTTGTTACAGATTTGGTCATAGGAGCGTCTACACTTGGGTTGTCCCCGAATTACGAGACCGGTGGACGGCTGGATGGCTGAAGCACAAAATGCGGATATGTTAGCACCCTTAGGTGTATTTTGGGCAGGTAAACGGAGTTATAGAGACAACCAAAAAGATGTACTAACTTACTACAGAGACGAGCTCGACCAACTACGAGAAGAGTTCATGATTTGGGTGTCGTATACACCCGAGCGGATGGGAAGAATACCACTGATGTGCACGACTGGGTCACAGTTGTGGATGAAAATGACTCCACTCATCAAGTTTGGTATAGTGGAGCATCTGCGGCCGGTGAGAGTCCTTCGGCAATTCGGTCTTCAACAAAATCTATCCAAACGATGCGCAAACCTATACAACTTTGAGTTACATGCTGTGAGGGGTACCGATCGTATGCCTACCCATGATTGGGCAGATTTCCACCATGTTCATGTTGCAGATTGGAATGAGCGACGGTTTGAACTCGTAATTGTTGATGTTCCCTCGTACGATAGCACGCAACAAACGAAGTACATGGAATGGTACAGATGTATTACACGTTTGTACATCTCTCCCAATACAGAACTACCTGCTGGTATTCAACTACCAATTGAGGAGAGAGAGATTGAACCACAACCCGCGTATTCAAGTTCACAACCCATGTTCCAACCAAAGGCGTCATCTATACGTACATTGGTGAGTATAATGCTTAAATATTATTGAAATTTTGTTATTTTTAAAGTGATTAAATTGATTACAAATCTGACCGTGTTTAATATTTTTTGTGTGTGTTTAAGATCGATAATACATGGAACATGAGAAAAGAATGCACGGAGGTACTCAGAAGTAATACTGCCGAACCACTGAAGAAGTTCACTCAGAAGATGCTCTCTTTATGTCGGGGTAATTTAGAAGTTTTAGCGGAGGGTGAAGCTTTGAACTGGTATTTGGATAAATTCGTACATTCACAGCGATGTAAGAGCGTGAGGGGTAGGCTATCTAGCCTGGGAAAACAACGGCAATATCATGCTCCATCTCCACCTCAAGAAGAAGAGCAAGTAGAACAACATCAAGAAAGTTTTGTTGGAGACAGACAAGAGGAAGAAGAAGAAGAAGAAATTGTCGCGACGTCATCCCCAATCCGGCGACGACAACCTGCTCAGAAAAGGCGAGTACCCCAAACTTACACGCTCGGTGGTTAAGTGTTTCCCGACACAGTCTTTTTTGGAGTACAAATTTTGTTGTTGTTGTTGAATGTAACTGTTAGAACTTGTTGTGGTTGTTGTTGAGAAATGGTTAGTTATTGTCATTAAAGATGTAGTTGTTATTATGTGATGATTGTAAATTTTGTTGTTGTTTTTGTTTTTGTTTTAATTGGTGTTAGTTTTGTTGTTAATCGTTCACATTGGTGGGATTCAAGTGTTATTGTTGTGTTGTAGCTGATGGGATTGTATGTAGTAATTTTTTGGAGAGTGTACTATAGCAGCTGTAGATGCTGTGTTAACTTGTAATTATTATTATTATTATTATTATTATTATTATTATTATTATTATTATTATTTTACTTAGGCCGTTGTTGAAGACAACGGCCTAGGTTCTATCAATCAAATTTTTTTGGGATCAGTAGCTCTCTGTCTTGGCCAAGTCAAAAGGAGCAACAACTGATAAAAATTCCCAAAAAATGGTTTAACCTCAGACAAAGGCCTTAGTTATATGAAAAAATAAAAGTTTTCTGAGTTGCTCACTGTCTCTGGCCAAGCCATAAGAAGTAACGACTCATAGATGTACAAAACTTTTTTTTAACTGAGGCCGTTGTCTCCAACAACGGCCTAAGTTATATGAAAAATTTTGGATTTTTTTTATTCCCTCTCTGTCTTGGCCAAGTGAAAAGAAGCAACAAACTCATAAAAAATCCAATTTTTTTTTAACTAAGGCCGTTGTCGGAGATAACGGCCGTAGTTATATGAAAAATATTGGATTATTTTAAGTTTTTCTCTGTCTTTGCCAAGCCAAAAGGGGCAACAGCTCATAAGGTTACCAATTTTTTTAGTTACTACTTTAACCCCTGTTTTTTATTTTGTGTATTTTGACTGTATTTTTTTTCGTATTGGTGTATTTTCTCTCTTGTATTTTTTTCTGAACCGTATATTGTATTTGTTTTCCATACACATTTGTTTTATTTCATTTTGAGCTCCTTGTATTTGATTGATTGTCTCTTTTGTTCGTTTTTCGTTATTTTGATCATTCCCTCATTTTTGGTCCAGTTATCTTATTGTTACTTTTTCTTGGTGTTGAGGTGGTGTTTTGGTTGTCTTTTTCCCACTCTCATTTTTTTGATCCCTAATAAGATTTTTTTTAAGCCAAAGAATTTTCCATCCTATTTGCATTCCTAATTTTATTTGACCCAAAAACCAAAACCCAATTGTAAACCTAATACTACCCTTAATACCCATTAACCCATTAACCAACATACTAGACCCTATATATATGTGCAACCCCTCACAAACCCTAAAGCCTAACCCTAATTCTCTCTCCCTTTTAATTTTCGGCTCTTTCTCTCTCTCCCTCTCTTGCTTGCTCCCGGCCTGCACACCCAACCCGCACCCTACACCAGCCTGGCCATCCCCTACTCAGGCCGAGCACCACCAGGCCGGCCACCACTCCACCTCCGTCCACCCATCAAACCCGAGACCTCCTTTCTCCATCCTTTGCCTTGCCGACCACCTACACACCACCACCGCAACAACTCTTGCACCATATATTCCCTCGTTCTCTTCGTGGTGTTCACAAGTGGCCGCTAGCCACTTTGATCATCGTCGCTTTAAGGAGTTTCGTTCGTGTGGAGATTTCGTTCGTGATTGCTTGGATTCGCGGATTAGTGAATTTTCGTTCGTGGGTTTTGCTTCTAGGCTTGGTTGCATCGTTCTTCATCCCTAAATTAAGGCAAGTAACTTGTACTCCAATTCATTTGTTTGATACAAGTCCCAAAGTTCACCTATAGTGTAGTTGGGTCTGGAGATGCCCCTTGTTTGTGTTTTTCTTGATGGGTTTAGTCTCTATTGTGATATTTTGGCCGTAGAAGACTCACGACACAAATCTTGACATGAATTAACCTAGGATTTGCCCGATTCTTGATTTTAGGTCGTATATGTGAGACTTGTGTGTGATTTTGTGTTTTGGTTGAGACCCATGTGAAATTCTTAGCGTGGACATGTTAGATACCCTAAAAAATGATGTTTAGATACCTGGTAGACTTTATTTCAAGTTTGGATGTGTTTGGATCAATTTTCTTGAAGCTATGTTGATTTTGTTTTTAGGGAGAAAATCTGTATTTTCTTGCTGTTCGGTTTTGTTTGCTGTTTTCAACTGTGCTACAGTTAGTATTTTAATTTTGGTATAATACATGAGTTTTAGATAATTTCATCTATTTTCAAACCCCTCTGACCTTGCTTGATTTTGATTTCTTATGACTGAGTTATGACTGTTTTGGTACAGAGGTGTCGATCTATTCCAGATTCTGTTTTTCGGTAATTTTGATAACAAACTATTTTCAAGAACCATGCTATACATATTATTTTGATCCAAAACTTTGGTCAGTGTTTCTTTATCAAATTAGGGATTTCCCAGAATTTTTTTGAATTTTATTGATAAGTTTTATGTGATGTTTCATGCTCGTTTATAAAATCTATACGTGCTGTATTTTGCTCGCTGGTCGGTAAAGAACCCTATTTTCACTATGATTCCTTTTGCTGTATGAAAAATGTTTGTAAAATTTGAAAGTTATTATATTTTGTCTATTTTCATATCCCTTTGGCGGAATTGGATTTCGTTTCACTGGTTGCGAGATATATTAGTTTTCGTATAGCAGTGTTGGGATTTCCAGATTTGCTAAACTATGTTTTCTTGATGCTTTCTTATTTTTGACGACTGATCTATCTTTACTGGAAAATTTTGAAACTTTATATTTAGCTACTGGACATATAGGGGAATACTCCAGATTTTTTGTGGATTTATTTAATGTGTTTTCATGCTATTTTCCTGTTCTTGAATTCGTTTTCTTGATTTCTGGCTGAACCTAATTTCTTTATTCAAATCAGTTTTGAGATGTGTTTTTGTGAACTAGTATATGACTTAATTGTACTCGCTGGATTCGTGTGCAAGTCTATTTTCCAGATCCTTCGACGGATCTAGATTTTCTTGTTTGCAACTCTTGGAATCACTGTTTTACTACAGTATGGTCTTGCTGTCCTGAACTCGAGATGTGTTTATTTTAATCCTTTATGAGATATCTTGCACTCGTACATGTTTAGTTTGCAAATTGCACTTGTCACATGATCATGCCATGTTATTCTTGATATATTTTGCACATATACATGCTTGTTTGACATTATTAATAAATAACCAAGCCGGAGTTTAAGGGACAGATCTAATAGTAGATAATTCAGAAATGTGTACTCGGAAGGGGATCCAATGATCCTACGTGATTACTTGAGACATGATACTTGAAACGTGACTACTTGATACTTGCACGCAAGACACGATACTTGCCACTTGCACAACTTGACACGTGATTACATGATACATGATACTTGGAGCTTGGAGCTCAATTACTTATTTGTCCCCGAGTATACTACCCTCTATGGTCCACTATAAAATCTAAAGCAAAACTGTTGTGTTGTAGCGATCATGTAATGTGGGCTGCATGAAGTGCTACCTAGATAGTAATTCACTACACGACTTGATACATGCTACTTGAACATGATACTTGAACATGATACATGAACCTGATACATGCTTGCTTGATACTTGACTACATGATACATGAGACTTGATTACACAAGACTTGAAACTTGATACTTGATACTTGATACATGATTACATGACACTTGACACTTGATGCATGTTTATAAGATACTTGATTACTTGACACTTGATTTATGCCATGTACACTTGATCACTTTTACCATGCTAGTTGTTTATGTGACATCACACTTATGCCATGTTGCTATTTAGTTTCCCCATGTGCTTGTATCCTACATTATAAGTGACCTGTGACTTGCAATTGACGGTTATTTGTGTTTTCTCTTTTCCTCTTTCATGCATTCGATGAATTACAGATTTTGGAGAACAGGTTCCAGATGGTATCGGAGACATGAAGTTTTAGTGCTACTTTTCATTATTATTATTTCTTGTATCGTGCTTGAACAATAATGTATTTTTGAGACTTGGATTTATCTTGTATTTGGACAAAGTGACCCAAGACTTGTGTTTTATTCAGATCATGACTATTTGAGATTTATGTATTTGGTTTCAAGTATTCTTGTTGGTATTTTGACTCATTATGTGCATGTGGTTGATTAATTCGCTCCCGACTCTGATGTTTCTTGTGCATGTTGTAAAGATTTTCTTGAACAGCTTATGGATAATGAAAATCATTCGCTGGGCTTTTGTTACGTATCCGTATTCCGTATTTTTGGGAAGCGGTGCATGACAGGGTTTTTAGTGGTATCAGAGCACCGGGTTTGGCTAATATATTGGGCAACTAATATATTAGACAAGCTTGGCTCGAACTGAAAATCTGCGCATCATCTCACTAACCATGCATGCATAAAATGAATCAATTATTACCAACAATGTTCTGGATATAGTCTTATTCTATTCTTTTTTATCCCTTCTTATTTGATTTTTTTTGGGTATGAATTCATTTCTTCTCGTATCCACATTCCTTGATTTTGGTGTCAACCATTCTTTTCCTTATCTCTTTTGTTTTTCTGTCTTAGGTGTTGTGCTTGTGTGCTCTTTCCCTACTCATGTTCTGTTTGATTCTAGGGTAATCCATTCTTTTGTCTCCTCTCGATTTTTCGCTCGCCATCAGTTAAAGTGCAGCAACATGTCATAGGCTTGGAATATTGTGACAGATGGTGGAGTTGTCATTTGTTCCCGGGAGTGCGGGCAATGTCCAGTTGTTATTGGGGACGTAGATTTCAAAGCCAATTTGATTGTAATTGGGAATTTGGGATTCGACGTTATTCTGGGTATGGATTGGTTGGGTGAAACCCATACTATTATTGATTGCCGTGCTAAGAAGGTTGTGTTCCGAATTCCAGATCGCACAGAGTTTGAGTTCCATGCTGGGGAGTCTTCCCTTGGCCGTGCTGCAGTTGATTAGGAGATTTGTGCGATGGAGTTGCATTCAGGCTGTGAGGCTGCGCCTCTAATATTTCGGGATTTCTTGGATATTTTTCAAGATGAGTTGCCTGGCTTACCCCCTGATAGGGAAGTAGAATTCGGTATTGATGTTCAGCCTGGAACAGAGCCGATATCGAAGAGTCCCGACAAGATGGCACCGGTTGAGCTAGCAAAGCTTAAGGTGCAGATTCAGCAGTTGCTTGATTTGGGTTTCATCAGACCTAGTATTTCGCCTTGGGGTGCTTCGGTCCTTTTTGTTGACAAGAAGGATGGTAGTCGTCGACTGTGCATGGATTATCGAGAACTGAACAGAGTTACTATGAAGAATCGCTACCCGTTGCCCAGGATAGATGATTTGTTTGATCAGCTGAGTGGGGCTGCTGTTTTCTCGAACTTGGATCTTCGTTTTGGGTATCACCAAGTCAAGGTGAAGGCTGCAGATATACAGAAGACTGCTTTCAGGACTAGATATGGGCACTATGAGTATATTGTGATGCCGTTCGGAGTTACGAATGCGCTGACTGTATTCATGAGTCTTAAGAACTGGGTTTTCTCTCAGTTCTTGGATAGATTTGTGGTGGTCTTCATTGATGATATTTTGGTGTATTCTCGGAATCGGGAAGATCATGCTGAGCATCTTAGAGTGGTTCTGCAGACTTTGAGGGAGAATCAGCTCAATGGGAAACTTAGCAAGTGCGAGTTTTGGCTCGACAGAATTTCTTTCTTGGGGAACATTATTTCTGACAATGGTATTTCTGTGGATCCTGCGAAGATTGAGGCTGTGAAGGATTGGCTTATTCAAAAGTCAGTTTCAGAAGTCAGGAGTTTTCTCGGTTTGGCTGGCTATTATCGGAAGTTCGTCCAAGATTTTTCGAAGATAGCAGGACCGTGACTAAGTTGACTGGGAAGGGTCAGAAGTTTTGTTGGTCTGATGAGTGTGATGGAGCTTTTGTTGAGTTGAAGAACAGATTGACGTCAGTGCCTGTGTTGACTATTCCTGATGGTTCAGGCAGATTTATAATTCACTGTGATGCTTCTGGTAAGGGTCTTGGAGCAGTTTTGATGCAGAAGGGCCGAGTTGTTGCGTATGCATCGAGGCAGTTGAGGTCGCATGAGAAGAACTATCCTACTCATGACTTGGAGTTAGCGGCAGTGATTTTTGCTTTGAAGCTGTGGAGACATTATTTACTTGGGGACCGAGTGGAGATCTTTACAGACCACAAAAGTCTCAAGTACGTCTTCACCCAGAAGGAGTTAAACATGAGGCAAAGACGTTGGTTGGAACTTATGGCCGATTATGACATCAGTTTGCAATACCATCCTGGTAAATTAAACTTGGTGCCAGATGCTTTGAGCAGAAGACCGGCAGTTATGTTCTTGACTCTGCCGAGGGATCTGATTGAGCAGATGAGGAGGTTGGAGTTGGAAGTTTTGTTGCCGAGTTCGGATCGAAGTTGTTTTGTGCTTCATCTGCAGTCGTCTCTTGTTGATCAGATTAAAGAGGCGTAGGCTAGTGATGCACAGTTGCAGAGATTTCGAGCTGAGGTTGAGTCTGGGTCCAGGACGGACATGGTTATTCATTCGGATGGATCTCTTCGTTTTGGGTCCAGATTATGTGTCCCAGAAGGTGATGTTCGTCAGAGGTTGCTTGAGGAAGCCCATCAGTCTTCGTATTCTATCAATCCTAGCGGTACTAAGATGTATCGAGATTTGAAGCTTCATTTCTGGTTGCAGGGTATGAAAAGGGCTGTGGCTTAGTTTGTTGCTCAGTGTTTGATCTGCCAGCAGGTTAAGGCAGAGCATCAGAGAACCGTTGGACTTCTTCAACCGCTTCCTATTCCAGAGTGGAAGTGGGAACATATCACTATGGATTTTGTGACTGCTTTGCCGAGGAGTCCTAAAGGTCATAATGCTATTTGGGTGATTGTCGACCGTTTGACGAAGAGTGCTCACTTCATTCCTTTTCGGGTCGGTCAGTCTACTGAGAGCCTAGCTGAGAGGTATATGCAAGAGATTGTTAGACTTCATGGGGTTCTAGTCAGTATTGTATCCGACAGGGATACAAGATTCAGATCTCAGTTTTGGGAGAGTCTTCAGAACAGTTTGGGGAGTAAATTAAAGTACAGTATAGCTTTTCATCCCCAGACTGATGGACAGTCAGAGCGGACTATTCAGATTCTTGAGGACATGTTGAGGTCCTGTATGCTTCAGTTTGGTGGGTCTTGGGAGGATCATTTGCATCTCGTGGAGTTCTCGTACAATAACAGCTTTCAAGCCAGTATTAAAGCTGCTCCGTTCAAGGCACTTTATGGGTGGAAGTGCAGATCACCAATGTTCTGGGATGACATTGGTGAGAGGAAGTTGTTGGGTCCGGAGTTAATCACCAAGACAGTGGATGTTGTGGTTCAGATCAGGAAGCACTTGCAGGCAGCTCAGGACAGGCAGAAGCGATGGGCCGATGTCCATCGGAGAGCTTTGGAGTTTGGTGTTGGTGACCATGTTTTCCTAAAGGTATCGCCGTGGCGCGGTGTCATTCGGTTTGGTGGCGGGGGCAAGCTTAGCCCTAGGTTTATTGGACCGTTTGAGATTTTGGAGCCAGAAGGCAAGGTAGCCTGTTGTCTTGCTTTGCCGCCAGCTTTATCAGGAGTGCACGATGTTTTCCATGTCTCACAACTCAGGAGATATATTCGAGATGAGAGCCACGTGATCGACTATTCAGAGTTGACCATTCGGCCGGATTTGACTTGTGAGATTCTGCCAGTTGCTATTGTGGATCGGCGGGAGAAAGTGCTTAAGAACAAGGTCATCAAGTTGGTTCGTGTTGCTTGGAATCCTCACTCGCCTGGTGAGTTGACTTGGGAGCTGGAAGAGGAAACTGAGCAGAAGTTTTCCCATTTGTTTGAGTAGTTTTTGTTTTGTTCTTTTGGTTATTTTGGGGTTACCCTATGTATCTACTTTTTGAATTTCGAGAACGAAATTCTTCTTGTTAGGTGGGTAGGATTGTAACCCCTGTTTTTCATTTTGTGCATTTTGATTGTATTTTTTTTCGTATTGGTGTATTTTCTCTCTTGTATTTTTTTCTAAACCGTATATTGGATTTGTTTACCATATACATTCATTTTATTTTATTTTGAGCTCCTTATGTTTGATTGATTGTCTCTTTTGTTCGTTTTTCGTTATTTTGATCATTCCCTCATTTTTGGTCTCGTTATCTTATTGTTACTTTTTCTTGGTGTTGTGGTGGTGTTTTAGTTGTCTTTTTCTCACTCCCATTATTTTGATCCCTAATAAGATTTTTTTTAAGCCAAAGAATTCCCCATCCTATTTGCATTCCCAATTTTATTTGACCCAAAAACCAAAATCCAATTGTAAACCTAATACTACCCTTAATACCCATTAACCCATTAACCCACATACTAGACCCTATATATATGTGCAACCCCTCACAAACCCTAAATCCTAACCCTATTTTTCTCTCCCTCTTAATTTTCGGCTCTCTCTTTCTCCCTCTCTTGCTTGCTCTCGGCCTGCACACCCAACCCGCACCCTGCACCAGCCCGACCATCCCCTACCCAGGCCGAGCACCACCAGGCCGGCCAGCACCCCACCTCCGGCCATCCATCAAACCCGAGCCCTCCTTTCTCCATCCCTTGCCTTGCCGACCACCTACACACCACCACCGCAACAACTCTTGCACCATATATTCCCTCGTTCTCTTCGTGGTGTTCTCAAGTGGCCGCTAGCCACTTTGATCATCGTCGCTTTAAGGAGTTTCGTTCGTGTGGAGATTTTGTTCGTGATTGCTTGGATTTGCGGATTAGCGGATTTTCGTTCGTGGGTTTTGTTTCTAGGCTTGGTTGCATCATTCTTCATCCCCAAATTAAGGCAACTAACTTGTACTCCAAATCATTTGTTTGATACAAGTCCCAAAGTTCACCTATAGTATAGTTGGGTCTAAAGACACCCCTTGTTTGTGTTTTCCTTGATGGGTTTCGTCTCTATTGTGATATTTTGGCCATAGAAGACTCACAACACAAATCTTGACATGAATTAACCTAGGATACGCCCGATTCTTGATTTTAGGTCGTGTATGTGAGACTTGTGTGTGATTTTATGTTTTGGTTGAGACCCATGTGAAATTCTTGGCGTGGACATGTTAGATACCCTAAAACATGATGTTTATACTCTTGGTAGACTTTATTTCAAGTTTGGATGTGTTTGGATCAATTTTCTTGAAGCTATGTTGATTTTGTTTTTAGGGGAAAAATCTGTATTTTCTTGCTGTTCGGTTTTGTTTGCTATTTTCAACTGTGCTACAGTCAGTATTTTAATTTCGGTATAAAACATGAGTTTTAGATAATTTCGTCTATTTTCAACCCCTCTAACTTTTCTTGATTTTGATTTCGTATGACTGAGTTATGACTGTTTTAGTATAGAGGTGTCGATCTTTTTCAGATTCTATTTTTTGGTAATTTTGATAACAAACTATTTTCAAAAACCATGCTATACATATTATTTTGATCCAAAACTTTTGTCAGTGTTTCTTTATCAAGTTACGGATTACCCAGAATTTTGGTGAATTTTATTGATAAGTTTTATGTAATGTTTCATGCTCGTTTATAAAATCTATACGTGTTGTATTTTGCTCGCTGGTCGGTAAAGAACCCTATTTTCACTATGATTTCTTTTGCTGTATGAAAAATGCTTGTGAAATATGAAAGTTAGTATATTTTATATATTTTCATATCCCTTTGGCGGAATTGGATTTCGTTTCACTGATTGCAAGATATCTTAGTTTTCGTATAGCAGTGTTGGGATTTCCAGATTTGCTAAACTATGTTTTCTTGATGCTTTCTTATTTTTGACGACTGATCTATCTTTACTGGAAAATTCTGAAACTTTTTATTTAGCTACTGGACATATAGGGTAATACCCAAATTTTTCGTGGATTTATTTAATATGTTTTCATGTTGTTTCCTGTTCTTGAATTCGTTTTCTTGATTTCGGCTGAACCTAATTTCTGTATTCAAATCAGTTTTGAGCTGTGTTTTTGTAAACTAGTATATGACTTAATTGTACTCACTGGATTCGTGTGGAAGTCTAATTTCCAGATCCTTCGACGGATCTAGATTTTCTTATTTGTAACTCTTGAAATCACTGTTTTACTACATTATGGTCTTGCTGTCCTGACCTCGAGATGTGTTTATTTTAATCCTTTATGAGATATCTTGCACTCGTACATGTTTAGTTTGCAACTTGCACTTGTCACATGATCTTGCCATGTTATTCTTGATATATTTTGCACATATACATGCTTGTTTGACATTATTAATAAATAACCAAGCCGGAGTTTAAAGGACAGATCTAATAGTGGATAATTCAGAAATGTGTACTCGGAAGGGGATCCACTGATCCTATGTGATTACTTGAGACATGATACTTGACATGTGACTATTTGATGCTTGCACGCAAGACACGATACTTGCCACTTGCACAACTTGATACGTGATTACATGATACATGATACTTGGAGCTTGGAGCTCAATTACTTGCTTGTCCCCGAGTATACTGTCCTCTATGGTCCACTATGAAATCTAAAGCGAAACTGTTGTGTTGTAGTGACCATATAATGTGGGCTGCATGAAGTGCTACCTAGATAGTAATTCACTACACGACTTGATACATGCTACTTGAACATGATACGTGAACATGATACATGCTTGCTTGATACTTGACTACATGATACATGAGACTTGATTACATGAGACTTGAAACTTGATACTTGATACATGATTACATGACACTTGACACTTGATGCATGTTTATAAGATACTTGATTACTTAACACTTGATTTATGCCATGTACACTTGATCACTTTTACCATGCTAGTTGTGTATGTGACATCACACTTATACCATGTTGCTAGTTAGTTTCTCCATGTACTTGTATCCTACATTATAAGTGACCCGTGACTTGCAATTGACGGGTATTTGTGTTTTCTCTTTTCCTCTTTCATGCATTCGTTGAATTGCAGATTTTGGAGAACAGGTTTCAGATGGTATCGGAGACATGCAGTTTTAGTGCTGCTTTTCATTATTATTATTTCTTGTATCGTGCTTGAACAATAATGTATTTTTGAGACTTGGATTTATCTTGTATTTGGGCAGTGTGACCCAAGACTTATGTTTTATTCAGATCATGACTATTTGAGATTTATGTATTTGTTTCAAGTATTCATGTTGGTATTTTGACTCATTATGTGCATGTGGTTGATTAATTCGCTCCCGACTCTGATGTTTCTTGTGCATGTTGTAAAGATTTTCGTGAATAGCTAATGGATGATGAAAATCATTCGTTGGGCTTTTGTTACGTATCCGTATTCCGTATTTTGGGAAGCGGGGCGTGACAACTACCTTGGCCGTTGTCTCCAACAACGGCCTAGGTTATCTGATAAAATTTGGATTTTTTTATGCTTTTGACAAATGTCGCTCCACTCTTTACGAACAGTGTCTCTCGAACTCTACACAAAAGACATTCATATGCTTGTATATTGTCTCTATATTTTATTAATTTTCATTTTTAGCCACCTAAATGAACAACATACAATCGTTACAAATACTTAAATAAGTACTAGCAAATAATTTTGTTTTAAAATTTGGTAAAAAACTTTTTTTTAATTATTTTTTTAAACCCTAAAATGTAATTTCTTTTGGAATGTGCATACTTATTGAGCTTAATACCTAACCCCTAACCATACCCTCCTAACCCATAATATTTAAACCACAGGTTTGGCTAGGGTTAGGGTCAGGTTAAGGTTAGGGTTAGGGTAGGGTTAGTATAAACGATTGAATCTATTAGATAATACATAGGAACAAGTTTGAATCGAGTGTATCAATAGAGAACAATACAGTTTAGGAATAAACATGGAAAAAATATGTTCGGATTTTTTTGTAAAGGGTTAATTGTTATGGTAAGGTTAAGGGTTTAGGGTTATGGTAGGGTTCAAAGTTTAGGGTAGGGTTATGCGTAGGGTTATAGTAGAGATACGGGATAGTGAAGGGGTATGAGTAGGGTTATGGTAGAGATAGATAGATTTTTTTTAATTCCTGGAAAAAAAAAAGTGAAATAAAATGAAAAAAAGGCAAGGCCGTTGTCTCCAGCAACGGCCTTCGTACAGGAGGGTTATGCGAGGGTTAGGGTAGCGGTTGTGTAGGGTTGTGGACTTTAATAATAAAAAATTTGAATTTTTTTTAAAAAAAAATTTTAAAATGTGTATTCCCAGATTTTTGAAAAAAAAGGCAATCTCGTTGTATACAACAACGGCCTACGTACAGACGGGTTATGCGAGGTTTGGAAAGTGCGTACCAATTTTTTATTTCCAATTTTTAAATTAAAAAAAGGTTGTATTCCCAAATTTTTGCGGTGAATTCTGTGGTAGAAGAGAACCTAGTTTAATTTAAAATTATTTGAAATTTTAAATGTTGTGGCATCTTTGATTTCTGTGGTGAACACATCTATTAGCATCACATGTAACGTAAATAAACCGTCTTAATCAGTAATAATTTGAAAATTTTCTCAATATGGTATATTCTATTCATGTGATCCATATTTTATTCCCAACCTTTATCGTTCTCTATTGAAACATTCGATTCGAAATAGTTCCCATGTATTATCTAATAGATTCAATCGTTTATACTAACCTTAACCTGAACCTAACCCTAACCAAACCTGTGGTTGAAATATTATGGGTTAGGGGGGTATGGTTAGGGGTTAGGTTTTAAGCTGAATATGTATGCACATTCTAGAAGAAAATACATTTTAGGGTTTTTTAAAAAAAAGGGGTTTTTACAAAATTTTTAAACATAAATTATTTTCTGGTACTTATTTAATCATTTAACCTTAACGATTGTATATTGTTCATTTAGATGGCTAAAAATGGAAATTAATAAAATATAGAGTCGCTATACAAGCATATGAATGTCTTTGGTGTAGAGTTCGAGAGACACTGTTCGTAAAGAGTGGATAGACAGTTGTAAAAAGCCTACAAAAAATTCCCAATTTAATCAGATAACCTAAGCCGTTGTTGGAGACAACGGCCTTAGTTAATTATTATCATTATTATTATTATTATTGGATTATTTTGGAGTTTGGTGCTTCTTTTGGCTTGGCCAAGACAGAGAGGGACTCAAAAAAATTCATATTTTTTCATATAACTAAGGTCGTTGTTGGAGACAACGGCCTGAGTTAGAACATTTTTTTTTTTTGGATTATTTATGAGTTGTTGCTCCTTTTGGCTTCGCCAGAGATAGATAGCAACTCAGAAAAATCTAATTTTTTTATATAACTGAGGCCGTTGTTGGAAATAGCGGCTTTAGTTTAAAAAAAAGTTGGATTTTTTTTTTGAGTTTGTTGCTCCTTTTGACTTGGCCAGAGACAAAGAGGGACTCAAAAAAACCTAATTTTTTCATATAACTTAGGCCGTTGTTGGAGACAACGACCTTAGTTAAAAAAAAGGTTGGAACTTTTTTGAGTTTGTTGCTTTTTTTGACATGGACAGAGACAGAGAGGGACTCAAAAAATCCTAATTTTTTCCATATAACTTAGGTCGTTGTTGGAGATAACGGCCTAAGTTAAAAAAAATTGAATTTTTTTTGAGTTTGTTGCTTCTTTTGACTTGGCCAGAGACAGAGAGGGAATCAAAAAATCCTAATTTTTTCATATAACTTAGGCCGTTGTTGGAGATAACGACCTTATTAGAAAAAAAGGTAGGAACTTTTTTGAGTTTTTTGCTTCTTTTGACTTGGCTAGAGACAGAGAGGGACTCAAAACATCCTATTTTTTTCATATAACTTAGGACGTTGTTGGAGACAACGGCCTTAGTTAAGAAAAAAGGTTGGAACTTTTTTGAGTTTGTTGCTTCTTTTGACTTGGCCAAGACAGAGAGGGACTCAAAAAAACTTCAAATTTTTTCATAATACTTAGGCCGTTGTTGGAAACAACGGCTTGTTGGAAACAACGACCTAGGTATAAAAAGGAAAAAAAATAATTAAAAGTTTCAAATGCAGCTATAGTTGATACATTTCAATCCAACCGACATATAAATACACAATAAGGTCAGCAACAACAAAACAACACAACTTGAGTCCAAACAACATGAAAAATTAACAACAAATTTTACACATCAACAACAATCTAAATTATTGCATTTCAAATCTTACTTACTCGAAATGTACATCCAAAAATAATTTCACAACGCTTCATCAAATCTCTCTTCGAAACTCTCTTCATCGGATGGATTCACTTCTTGCGGGTTGGTTGCCCTTAATTAAATGAGAAGTTTTAGTTAGTGAAATTTTTTTTAATACCACAAATCAAATCAAATAAATATCAATTAATGAAGAGCAACGCAAAAAAAGTATTACTCCTCAAATAATGTTGGACAATTTCTTGAATCATGATCCATTTGCATAATGCCGCATGTTCTGCACCATCTCGGTTTTTTAAAGCAATGTTGCTTTCTTATCGGCCTCAATCTCTTGGCGCAAGGCCTTTCCTTTGTAATGCATTGTTGTGGGTCCCTTAAGCGTGTAGGTACATGTCCACTGCCTTCATCATGAGGTTGTGCACTACCATGCGCTTGTGAACTATCATGTGGTTGTGAGGCTTGTTCGGGATGTTCACCCAATCTGGGTTGTAGCCGAGAGACGCCGTCAATGATCTCAACCAAATTCTCGAGCGTGTATTTGTAACTTTCATTGGAGGAACAACCAAGATCGACAATCTGTTTTGCGTGGTAGCTCAATTCACAATATCGGAAAGCAAAATTCTCGCTATTGCCTTCTGTCATGCCCTGCTTTCCAAAAAGAGAATACGGAATACGGATACGTGACTAAGCCCAGCGAATGATTTTCATCATCCATAAGCTGTTCAAAATCTTTACAACATCTCACAGAAATAATCAGAATCGGAAGCAAAAGAATCAACCAAGTATGCATAATCGAATCAAAATACCAACAAGAATTTACTTGAAACCCAAAATATATTAATCTCAAATAAATCAGATCTGAATAAGTCAAATATCCCGGGTCATATTGCCCAAATAAAAAATAAATCCAAGTAGCAAGATACAATTGTTCAAACAAGCAACAGAAAATAGTAATAATAAATGCAAACAAAACTCTAGCACTAATAACCCATATCACCAACACCATCTGGTACCTGTTCTCCAAAATCTGCAATTTAATAATTGCAGGAATAGGAAAAAGAAAACAAACTCCCGTCAATGCAAGTTACGGGCCACTTGTAGTGCAGGATACAAGTACATTGGGAAAAACAACAAATATAAAATAACAACAGGAATAAACAAGCATAGTATAAGTGTGTCAACAGAATAAATTATCTAACATGAATCAAGCAATAGAATCAAGTTGCATGGTATACTAACAGGTACAGGTAACATGTATTAAGTGTCAAACTAATATGTAAACAGGTAAACATGTAACAGGCAATCAGGTAATTAGGTATACAGGTAAATAGGTACAAGTACAGGTATCATGTAACAGGTATCAGGTTATGCCAAGTCTTGTATTATTACTATCTAGGTAGCACTTCATGCGCTCCAGCTTTTATTACATGGTTGCTACATTCAAACAGTTTCGTTTAGATTTCGTAGTGGAGTCCATAGGGTAGTGTACTTAGGGATCTAGATAACAGGAATAACAGGAACAGGTAGAACCTATTGGTTCTCTTCCGAGTACACCTTCCTATAGGGAAGTATGCAGTTAGGTATAGGAATAGGCAGAACCTAGTGGTTCTCTTCCGAGTACATCTTCTTATAGGGAAGCATGCAGTTAGGTACAGGTAAACAGGATCGTGAATCATGTAGTCATGAACACGTAACAGGCAGGAGACAGGTCTTTTTCTCAGTACACGTTTCTATATTTTCCACTACTAGATCTTTCTTTTAACTCTGGCTTGGTTATTTTATTATTATTAGTAAATAGGCATGTATGTGTCGCAAACAGGGCAAGTATAACATAGCATGAACAAGTAACAGGTACAGGATGAAGAATAAACATGTATAGGTGAAAGATAACTCATAACAGGATAATATAACGAAAACTCTAGTTCAGGACAGCAAGACAATACTGCACTAAAACAGGGATTCCCGTTGCTAAAAAAATACAAATCTGGATCTGTCAAAGAATCTGGAAAATAGACTCCCGCGTGAATCCAGCGAACATATCTAAGACATATAGTATTTCACAAAATCAAGTCTCAAAACAGGTTTGAATTCAGAAAACACGTTCAGTCAAAAATCAGAAGATTGTATCCAAAGTCAGGAAAACGGTATGAAAACTCATTAATTAAATCCACGAAACCTATATGTGTAATAACAGAAAAACAAGTTTCATAATTTTTCCACAAAAATAGAGTAGTCAAGTAAAATCAGAAAACAGCAAGACACGATGGTTTTGTAAATCTAGAATCACAAACACTGCAGTACGAAAACAGCAATATCTCACAAACCATAAATCGAAATCCAAATCCACCAAAAGGGTAATAAAATAGATACAATAGGCTAACTTTCATATTCAGAAATATTTTAGAGACAGCAAGTAGAATTAGGTCGAAAATCAGGTTCCTTACTGAACAGTAGTAAAATTCTGCATGTTAAATCTTTGTTTGCAAGCAAGAAAAGGTTTGTAAAACTCTTCAAATAAATCCACAAAAATTCTTGGTAAACCCCAATCAAGTATAGAAATACTGAGCAAAATTTCAGATCAAAATAATAATTTTAACACCAGAATAAAAATAGATTACTCTTCAGAATTCATAGATAACAAAATCTGGGAATCTTTCGATACCACTGTAGTAAAATAGACATAACTCAAAAACCAAAATCGAAACTGAGATCCATCAAAAGGGTTGAAAAATAGACAAAATTCTCTACAAATCATGTGCACAAAATATTTTCAAATACTGACCTTAGTAGGGTCTAAAATATTGATCAAAACGAGAAAATCGGTAGAACTGAAAATATCGTACATGCACAAAATCCACTAGTTCACAAAGAACTCAACCAAAACACGACCAAACCCGAAATATGGTGTACAAGATATCCAAGCAACATGATATAGAGTATTTCACAAGTCTACAACAAGTATACCACGAATAATACGAACGAGTGCAAGATAACACATGAACAACACACATATATGCAACAAGATGTGGTCAATCCTAGGTTATATCATGTCATGTATGTCGTAAGACAACTATGGTCGAATCATCACTATAGAGACAATATCAACAAGGAGATTCACACACAAATTGTCTCTAGAACCCAACTACACTACAAACGGTATTTAGTACTTGTATTTGCAAAGAAATTTAATACAAGTTACTTGTCTTAACCGACGATGAAAACGACTCCAAGCAAGAATAACGGGAATGGATTCCTAGAGCAACAAACACAACAAACCACGAACGGAAACCACGAACAAAATGACGAACAAAACCCACGAACCATGACGAACACACGAACAAGATGAAGACGATCGAGATCACGAACACAATCGGATGGCTGAGATCGAAGATCAAGATCAAGATGATCGGATCAGATCGGACGATTAGATTTTCCTAATGATGAAGATCAAGATCGATCGATCGAACTGCTACGATCAAAGGAAGTTGATGATCATCATGATCGTGACGATCAAGAAGAGATCAGACGGCTAGGATCTAATTGAATAATCCAAAGGAGATCGACGGCTCACATCCAATCAAGCATGAAGATCAAGATCCAACAGACGGCCAAGATCACCCCGATGGTGATGATCAAGATCAATTCAACGGACGGCTAGGAATCAATCAATCAAGATCATGATCAAGAGATCATGATCACAATCAAACGGACGACCCACAATCAACAAGACCAAAATCGCACACCCCAAGGCAATGGGTGCACTGGCTTGGCGGCAGACGACGATGCGAGGGCTGGCTGGCGGCCAGGGGACACGGCGACGATGCGACTGGGAAGGAGATAGCACGGGGCTACCGTAGGGACTGAGCTGCGCAGGGAGGCTGCACACTGCAGGGGCTGCACGGCGGTGGCTTGTTGCATTACGGAGGCGTGACAGGTTGGCGAGGAGGCCGATGTTGCTGGCTGTTGCGCACTGTCGACGAGGGAGAAAGCAGCACTGGGGAGACGATGAGGCAGAAGAGGGAACAAGGGGATGGTCGAAGGCGGCTGGTTGGAGGTTGCACATGGGAAAGAAAAGTGGATGCGAGGCTGGAAGAGGGGGCGGAGAGATAGGGAGAGAGAACGGATGGGTTTACAGGGCGGATAGGGGTGAAGGGAAGATGAACAAGTTGAGTTAGGGGAAAACACATAGAGATGGGTTATATATAGGGTAGCGGCTAAAGGGGTTAGGGACTATTGGGTTTCGAGTAGGGTTGTATAGGGGTGGGGATAACGGGTTTGGGCTGATGGGTTCTTGGGTTTTAGTAGGGTTTTTGGGTATGGATAATGGGTATTGTTTTTAGGTTAGGATAGTTATTGGGTTTGTGTTTATTGGGGTAATGGGTTTTAAATAAAAATCCAATAAGAAAATTAAATAACCAATAAAACATATATAATTTATAAAATAATGTAATTTACATTACAATATACTTTATTTAAAATAACTACAAATATAATTTATAAATAGAACTAGGTTTTTAATAACCAATCAAAGTAATAACCATAATAAAAATGATAATAAAAATAATAGTAATAATAATACTGAATAATAATAATAATAATAACAACAATAATAATCATAAACATAAACATAATCATAATAATACTAATAATAATCGAAACAAATAAAATTGTTGATAGGTTTTCATAGAAGATCCAATAGTACAATTTGACAAAAAAATTTGAAAAGCAAAAAAATTAATTTGCAAAATTTTAAATACAGAAAATATGCAAAAATACATTTTTGGGAAAACAGGGGTTACACCTTCGGTTGGAACAGATGTATAACTTCTTCTCATCACATTCTGGGTCCATCTTCTTTTAATATATATATCTGGAAGAGAAGTGTGATGGCTGAACCGAAGAGCTGTTAAGATATGCCTGCAAGGAATGCCAACGAACTCGAAGAAGTGACAAGGACATGTAATAATTGTACGGAGTTTGCATAACTGAAGAAGGCGAGCCGGTTCTGATTCTCCACAAAGTATCACATGGAAGGTTGAAATATCCAGTGTCTCAAGATCGGCAATGAATGTCACATTATACATGAAGCATTTTGTAACTTTATCTTGGAATTTGTAAAAAAATTTCAAAGTGTATGTTCACACCATTTGTGCCTCCAAAACCCATTCGCTCTTCAACTTCGGTCTCTTCTTACGGTTACGATGATTCTCTTTCAATTCATCGTGTCTTTGCCTTCTCAAAAAACGATCGAAGATAACGGCAAATTCATGCAAGGAATATTTCTTTTATGTATGATGCTTCAAGGTAGAATGCAATGACTCAACCCGTTGGCTACTCAACATGCTGGCCCAAAATGAATCTTTAGTATAAATGAATGCCAAATTTTTACGGATATCAAATAGATCGTTCAACCATTTGTTATTCTCTAATTCGTATTGCGAAATCAATAAATTCCAATTTTCTACAAATTCATGTACATATTCGGAACCATAGATGAGTCTTCAATGATTCCCTAAACTTGTCGACATCGTTCGACATACACACCTCCTGCGGTAACCTATCCAATATGTGCCAAATACAATACCGATGTTGAGTCTGGGGAAAAACTTTATTCACTGCGGCGGTGATCGCACGATCTTGATCGGTGACGATCCCGGATGGAGCACGATTCTTTACACCTAACCACTTTTCAAAAAACCATTCAAACGAAGAGGCCGTCTCATTTGGAATGAATCCGCTTCCTAAAAAAGTCGATTGCCAATGTTGATTCACTCCAATAAAGGGAACAAATAACATTCCATACTGGTTCGTATTGTACGTGGCATCAAAGCAAACTACGTCGCCAAATTCTTCGTAATTCATCCTAGAAATACCATCAACCCATATACAATGTGACAACCGCCCTTCGGGATCTACTTGAATGTCATTAAAAAATGAAGGATCCGCCTGTTTCTTAGATTCGAAAAAATCAATTAGCATTTTCGAATCGTGTTCTTTCAATGCTTCTTACGAATATCTAAGTAAATTTCTAACATCTTTTTTGGTGAATCCTCCTTGATCGTGGCCACCACTAGCACTTTCGAAGAAGAGCATTTGTCGACATGTCTGGATATTAGCTTGGTTGAATTGATCTATTATTTTTTTATCCGTATTTAACACGGAACGATTTCGGGGCAAAAGATACCTTCTACCGGGTGAGGTGAATTCGTGATTGTGTGCTTCATGAAATGAATACAACACCCACATATTACTTGATTCGTTCAGTTTTATACCAATGCAAGTCTTACAACCCGTTTTACAGGTTGTTCCTCATCTACCATCATTATATTTACTCGGTGATGACCCGGCTTTATTACACAGATATGACTTATCTACTTCCACTCCTCCCTTTAACTTATTCCCACCCTTACGCATTGCAAAACCCCCACATCGAGCATATGACTTATAGAAAATTTTGACCTCAACTAAAATAGGAAATGTCATACCTAACTTTGGTTTTAGGTGTTCTTCGACTAACGGCATGGAACCAATGATTGGTTCTACCTGCAAAAAACTATCGTCGACAGCCGAACTTTCCGTATCGTTGTTCATCTGAAAAAATAATAATTAAGCCAAAATTAATACACACATCATATATAAAACAGTTTGTTAACAAAAGATTGAGATATATATATATATATATATATATATACATATGAAACAAAATACATGAGAAAACCTTACAAACGACGTTAAAAAAAACGAAACTTTGCGATTGGGTCCGACTTGCCGCATACAAGGAAACGTAACTTGTAGAAGCAAGTTCTGATCCACGATTTGTAAGGTACGGTCGTGTCTCGCTTTCACTCTTGAGAAAGAGGGGAATGCGATACATGGACGCATATAGCAAATCATGGGTGAGAACTCGCAATTACAAGTTGATTTAGCTTCTGAGTGGCGAGACCTACCTATTCTCAAAATTTCGAATTTTTTGAGTGAGCTCTCTATTCCAAACTCGCTCAAAAAAATACAAATTACATGAGAAAACCACACAAATGACGTTAAAAAAAAGAAAACTTTGTGATTGGATCGGGCTACCCGCACACAAGCCAACGCAACTTGTACAAGCGAGTTCCGACCCACAGTTTGCAAGATACGGCCGTGTATTGCTTTCACTCATTAAAAATGCCAAAAATGCGATACATTGACATATCTCGCTAACCGTGGGTTGGAACTCGCAACTACAAGTTGCGTTGGGTTGCGAGCGGTTAGAACGATCTAATTGCAAAATTTCGTATTTTTTGGATCTCGTTTCAACGGTTTCTTACTGAAAAGTTGCTCGATAGAAATTCAAACATTAACTGTTGTTGTTGTTTGATATACGGTAGAAAACCGCACGACGACATCAACAAAATTTTGAAACTTTGGGAGTAGGTCGGACACACCACACATGAGCCAATACAACTTGTAGAAGTGAGTTTCGACTCACGATTTGCAATATACTCCGATGTATTGCTTCCACTCACAAAAAATAGTCGGAAGCATTACACGACCGTATACATCAAACGGTGAATCCAAATACACTTCTACAAGTTGTGTTGGCGTGTGCGTGGTGAATCCAACGTACTCGCAAAATTGCAGAATTTTTGGATCTTTTTGTGCGCTATTACTAACAACGAAAAACAAATACTGCATCTACATCGACAAAAACACTATAATTAGCTAATCTATAATTAGCTACGCATAATATACAAATTGTACACTAAAACATTGAATAAAAAATTTCAATCAATTAACCTAGCTAGATCTACTAAAATATAAAAAAGATGATACCATTCACAATGTGGGTTTTCGGAAAGGAGATAGAGGAGATGCTTGTGCGCTGTTGGAGATAAAGGAAGGGGAGTAGGGTTTGGCTAATTTATTTAGGATTATGGTTTTAGGGTTGGGGAGATTTCGTATGGGTTATGGTTTTTTAGTATTCAGAATCTTTAAAAAACTTTTCTTAAGAGTGTGAGATGAGGGAGAGATTGATTGAGAAGCAACGAGCAAGAGAGAGCGAGGGTTTTCGGATAGAGAGAGAGAGCTAGGGTTTGAGGATGGGTTTTGCGAGCTCCAGCGAAAGAGAGAGTGAGAGATGGAGATCTGAGTATGTACAAGTGTTTGGAAAAACACCTGTACATAACAACGGCCTAGGTTGATTTTTTTAATAAAAAAACAACCTAAGCCGTTGTTGGAAACAACGGCCTAAGTATTTTTTTCGACAAAAAAAAAGTTCACGCCAAATAATGCCAAGTTCGAAGCATTTTTTTGGATTGACTACCCAAAATTCCCCTTCACTATTAATAGAAGATCCGCTCAGCGATCAGTGACAGCCATCTGAGCCGTTGATCACGATCAAGAGCGATCCAACGGCTCAGATCGCTGTTTTCCAACCCGTTGAAAACGAAACATGATTTCAATAGAGCATTTCCCTATATATATATATATATATATATATATATATATAGGGAAAGCTTCGGTTGAGCACTACTCTAGTGCTCACCGCATGAACACTAGGCCTTCGGGCGTTCATATCGAAAATCCGAACCATTCACATTGATCTACACATCTAAATTAGTCTAAATATGTAAAATCAAATCATTTGAAATTCATTTGCCCATTCATTGAAGTATTACAAAATTGTATGGCTGAAAATCATTGTTTTTATAGTCACATGATGGATGGGCAAATGAATTCCAAATGATTTGATTTTACATATTTAGACTAATTTAGATGTGTAGATCAATGTGAACGGTTCGGATTTTCGATATGAACGTCCGAAGGCCTAGTGTTCACGCGATGAGCACTAGAGTAGTGCTCAACCGAAGCTTTCCCTATATATATATATATATATATATATATATATATATATATATATATATACACACTAGGTTTTCCCGTTGACACATGCCTACGGCACGTCTTCGGAACGGTGCACCTGGTTTGATTATATAAAATAGTTTAGAGGTCCAGCAAATTAATTGAAGTAGGAAACATATTATATGAGGAAGCAGCATATCTACCTTTAAGCTCAACCACCGCCTTCTTGATCATTAGCTTGAACTTACCTGGGATGCATATAGTTTGTTAGAAACACTGCATAGAGTTTTTTAATAACTTCAGCATCACTTTTAGATGCTGGCAATAGTTATGTAAGGACATGATCATATAGATTATATAGAGCTTACTCTAATCCCATAACCACTATGAGCATGTCTAAATACAATGGTAACACAAGGACAGGTGTGAAGATATCGACAATACCAATAATCTAAACATTTATTTGTCTATGACTCAGTTTGCAATTGAAATACCTCTTATTATTATTTCAACCAAAATGTAACACATGAAGTTCTCAAAACTTTAATCCAAGCTAATCATTTCTTTTATCCCCACTTTGTCTCCATATTGCACCTTTATAAAAAAAATCAAAATGGATCAATAAAAAATTTACTTTAGCTGTCTTTCTTGAGTGGAGAGTTTGCACCCTTCACTGGTAAACTCCAGTCATCCCAATCCTATATATCCAAACATACACTAAAAGTTCTTATATGTTATGTTATTCATGGTTTCCAATAACCAGCGAAGGGAACACTTCACGATAGTATATTCTCTTGTAGTAAAGAAATTGATGTTGCATATTTGTCAAGTTATTTTAAGTTGTTGACCATCTTACCTGTCCTGCTATGGTTTGGAAGCCCAAATTGAGGCTACCAAAGAATCCATCTCTCACTTGCGTACACCTTAAATCAAAACCAACAAAAAACTCATCAAATAAATCACCAAATTAAAAATTGTTAAACCCAAAAATAAAATAATCATACCTCTGTGAACTTAGATTCCATTCACACACAAAATTTGAGTCAGAAAAAAACTGAGTAATCATCTGCACACAAAAAATTAAAAATTAGAATGAGAATTCGGTTAATGAGATGAAATTAGAGTCGCCGCATTGCATGTAGAGGCTCTCGATTCGGTGGAGGGGAGTCGCCGATACGTAGTCGCTTGATATTCGCGCTCGATTTGGTGGAGGGGAGACGCCGATACTGAATCAGCAGCGGATCAGAATTCGGCGATGACCTCTTGATTGGGGTTCGACATTGGATTTAGATTTGGATTTGCTTTGAGATTCTTGCTTGAGAGGACGACGGAGGCTTTGCCAATGGAATGGAAGCGAAGGTTTAAGAAAATGGTTTTCGGGATTGGTGTTAGTGGCTTAAAAATCCTAGGGGGGAGAGAGAGAAATTAGAGCTCTCTGGTTTGGAAAATAGAGGGAGCAAACTGATCTGAGAAAGAGAGAGAGAAAGAAATAATTAAATAAATAAAGGAGTTGTTTTGGGGGGATTTGAATTTGAGTTTTGTGGGGAAACTTTTGGGGCGAAAAATATCTTTTGGGAGCTTAGATCTGGACCATTGATTTTCTTACTATTGAAGGAGAGCCACTTGATAGCTTTTCTTTGTGTTTTATTAGCTTTTCTTTGTGTTTTATTATATATATATATATATATATATATATATATATATAGAGAGAGAGAGAGAGAGAGAGAGAGAGAGAGAGAGAGAGAGAGAGAGAGAGAGAGAGAGAGAATTCCATTTAAATATTCTATTGCATTTTAAATCAATTAGGGAACTCAGTGAAATTTTGTACAGGAGCAATCAAAAGAAGCATGAAAATATGAAAAATCAGAAAATTTACAAAACTGAAATCTGTAAATCTAAATTTTTGGAGATATATATATATATATATATATATATATATATATATAGAGAGAGAGAGAGAGAGAGAGAGAGAGAGAGAGAGAGAGAGAGAGAGAGAGAGAGAGAGAGAGAGATTCATTTAAATCTTCCATTGCATTTTAAGTCAATCAGGGAACTCAGTGAAAATTTGTACATGAGTAATCAAAAGAAACATAAAAAATCTAAAAAATCTGGAAATTTACAAACCTAAAATCTAAAAATCTAAATTGATGAGTAGAGAGAGAGAGAGAGAGAGAGAGAGAAATTTGAAAATGTGAAGAGATGAGAGAGATAGTAATAAAGTAAGGAGAATTTTTGTTTTTGGGAGATGTTTTTTTTTTTTTTTGGGTATCTTTTGGGAGAATAAATGTGAGTCATTGATTTTGTTTTAATTGAACCACTTGAGAGTTTTTTTTTTCAAATTGCAATTTATTATATAGATAGATATACATATATTTATGAATAGTTTGAATTAATACAAATAGAAATATAAATGTGGTAGTGTAAGGCTTGTGGAACATTGCATGCAATCCAGCTGAAACTTCTAGTTGAGCAAGTCTTTAGTTCGAGTGATTTATAGATATATATACTAATGTTCCTCACAAACCTTAGCATAAAATTCTTATGTATTTGAAAACTGTGTATCTTGAGTTATTTTGAGAAATTTTGTATCTTTGATGTAACAGTTTGAATTATTTATATGATTCCGATAGCAATTCTCCTGCCATCTTTATTAAAACAAAAAATCTTAGTATAAAATCTCCATATGTTTACAACCCCATATACTGAGAGAACTACAAATGTGGAGAGAACTCTCCATATGTTTCGTGACCGATATATGGACCAAACTTTTTTTTATGTTTAGCAACCAATGTCTTAAAGCATATCGAGAGAACAACAAATTCTAGGGATTTTTTTACAGCAGATGGAAAGACTAACAACATTATTGATTCACACTGTGTTTTTCTTTGACTTGTTTAGCATTGTCTTTTGATGGTGGAAGACAAGCTTAAATGCAGTTTCTAAATGCGATTGGGCCTCATTTGACTCCTACATTTTAGGGGATGTGGAGGACCTCATTTACAAACATTACTTATTTACTGATTCAATTTATTATAAAAAATGATCTTAATGGCTATTGGGTGGTTTCTATTCTAAGGACAACTTTACATATAGGTTAAATTAAAAAAACCCTACTGAACTTGGGTCATTTAAAAAAAATCGTACTAAGTTTTTTTTATATAAAATAACTGTACAAAACTGTAGTTTAAAAAAACTCACTTTAACGGAGTTAGATTCCGTTATGCTAAATTTAAAAAAACCACTGTCACCTTTCATTTGTGTTTAAAAAATATCACTTAACTAATCAGATGTTTAAATAAATCCTCCTGAACTAACCATAATCCTAACTTTGTCAGTGTGTGTTTTTTTAAACTAAAGTTTTGTGCCCTTTTTTTAGTTAAAAAAAAACTTAGTGCGGTTTTTTAAAATGTCCCAAAGTTCTATAGGTTTTTTTAAAAAAATTTTACCCTTACACGTATTGATGTATAGTGTAGCTTTTCTCCGTGTCAAATTAACTACTACACCTAACGAGAGCTAGCTAGCTCATTTAAAGAAGAAACTGCATATCGATATTCCAAGGTCAGTCTATCATTGAGGACTAATGTAGACTTAATCAATGTAAGATATTGTTGGATAGTTGAAGAAAACATGAGAAAGATTTGAGATGACACAATATTCTTGATTTTTGATTCATTGCTTATTTCATACAAAAGTTAAAACTAATTAAAGGCTTTACAAGGAATTTTCGAGGATAGTGTTGAAAGTAATCATAAAGATATATAGTTCACCTTCAAAATTTCAGTGTTCATTTTGTCTAGTGGAAGCAAACTTTTTTTCGGATAACCTGTAGCTCGATTTGAATCTGGATCTGACTTGATTTTTGGGTATGTATCCTCAAAAAATGAACCAGTCACCTTATTGGACTGGGTATATATCCTAAAAATAGACTCATTTCACTATGGGATCCAGATATGGATAGATATGGATTTTTGAGGATCCAAACACCATAACCCAAATATGCAACTTTTATATGTTAATTAGTTTGATATACTACATAGTTATATAGTAGATTTTCATTTTCATAGCCCCTGAAGTATATGGTTCAGAAGAGAACCCCAAAATTGTTGGGAAAAACAGAAACCGCCCAGGAGCGATTCCCGTAGGATTCCATTAAAAACTTAATTACATTGAGATTGGAGCCTTTATGGTAGGATCAAAGCCTTGCAAGATGAAAAATGAAGGAAGAAAGTTGGAGTGTTTGAGTTCAAGAGATTGAGGAATTTCCGCTTGGATTATATATAATCCATATTTGTATTTCAGCTTGAAAATTTTCCTCATATTCTAAATGAGGCTCACTTTTCTTTTATATATACTAGTAAATACACGTGCAATGCACGTCTGAACAATATTTTTTTTATATTCTATTTATCTATATTATAATGGGATAACACGTACGGAACACGTAAAATAATAGACTAACATTCACTGTTCATGATCCTTCTCCCACGGGGCAGGTGCAGAGAGAGAGGGGGATGAAGAGGGTAGGGTTTTTGGTTTTTTTGAGAAATAGGGAGAGGGTAATAAATTTAAACGTGTACTGTACATATTTCATTGATTTATATTGTAGAGTTTAATTAAACGTGCGTTGCACGGGTTGGGATATGGACAAATTACACTAAGGCCTTTTCCCATTATAGTAGTAGAGATTAGTAATTTACACGTGCGATGCACGTCTTAATAAATATAATTTTTTAAAATAAAAATTTAGACATAGTATGGATTTGAACTTAGAACCTCCTTTATAATAGTTATGCACGTGTATTGCACGGGTTGGTAGAATGACAAAATATTTACAAATGACACTAAGGCCTTCTACCATTATAATATTAGAGATATATATATATTTTTGAAAAGTAAATTTCAAATGTAATTAATCAAAGAGAAAAAACTCCTTAGAGCATCTGTAGTCGTTTATGGTAAAATTATCCATATATGGATAAATAGAAATAGGAATTTCGATTTCGCTGCACTCGTCGAAAGCTATTTTATAGCAATCAATAGTATAATATTAAGCGACGGCACTTGATGTGCCGTCGGAGGAGAAAAACCGTAAAATTTGGGTCCCATTCGTCAGACGGCACATGAAGTGCCATCCGTTTATTTAAAAAAAAAAAAAAAAAAATCCCGGCCGTGTGTCTAGGACGGCACATGAAGTGCCGTCCGACACACTATTTAATTGACCCAAAAATTAGCATACTTAACCACATTCTTAAGCACATGAAGCATACTTAAGCACATACTTAAGCTCATGAAGCATACTCTGACACACTGAACACACATACTTAATTAGCACACTGACACCTGACACACATACTTAAGCACATGAAGGGTTTTTTTTTATTAAAACTCGACGGACGGCACATTAAGTGCCGTCCGGGATATGTGGCTTCTGACGATTAAAATATAATTTTTTCAAACGGACGGCACTTGAAGTGCCGTCCGACGATTAAAATATTAATTTTTTTCGTGGGACGGCGCTTCGAACGCCGTCCCTCACTTATCGATATCGATTCTCATTTATAGCAATCTACTGTAGCGATTTATCGATAATATCGATATATAGCAAACGACTGCAGCTGTTTTTTTAACCAAATATCGATATTATCGATATATAGCAAACGACTACAGATGCTCTTATAGCTATCTATGCCTAGTACTACTTAGTATGGAAGAACCCACAACTAATCAGTAAGGGAACATAGCTTATAAGTATATACATAGCATATAAGTCATATATACGCAATGTTAACTATAATACAAGTTTAGAAATATTAAATATCCCAATTCTCAAGCACCAATGTGTCCTTTCTTCTCACTCTCCACTTGCACTCTTGCAACAGTGGAATTAAGGCCTTGAAAAGAGCAAGATGATGGCATTTTCATTTTTTTTCCTTACCAAAAAAGCAGACAGTCCATGTAACACAGTTTTTTTTTTTTTTTTTATTATTATTATTATTATTATATCATATAAGGTTGGCCTAGACCACCCCGTGTTTCATTAAAAAGTTTTTAATAAAACAAAATAAAATAACATGCAATGATGTTCATGTATCCCACATGCGGGCCATGATACTCATTCCCTGGTCAAAATATGAGTCTCACAACCATACCCGGTATGACCCACTAGAGCATCCCCAAAAATACATACATCAAAATAAAAGACCCAACATACATCACAGAACAGGCATAAAATAACATGACTCGAAAGTACAATAATTCTGCACTGGTCCCCGTCCTTGATGCCTCCTAGTAGTTAATCACCCCACTTGTGGTGTATTTTTCCTTCCCTGCGAATCATCCTAATTTGTGGCACAGTCCGTATACACCCCTCTGATCTTCTTCGATTGCTCTTCCCCTGCCGTTTTAGACCAGAATATAATATTAGCAATAATCTTAGGGAGCATTTGTTGATACATGATGTGTTTGTGAGAAATTCTAAAAATTATATTATTCCGTTCTAACCAGATACCCCAGCATATAGCCGCTACCCCAATTCCCCATATGTCCCAATTGTTGATGCGGATGTGTCCCTCTCTCCATTTCCCCCAGGCGTCGCTTAACGTTTCTGGGCGTTCCCCGGTGGTGCCTACTCTGTTGATTAGATCCCCCCAAATTGGCCTTGCGTACCTGCATGTCACTAGCAAATGGTCTACCGTTTCGTTTTCCTGATTGCACATAACACAAACAGTCGGACCTTGCCATCTACTCCTAGCCAAGTTATCCCTAGTTAGAATTGCGTTTCTACATGCCAACCAATTAAAATTTCTCACTTTAAGTGGCACTTTTGCCTTCCATACTGGGCCGTAGACTCTAACTCCTCCATCGTTTAACCTTTTATAAACCGAACTCACCTAAAAGACGTCACCTTTTTCAGCCTCCCATTTAGCTCTGTCGTCCTGGTCATTCCCTGTTGGTTTCCAATCATGTAAGTATACAATTAGGTCCTATTTTTGTCTTCTTGCTTCACTGGTCAGCCTCCCTGTGAGTCTTGGTTTCCATTCGTTATTCCTCCAATTTCTAGCCACCAGGTCATATTTATTGGAAGCAAACTTGTATGCTTCTAGGAACCTTCTCTTTAGGGTAATAGTTCTGCACCATTTGTCATTCCAGAAACACGTAGAAGCCCTATTCCCAATGGAGAAAGTGACCCCTGAGATGAATATTTCTCTCGTATGAGTGACCTCTTGCCAGAACCCGGACGCTGATTCCTTGTTCTTCTGTTTCTGGTGCATGCAGCCATTCTTCAAGTAAGCCATCTTTATTAGGTTACCCTATTTTGTCTTAGTCTTAATTTTTAGTTTCCACCACCATTTGCAGAGCAAATCCTGGTTCATCTATCGAATATTGATCACCCCCAATCCACCAAGCTTTTTCCGTCTGCAAACTATCCCCCATTTAATTAATGCGTACCCTCTACCCTCCCCCGCACCATGCCACAAAAGGTGCCTTCTAAGTCTGTCAATTTTTTTGGTAACCCAGGCCGGTATTTCAAAAAAAGACATAAAGTAAAGTGGTATAGAGCTAATCACTGAATTAAGCAATATTAGTCGTCCCCCTAAGGACAACATTTTCCCTTTTCACCCCTCTAGTTTGCTAGCAATTTTTTCTATGAGGCCATTCCAGTCTAGCCTTCTAATCTTCCCTGATCCGATCGACAGTCCCAAGTATGTAATTGGCAGTTTCTGGTTCCGACAGTTCAGAATATTAGCTATAATGTTCCCCCTTCCCCTGACTCCCCTAGGAATGTGATTGAGCTTTTGTGGAAATTGACCTTAAGCCCAGACCACTCTTCAAATGGGTACAGACCCACTTTAAAAAAGTTGCTTGCGCAATGTCGCACTCACCGAAAACTAGCATATCATTTGCATACTGGACGTTCATTACCGCAGAGATACCCCTTCTCATACCTAGTCCGTTAATCAGTCCATTTTCTCTGTAGGCTTGTAGCATTCTATATAACCCGCCCCCCACCAAGGTAAACAATAGTGGTGATAATGGGTCGCCCATCTGATTTCCTTTCTCGGCTCCCCGTTTACTAGCACGTTGACCTGGACGTAGTTAACCAATTCTTTATCCATCCGATCCACCTGTTTCCGAAGCCTCTTCTCTCAAGAATCTCCAATAAGCATTTCCATTCTACCTTGTCGTATGCCTTCTCGAAGTCTAATTTTATCATGAACCCCGACTGTTCGCGTCTCTTCGTGTCTTGTATAGCTTCCTGCACTAAAGCCACACCCTCAAAGATATCCCTCCCTACAATAAAACCAATATGATAATCTTCTATAATATCCTCGATGATCTTTCCCAATCTGTTGGCGAGGACCTTCGTGATGATTTTGACTGAGCAATTAATCAAACCGATAGGCCTGAAATCAGTAACTTCCCTTGTCACTTGAATTTTAGGGATAAGGCAAACATGAGCGTAGTTTATTCTCTCCAGATTCAAACTACCTTCATAGAATGCATGCATGATGTCCATGATGTCAAATTTAACAATATCCCAAAACTGCCTGTAAAAAAATATAGGAAACCCATCTGGCCCTGGGGCCTTATCCTGCCCCATACCCACACTGCTACCTTCACCTCCTCCATCGTGAACTGTTCTTGTAGAGACTCAATTCTCGCACGTGTATCTCCTTGCAAATCCACCCAAATATTCTCATTTGACTCGGTCTGTCCATCTCTGTTTTGCCCAAATTGCTCCTTGAAATGACCATCAACATGGTTAACAATCCGCTTCTCGTCTGAAACTGAGATACCATCGATATCCAACGAGTGGATGTAGTTTTTTCCGCGTCGCATATTGGCGACCTTGTGAAAGTATTTGGTATTCGCATCTCCTTCTTTTAGCCATTTTACCCTGGACCGATGTCTCCACATAATTTCCTCGTTGATGTATATTTCCTGAATATCTTGCCTGCATTTCGATAGCCTTTGAAACTGGTTATCGTCCTGTTGTCCAACCTCTTCCTGTCTTTCAAGTTCCTCAATCTCGTTGAGGATATCATGTTTTCGTGTTAAAATATTCCCGAATGTGACCTTATTCCATTTCCTTAGCCTTCTCCTGAGGGTAGATAGTTTACTGTTTAGTCCTTCTCCTGAGGGTAGATAGTTTACTGTTTAGTCTGGCGGCTAGTTCTGCCTGCCCATGCCCCTCCTCCCAGCTTCTCCTAACCATTGCTTTGCACTCCTGGTTGTTCATCCACATCTTCTCGAAACGTAAGATTTTCTGCCTTCTTCTACCTTCTTCTCCAGTACTAATCATGATAGGGACGTGATCCAAAGTATTTCAAATACATGACCTAGCCATTCCCAGAGGGAATTTCGACTCCCAGTCAGTAGAAACTAGAATCATGTCTAGCTTTGCCAAAATCGGTTCCCTACGTCGGTTCGACCATGTAAAGCTTCGGTCGTTAGTTGGGATTTCCATCAAACCTAAGCTCGATATCACCAGATTGAACTTCCTCATATCGTGACCATTGCCTAGGCCGCCACTCCTCTCATACGTGTGCCTGCCGATGTTGAAGCCCCCCCCCCTACCCAAGGTAAACTCCACCTTGCCCTGATATATATTAGCTCATCCCAAAACTGTAGCCCTAGGTTTCTCCCATTTGGGCCATAAACCGCCATGTCGGTTTGTTGCCACCCGTCTTACTATCTTTTGACCACTACCGAGACTGAGTAGTTCCCAATTCAGTCATCCAGCAAATCAAATTTACTGATATTGACTTCCACAATGATCCCCCCTGATGCCCCTACAGCGTCCCTGACCCTCCAACCCTGAATATGGTCTAACTTTAGACCCCTGATAGTCATGTCCGTTGGTTGAGCTAGTTTAGTCTCTTCCAAACATGCAATATCAATATTATTGTTCCTAATAACCTTCCCTACCATTCTACGCTTAGCAGTCTTGCCAAGCCCTATAACACAGAGTTTTTAACAAACTCATATTTTTTTTTATCGTAATAGTTTGGCCTTGGCCCCCCCGTATTTCATTAAAAAATTTAACAAAACAAACAATCAAAAATAAGGCTTATGAAGTTCAGATCCCAACAGGCTGGGTTCTGGAATTCATACACCCTAACCAACAAATAAAATACAACGAAATCTAATCCTACTGATCAGGTGACCTCGTCCAAGTCAATTTCTCGTGCCAATTTGAGCTCATTCTCTCTCAGTCCCTTGCTTGTGCACCGTTTATCCGCTCTGTCTCTTGCACGGACACCTCCGTCGCCCCCATCAGTGATTCATACGTCAACTTCAAGCACCATATGAGAGACCGTAGATACTCCACCAATCTGACAACTCCCTGTACAGATTGAGTTCTGGTTCTCATCCCCTCACTTGACCCTCATTGATTCTCACTGGCACCTCGAAACGAAGGATGTTCTCTCCCCTGACTGCTCGCACGGATACCTCTGTCGTTACCATTAATGATTCACGCATCAACTTCAAGCACCATATGAGAGACCGCATGCACTTTAACAATTTGACAACGTCCTGTACAGATTGAGTCCTGGTTCTCATCCCCTCGCTTGACTATCATTGACTCTCACTAGCCCCTCGAAACGTAGGTTTTCCAGTCCCCTGACTGCTGAACAAACGCCACCACCCCCTCCAAGCCCCTGATATGAGAGAGACCATAGGCACCCCTCACTTTGACCTGAATAGGACAAAGTAGAGCACAAACAATAAAATTTTCGGACTATCGTTGCGCCACTAACTCGGGTACATTTTCTTGCTAATTGTAAGTTGGTTGTAATTTGGATATTTAGGGAGAAATTTTGGATATTAAAGACTCCTCCGCTACTCCTCTATCTCACACACACAACCCAATCTCCTCTCTCCCATTCCCCACATCTCTCAACACAGACCTAAGCTCAAACACCACTTCCCCCATTCCAATTGCCTCACCTAACACTATCCCGCACCAAACCAAATAAACCATACCTGTCAATTGAAGCTGCAGATTGAAACTGCGCGTTCGAGGAACCGTAAACACCAATGACGGTACAATGAGCACCCATCCAGAAAGAATCATTCTCACAGTTGCTTACCATCGATTCCTGTCCATAACTAGCTGTAGCCATCTCTTTGTTGACGCTGAGGGACACACCCGACAAGATCGCGACTACACCACAGTCCGACGTGGGCCCCTACGATCGACTCCATGACCCAAGTCGATGCCGTCCAACGTCCGGTACCCCATGTCGTCAATCTCGTCTTTCTCAACGAAACCATCCCACCAGCATTGGAACCCAGAGACGAATGTCTCGTCTTCCTCAACGGAACCATCCCACCAGCATCAGAACCCACCGGAACGCAGGTCTCGTCTTCCTCAACAGCGGAGAAGAGAGAGGAGGGAAGCAAACGACTACAAATTGTGTTGGATCCCACCAGACCAGGGATTGGAAGAAATCGCACACCTTTCACATTATAAGCACGTAGTATCAGAAAAGGAATCATATTGGATCCTATTTGACGTTATCTTTCTTTCTTTTATTTTGACCAAGCATCATATTGGAGGGGGAATGAAGAGAATGTATGGCATCAGAAGTGTTGCAAATAAAGATGACCCCCCCCCCCCCCCCCAAGGTTCCATCCCACCAGCATCGGAACCCATCGGAACCCAGAAAGGATCAGAATCGGGGCGGATGGCGTTGGCTTCGGCAACTGGTGGTGGCGGAGAAGAAGCGGAGAAGAGAAAGGAGGGGAGCAAACGGCGGACGCGGGGGGGGGGGGGGGGTGCGAACCCTAGCCGCCGCCGCCGCCCCCCCCCCCCAAGGTTCAGATCTAGGGTTAAGGTTTCTTTTTTGGGGTTTTTTGGGGAGCTTCTCTCTCTAGAATTCTAGAGAGAGAAAGCTCACGGGAGCTGTTTGAACAGACTCACATTGAATAACCACCTGGGGGTTGGTTACTCATATTGACATTTTGTTCAAGTGGGTTATCCACAACTCCCCCAATTTGATTAACCCGTAAAAAATTACCAAAAAAAAGTAAAGCGTTAGCTACACTAGAATGAAGATACTGTCTAATTCATATGGTATATATAAGATGGACTTAAATTTAATTATTTAAGTAAAATACTGAAAATAAATTAATACTTGACTAACTAAGATACAAATTAATGATCTATTTTTATGATATAACTTTTATTTACATATTCAATTTCATCGTTTTGGATCATCTATCAATAATGTTTTATTATCTTCTTATATACACATTGTAGACTAACATCTGGTACTCATAAACTAATTAGTTCTTTGAATCCAATAGTAAAATTGAATGATTGAAACTAGAATTCAATCCATTAAATTAGTAGATTTGGATCCTCCTAACTTGATACTCCATTTCTTAGCAGGTCTGGACTGTGAGAGGTGATCATACAAAAAACTAGGTAGATCTGCGAGTGGATCTTGTTGGATTCAACCCAAATCTGAAGGGTTGGTAAACCAGTTATTACTGCTGCCAGCTGACAACATCATGGTTAGAGTAAATTTCCAGTTAATGATCGAGTAAAATTAGACCTAATAATTTGTTTTTTCTTCTTTCTTTCCCCGTACGTCTTTCTTCCTTCTTCTACTTCTCCTTTGGGTAAGCCCGAATTAGTTTTGCACCAGTAGACCCAAACTTTAGAAGAGTCATGCTCCCAGCAGAAATAAAAAAAAAATGTTGCTAGCTAGGACCATCAAAATGCTTTAAGATCCAAGTCATCAAGGACCATAGGAGCATGATTGCAACTTAATTAATATTGTGGTCCCAATTGCATTATATTTGCATTTTCAAACTTGAGTTGAAAAATTGGTGCCCAAAGAAAAGTTGAATGCTATCTGCCCAAATTGCTTTGGCAGTAAAAAAGACCACTGATATGGGTTAGAAATGACGTGGCCCATCCTAGGCCACGGGATCCTCTCAGGATACGCGCACCTTCTGATCCCCCAGATTCGCCACGTTAGCATCGAAAAACCGCCCGGGCCGCTGCCACGTCAGCCCGGAAACCGCCCGGGCATCTGCCACGTCAGCCCTATACCGTCCTGGTTTCCACCGCTTCAGCCTCACGGGCAATCGGGTCCGGACCCGGCCCCAAACAGGCCCAGACCCGTTTGGCATCTTCTATAAATACCAGACCCCTACTCCTTCTCCAGGTAATCAAACTTTCTGCACTCAAACCCTAGTTACTGTTACTCTCCCTTAGTGACTGACTAGATCGTCGGAGGGTCTGCCACCGGGACAAACCCCGGTGTTCCGAAACCGTCTGTAGGTACACGAGACCCTCGGATCCGAGCCCCAAAGATTCGAGCCGAGCATCAGCCTCCACCTCAATACCGCCTACCCCAGTACCGTTCGTCTAGTCGAGGGTCGTCTACATAGGAGTCTCCTCCTTCAATACAAATCGAGTAAGAACTCACGCCTGGTGCATCCACACGTTTACCAAAAACAAACCGCATCAGGATGGCGCCGTCTGTGGGAAACCATCTATCGTAGACGCCAACCCGAGCCTCGCTTCCAACGGTACCCTCGTAGACGCCGACCCGAGCTCCACCCCCGTCGGCACCACCGTCGACCTGAGCTCACATGGCGCCCAAGGCCGCAAAAGCTGTTACCTCTGCACGCCGACAATACGTGCCTCCACAAGGCATCGCGGCCGATGCTCAGGGACCAAACAACAAAGGGGTCAGTAACGGGCCCCAGCCCAACGCCTCCCGTCCGGTCCAGAGCGACCTGCGGAGGGTAATCTTGAACCGACAGGCCAGCCGTGGCAGGGAAGGATCCGCTTCCAACTCGGCTCCGAACCATCCCCGACCCTCGTCCCAAGGGCGGGAGCCTGCGCTCTGCCGGGTCGGTCGGCGACAGTCTGCCTAACCAAACCGGGCCGAAGGAGCCCCGGTTACCCACCAGGAGTTCCAAGACTTCCGAAGGGAAATCTTGGGTGCCATCCGAGGGGTCCCCGTCAATGAGAACGCCCGCCGTTCCCGCACATGGTCGGAGGCCGAGGCTAGCGTGTCTCGCCCCCCGATAATCTCCCCAGAGTATGATGGCGACATTTTGAAGCGCCTCCAAGAAATGGAGGAGCGCCTCGACCACGTCGGTAACGGCGACCCAAGAGCAGCTCAGGGGTACAGGCCGGTTCACCCTCCTTTCTCCGCCCTCATCCTGCAGGCAGAGATACCCCGCAATTTTCGTCCGCCTCAGTTCGAGACATATGACGGCGAGGGCGATCCTGCTGATCACATGGAGGGCTTCAAAACCCTCATGATGATTCACAGCGCATCGGATCCCCTCCTGTGCCGAGCCTTCCCCGCAACACTCCGGGATCCGGCTCGGGAATGGTTCTCCAAGCTCACCCCCGGCTCCATCTATTCTTTCGATCAGCTAGAGGGCAACTTCCTCACCCACTTCGTAACCATCCGAAAGGCCGAAAGAACGAGCGCGTCCCTACTTGGACTCCGGCAAAAGGAAGGGGAGCCACTCCGAGTGTTCGTCCGACGGTTCACCGCCGAGGCGAGGTCAGTCTCATCCCTCGACCCCGGCGTTGCCTCGGCAGCCTTCCGCCACAACGTCCGACATGGACAGCTGAAGGCCTCCCTTGCAAAGAAACCGCCCATAGACTTTCCCGACCTCCTCAATCGGGTCAAAAAATATATTTGAGCCGAAGAGACCCTCAATCCAGAGGACCAGAAGGAAGTTCCCGGGAAGGGGAAGCGCAAGGCCGACGAGGTTGAACTGGTGAAAAAAGCTCCCAGAGACGGGGGTCCGCAAAGAAGGTTCCGCCGGTCCCCGGCTTCGAGAGGTACACTCCGCTGACGCAGAACGTGTCGACAATCCTCTTGGCGATTGAAGATAGCGACCTCGTCCAGTACCCTCCTCGATCGTCCAACAACACCAGTAAGAAGAGGGATCAGCGGTTCTACTGCCGATTCCATCGGGACAACGGGCATGACACAGATTACTGCCGTGCCCTGAAGGACGAAATTGAGGCCCTCATTCAACGAGGGTACCTCCGAGAATTCAAAAGGGAAGGCGCCCGGGAATAGAGGGACAACAGAAACAGGAGGGATTCCCCTCCTCCTCGAATGCACCATCGTCGTCCCGAGCAAGATCCGGAGCCCGAAGTACCCGAGGGACAGGCAATCCTGCACTGCGTCCATGGGGGGCCCATGGGAGGGGAATCCAACACTTCTTGCAAAGCCTTCGTCCGGGATGTCAACACCGTACAGGACCCTCTTTCCCCCCAGGTCCAGCAACTCCCTGTTTCCTTCTTAGGCGAGGATCTGGAAGGGGTCTGGCTCCCGCATTGTGATGCACTTGTCATTAACCTCAACATGGCGAACTTTGAGGTCCGGAGAATCCTTGTGGACAACGGGAGCTCGGTCAACATTCTGTTCCTGGAAGCATTCGAGAACCTAAAGCTCTCCCGTGAAAAACTAATGCCAGCCGGGTATACCCTGCACGGATTCTCCGGCGTCCCCGTAACTATAGAGGGGATCGTCACCCTCGACGTCACAGCAGGCGCGACCCCGAACAGAAGGACCGAGTCCATGGACTTCATGGTTGTGAATGTCAAGGCAGCCTACAATGCCATCCTCGGCCTTCCGGGGCTCTGCTCCCTCCAGGCGGTTCCCTCGGCCTACCATCAGAAAATGAAGTTCCCTACTAACACTGGCGTCGGAGTAGTCCGAGGGAACCAAGAAGCGGCACGCTCATGCTACATGATGGCGATCGAAAGTGGGGTATTTCCCCTCGATGCCGTCGAGCTGGAGCCCGAAAGAACCCAGCCAGAGCCCGAGCCGGCAGACGAGCTGCAAGGTGTCTCGTTTGAGACAGGAGATCCGTCGAAGCACTTTCGAGTAAGCTGCTCCCTCACCCCCGACCTCAAGTTCGCCCTAATCACCTGCATTCGGCGCAATGTCATCTCTTTGCCTAGAAGCCCTCTGCCATGCCCGGTATCTCCGAAGATCTCATCATGCACAAACTCAGTGTGATTCCCGGGTCGAAACCTGTCGTCCAAAAGCGGCGCAAGTTCGCTCTTGAACGACAACAGGCAATAAACGCAGAAGTGGACAAGCTCTTGTCCGCGCGTTTTGTACAAGAGATCAGCTACCCCGAGTGGATGGCGAATGTCGTCATGGTGAAGAAGGCGAGCGAAAGTTGGAGGATCTGCATAGATTTCACCGACCTCAACAAGGCATGCCCCAAGGATCCGTTCCCTCTCCCCAACATTGACGCCCTGATCGATGCGACCTCGGGTCACAAGCTCTTATCATTCATGGATGCCTTCTCAGGCTATAACCAGATCCGGATGTTTCCTCCAGACATCGCCAAGACGTCCTTCGTCACAGACCAGGGACTGTATTGCTACCGGGTCATGCCCTTCGGGCAGAAGAATGCCGGTGCCACCTACCAGAGGCTCGTCAACCGAGTCTTCAAAGATCAAATCGGGCGTAACATGGAGGTATACGTCGACTACATGCTCGTCAAAAGCCAACGAGGACAGCACCATGTCGTCGACCTGGAAGAGGCCTTTGGGGTCCTTCGAACCTACAACATGAGGCTCAACCCGGCGAAGTGCGCCTTCGGCGTCTCCTCGGGGAAGTTCTTAGGGTTCATCGTCAGCTAGCGCGGCATCGAGGCGAACCCTGAAAAAATCCAGGCCATAATAAACATGGCCCCTCCCAGGAATGTCAAAGAAGTCCAGAGGCTAACGGGTAGACTGGCGGCCATCAGCCGTTTCCTTTCCAAGTCAGGAGAGAAGTCCCTTCCGTTCTTCAAAGCACTGTGCGGCACTGGAAGGTTCGAGTGGGGTGCTCAGCAGCAAGAGGCCTTCACACAGTTGAAAGAGTATCTCACCAACCCTCCTCTCCTCAGCAAGCCGGAACCAGGGGAGCCGCTCTGGCTCTACCTTTCCGCTTCGAAGAACGTGCTCAGCACCGTCCTCGTCCGCGAAGAGGAAGGGGTTCAAAAGCCCCTCTACTATGTGAGTAAGGTCCTGCTCGACGCTGAGACCCGGTATTCCAGGATGGAGAAGGTGGCGTACGCCTTGGTCATAGCTGCGCGAAAGCTCCGCCCTTACTTCCAGGCGCATTCGATCCAGGTGCTCACGGATCAACCCTTGAAGGCCGTGCTCTACAAACCCGAAAGCTCTGGTCGACTAGTCAAATGGTCGATCGAACTGAGCCAGTACGACATCGGCTATCAACCAAGAACGTCCATCAAAGGGCAGGCCCTCGTCGAATTCATTACAGAATGCACCATCTCCGAGCAACCCGTGAGCAAAGAAGCCGACCAGACGTGGGAAGTTTACGTCGACGGCTCCTCTTGCGAAATGGGGAGCGGTGCGGGCATCGTTCTTCGAGGTCTAGATGGATTCCTCCTCCAGTATTGTCTCCGCCTCAACTTCTCGGCCTCTAACAACGAGGCTGAATACGAGGCGATGATCGCCGGGCTCAACCTGGCTTATCAAGCCGGTGCCAGGCAGATCCGGGCCTTTAGCGACCCTCAGCTAGTGGTCAACCAGATCACCGGGGACTACGAGGCCCGTGACGATCGGATGATCAGGTACCGGGCCATGGTCCAACGCCTATTATCGTCCTTCGACGAATCGACTGTCGTCAGGATCCCCCGGGAGCTGAATGCCCAGGCCGACGCCCTGTCGAAATTGGCTTCCTCATCCTTTGAAGGCCTCGACCGCACGGTCCTGATTGAGGTCCTGTTGAAGCCAAGTACAGACTCCCCGGAGGTTCTGTGCGTCGAAGACGGAGCTCCTCCTGACGACTGGACCACTCTTATCAAAAAGTTTCTAGTCAAAGGAGAGCTCCCCGAAGACCGAGCTAAAGCAAGGCGGATCAGGGTCCGATCTGAAAGGTTCGCGGTCATCAATGCCACCCTCTTCAAAAGATCCTATACAACAACCGATGGCAGACCCTACCTCCGCTGCCTAAGCCCAGATGAAGCCGAGTACGCCCTCAAGGAGCTGCACGAGGGGATCGGCGGATGTTACATGGGAAGCCGTTCACTAGCACGGAAGGCGCTCAATCACGGGTACTACTGGCCCACTATGCTGCAAGACGCCCTCGCCCTAGTGAAGAAGTGTGGCCCCTGCCAACGGTTCTCCCCCATGAAGAGGGCTCCTCAGGCGAACCTCCAGTCCATGGCTAGTCCGACCCCCTTTGCAATATGGGGGAGGGATTTGGTAGGCCCATTTCCAAAAGCAACGGGCCAGAGAAAGTTTCTCATTGTGGCGATCGACTATTTCACCAAGTGGATCAAGGCCGAGCCATTAGCAACGATCACCGAGCGACAAACTCAGCAGTTTTTCTGGAAACATATTGTCTATCGGTTCGGGATTCCGCAGGTACTCATCACAGACAACGGGACTCAATTCGTGGGTAAGCATTTTTGCAAGTTCTGCGAAGACCTCGGGATCCAGCAGCGCTTCTCCTCAGTGTGCCATCCCTAGTCTAACGGTCAGGCCGAGAATGCGAACCGCCAAATCCTCGATGGCCTCAAGAAACGACTCGATAACTCTTCCAAGGGGTTATGGGTCGACGAGCTACCCAGCGTTCTCTGGGCCCACTGAACAACAAAGAGAATCCCCACGGGAGAATCCCCTCTCAATCTGACATACGGCACAGAGGCCGTCATTCCCTTGGATATCGGGATCCCTTCACCCTGAATCATGGCTTTCGACGAGGCCGCCAACTCCCAACAGCTATGGGCCGACCTGGACCTCATAGACGAGGTCAGGGAAAAGTCTGCCATTAGAAGAAGCATCTACCAGCAAAGAATTGAGAAGTTCTACAACAAGAAGTTGCGCCCAACTGACATCAAACTTGGGGATCTTGTCCTCTGAAAGCTGGCGGTATCCAATCCCGACCAGAAGAGAAAGTTGGCACCAAATTGGGAGGGCCCCTACAAAGTATCCGAAGTCGTGTGCCCAGGCACATACCGCCTGACCAGTGCCGAAGGCAAGCCCATCAAGAGGCCCTGGAACGCGGAACACCTAATCAAGTTCCTAGGAGGAGAGTAGCCTCCATGTAAATTACCATGATTGTAATTGGCACGTCGTGCCTGGTCTTTTGTAAAGTCCAAATATATCGTAAATATGCCAGCTTTCTTAAAACAAGCCTACGGCTTCCTATTTTGTAACAAATAAAGAACACATCTCGAGCTCGGTGCTCGGATAACAGCGCGAGCACAAAAAGCTTCTCTTACAAGCTTGGGGCTCGGATAACAGCGCGAGCACAAAAAGCTTCTCTTACAAGCTTGGGGCTCGGTGCTCGGATAACAGCGCGAGCACAAAAAGCTTCTCTTACAAGCTTGGAGCTCGGTACTCGGATAACAGCGCGAGCACAAAAAGCTTTTCTTACAAGCTTGAGGCTCGGTGCTCGGATAAGATCGCGAGCCTAAAAAGCTTCTCTTACAAGCTTGGGGCTCGGTGCTCGGATAACATTGCGAGCCCAAAAAGCTTCTCTTACAAGCTTGGGGCTCGGTGCTCAGATAACATCGTGAGCCTAAAAAGCTTCTCTTACAAGCTTGGGGCTCGGTGCTCGGATAACATCGCGAGCCCAAAAAGCTTCTCTTGCAAGCTTGGGGCTCGGTGCTCGGATAACATCGCGAGCCAGAAAAGCTTCCCTTACAAGCTTGGGGCTCGGCGCTCGGATAACATCACGAGCCAGAAAAGCTTCCCTTACAAGCTTTGGGTTCGGAGCGCGGGCGGCTCGGCCTGGTTGGTTTTTTGGTAACGTGCATCCAATCAAACAAAACAGCACCTCCACGCCCGCACCTTCTCTCCCTGAGAACATGTGCTGGAGCTCGGCGTCGGCCCCAAGCAAGGCCGGTACCTTCTTCAAGGCACCGCGACCTTGACGCTTGGCGGCGACCCCCAGCTATGCCCGCAATTGTCTTTCTCACTGGTATGGGGACTCGTCATCCGTCTCTCGCTCGGTTTGGGCTTCGTCAAGCTCATCAACCTATGTACGAGGCGACATCCGCCAGCCACGCCTGCACCATCTCTCCCTGAGAACATGTGCTGGAGCTCGGCGTCAGCCCCGAGCAAGGCGGGTGCCTCCTTCAAGGCACCCCGACCTTGACGCTCAGCGGCGACCCCCTGCTACGCCCGCAATTGTCTTTCTCACCAGTATGGGGGCTCGGCAGCCGTCCCTCGCTCGGTTTGGGCTTCTTCAAGCTCATCAACCTATGTACGAGGCGACATCTGCCAGCCACGCCCGCACCGTCTCTCCCTGAGAACATGTGTTGGAGCTCGGCGTCGGCCCCGAGCAATGCGGGTGCCTTCTTCAAGGCACCGCGACCTTGATGCTCGGCGGCGACCTCCTGCTACGCCCACAATTGTCTTTCTTACCGGTATGGGGGCTTGGCATCTGTCCCTCGCTCGGTTTGGGCTTCTTCAAGCTCATCAACCTATGTACGAGGCGACATACGCCAACCACGCCCACACCGTCTCTCCCTGAGAACATGTGTTGGAGCTCTGCGTCGGCCCCGAGCAATGCGGGTGCCTTCTTCAAGGCACCGCGACCTTGACGCTCGGCAGCGACCTCCTGCTATGCCCACAATTGTCTTTCTCACCGGTATGGGGGCTTGGCATCTGTCCCTCGCTCGGTTTGGGCTTCTTCAAGCTCATCAACCTATGTACGAGGCAACATCCGCCAGTCATGCCCGCACCGTCTCTCCCTGAGAACATGTGCTGGAGCTCGGCGTCGGCCCCGAGCAAGGCGGGTGCCTTCTTCAAGGCACCGCGACCTTGACGCTCAGCGGCGACCCCCTGCTACGCCCGCAATTGTCTTTCTCACCGGTATGGGGGCTCGGCATCCGTCCCTCGCTCGGTTTGGGCTTCTTCAAGCTCATCAACCTATGTACGAGGCGACATCCGCCTGCCACGCCCGCACCGTCTCTCCCTGAGAACATGTGCTGGAGCTCGGCGTCGGCCCCGAGCAATGCGGGTGCCTTCTTCCAGGCACCGCGACTTGACGCTCGGCGGCGACCCTCTGCTATGCCCGCAATTGTCTTTCTCACCGGTATGGGGGCTCGGCATCCGTCCCTCGCTCGGTTTGGGCTTCTTCAAGCTCATCAACCCATGTACAAGGCGACATCCGCCAGCCACGCCCGCACCGTCTCTCCCTGAGAACATGTGCTGGAGCTCGGTGTCGGCCCCGAGCAAGGCGGGTGCCTTCTTCAAGGCACCGCGAACTTGATGCTCGGCGGCGACCCTCTGCTACGCCCGCAATTGTCTTTCTCACCGGTATGGGGGCTCGGCATCCGTCCCTCGCTCGGTTTGGGCTTCTTCAAGCTCATCAACCCATGTACGAGGTGACATCCGCCAGCCACGCCCACACCGTCTCTCCCTGAGAACATGTGTTGGAGCTCGGCGTCGGCCCCGAGCAAGGCGGGTGCCTTCTTCAAGGCACCGCGACCTTGACGCTCGGTGGCAACCTTCTGCTACGCCCGCAATTGTCTTTCTCACCAGTATGGGGGCTCGGCATCCGCCCCTCACTCGGTTTGGTCTTCCTCAAACTCATCAACCTATGTACGAGGCGACATCCACCAGCCACGCCTGCACTGTCTCTCCCCGAGAACATGTGCTGGAGCTCGGCGTCGTCCCCGAGCAAGCTGGGTACCTTCTTCAAGACACCCCGACCTTGACACTCGGCGGCGACCTCGACACTCTTGCAACTGGTTTTCTCACAAACTTGCGGGCTCGACAAACCGGAGCAAGGCCGCGGCTTTCTTCAAAACCGCTCGACCACCACGCTCGGTTACGACCCACAACTATATGTTGACAAAATTTTATTAAGGTTTAGAGCGTCTACCTTCAGCAGACGCCCCGAGCCCCGAGTCGAATTATTGACCACCCTCTCACCCGCGAACAGCTCGGGGTTTACGGCTTTTACAAGCCTAAACCCCGAACTGTTCGAGGATGGCAGGGGGCCATTGACCCGCTGCTCTCTCCGTCCCGGAACAAACGCTCCGAGCCTTCGAGCTATTCAGCTGACCCTTCTCTCTCCCCCGAACAACTCGGGGTTTACGACTCTTACGAGCCCAAAACCCCGAATTGTTTGGAGGACCGCAGAAGAGCCACCACGCTTCGGCTCTCTCCGAACCCCCGCCGATCGGTCGGCCCACCGCGCACCAACGAACAACACGGGGTCTCACGGCTCTAACAGCCTGAACTCCGAATAGTCTGAGGGTGATCGGTGTGCTTCCGATCCGAAGTACTCGGAAATATTTTATTCTCTGGGCGCCCGCCTTTGGCAGGCATCCGAGTCAGACGACTCACTGCCTGACAACCAACAAGGGGAGTGGGGGATTATATAGCCCCCTGAGGCCCACATTTATTGGATCTGGTAATACGAAACGACGGAAGGCGAAACGTCGCCATAAATGTTCATGGGAATGCGAAACGTCGCCAGTTATTGCTTATCGAAAAGCTAAACACCGCGACAGTTGCGTCCGCTGCAATAAGTCACCTCGGAGCCGACCCCTGCACAACGAGCCCGGCAACCATCCCTAGCAACCAAGACAATCAGAGCATGGAAAATCAAATGTTCTTATTTATTACTCATTGCTTACAACTCAATGAAAGTCGGTACAAATACAAGGAAAAAGTTCACAACTCACTCGCACTCGGCTGGGAACTCGAATTCGGGGCTCCTATCACGCTCGGCCGGACCGACCTGGGAAGACACTCCCGCCACCGAGCTTCCTGCATCTTCGGGCTGCGCCCCATCCGATAGAAATATCGGAGACCGCCCCGGGGTCGAGTTACTGGCCCCTTCAATCAGACCAGTGCCTAACACCAGCTTCAGCCTGCGAATCTCCAGCTCCTTCTCGACTACGGCCTCACGAAGGAAAGACTTCGAAGTCGACCCCCCGCTCGAAGTATCCGAGAGGGACCAGTCCGTCTCGATTACCCACCAGTCCCGGTCAGCGACGACCTTCTTCAGGCGCGCCAACTCCAAGCCGAGCTCCCTGGACCTGTTCAGAAAATAGTTAACGGCGGCGGCTCGGTCCCGAGCCTGCTTCTGTTGACGAAGCAAAGCTGCCTCCATGGCCTCCTCTCCCGCTCGAACTAGAGGTACCTCGGCAACAACGGGGAGGGCGACACAGATCCCGTGTGTCTATCAAAAGACGAGAACAAACATCACAAAAAACACAAGTCTGGAAGGGTCGGCCCAAAAAAGTAAATTTCATTTCTTTCAAAAAGTTTGATACAAAAGCTGCGGTGGCCAGTCCGCTTAAGGCATTTACATCAAAACGAGCAAAAAGAAAAAAAAGACTATTCTATTCTTGAGGGGGGGGGGGGGTGGCACCTCATCGTTGACCTGGTCGCCCCCCGCATCGTCGCCCCCCAGGGTGAGAGGAAGGTTCGGCGTCCATCCATAGCAGAGATGGTCTACGTTCTGCTCGGGATAGATCTGCTTGAAGTGGGACTTGGCCTGTTCGTACGCCTCGTCCTGCGCCTGCATCACAGTCTCCCCCAAGGCCGACTCCATCTCCTCCAGTGCCTTCTTCCCCTTCTTTGCCTCAGGCCACAATCTTTGCCTCAAGATCCTCCCGGTCCTGCTTGTGAATTTTGCAGAGCGACTCTATCTGGGTCTCGTGGACGGCCACCATGGCCCGGACCTCTTTCAGCTCATCCGTGGCCTTGTTCAGATTGCGGAGGTACTTCTCCGCATTCCGCCACTCGATGTATATCTCCTTCTCCAGGAACTTGTGGAAGTGCTGACCATGGAGCATTGCCTGTCCGAAGAGACAAAGATCAGAAAAACTCCCAAGTTAATGAGAAAAGCGAAGTCAAGCCAACTTACCGAGAGGTGTGCCTGAGACCACCGCATGTAGGCCTGGTCCACCGTCCACGTCGCCAGGGCCATCAAATCGCGCTCGGTGGCGGCCTTCGAGACGAACTCGACTGACACAGGCCCATCGAGCAGAGAATCCCCCTGCACGATCGACCAATCAGGGACAAAGGGCAGCGTACCCTGCTTGCCCACCATCTCCGCGGCGGTGGGCCGAATAGGGAGGAGCCCTTTTCCCGGGGCATCCACTGTCTTGCCCGAACCACTCCCGGCGTCCCGAGCCGCCCTCGACGAATGGGAGTGGGGGGAGTGGTGCCTCTTGGGCCTCTTCACCGGGGAGGGCCCCTCGGCCTCCGGAACCGGCCCCTTGGAGGACCCTCCGGCCTACGCGGCCAGCTTCTGCTTCTTGGCTGCTATCCTCTCCTGCTCGGCCTTCTTCTTCTTCTCCATCCTCGCCTTCTCGGCAACAGCAAGCAACATCTTCTTAGCATCCGCCTGTTGAGTTGTCATCCCTGCAAAAACAGAAAGAAGAAGAGCTAACGTTAACACGAAGGTAGGAAAATGAACATATTCGGAAAGAAACATACTAGGGTCGGCGGGACTCAGTCTGGCCCGGGCGAGGTGTATCTCGGTCACTCGTGGCCATGCGATACTGTGCCCCCCCGACTATCTTCTCCACCCTCTTCCACTCCTTGGCGGTCAAGTCACTCCGCTTTGGAGGCTTGTGGTTCGGCTTGACGAAGTTCCACCTGGTCGGAATTCCCCAAGACCCCTCCGTCCGAACAACGAAATATTTTTCTTTCCACTCCTTTATGGAGTCCAGATGACCGTGCATAACCTTCTTATGCGGCCTCGGTGAAAAGGAGAAAATCTCCTCCTGGTCTCCGAGCGAGCCGATCCCAAGGACGGCTCGAAAGTACGTCAGCCTCGGCATCACTCCCTTCTCTTGGCACTTTAGTATGAAGCAGACCAGATGCTTCCAAGAGTTCGGACCATACTGCATAGGGCACAGTCTCGCCCACTTCAGAACCCTTTTAACGAATGGATGCAGAGGCAGCCTCAGCCCCGAGAGGAAGGCATCCTCGGGGAACATACAGTAACTCGGCGCCAGAGCCGTGGTGGGCCGAATACCTGGGCTCGGAATAAAGAGCTCGAACTCCCACAGAATATAGTAGGCGGCCCTAATAATGTTCAGATATTCTGCCTTCAAAATGCTCAGGATGCTATCAGCGCGAATCTTCACCCGAGTGTCTTCGCCCGGCACTGGAGGGATCGGTCCGATATCCTTAATGTCGTCGGGATACATCCGAATCTACCCTGGATTCTTGAAGGTGACCGGGGGAAACTCGAAGCCCGGTCTCGGTGCGTATTCATCAGGCGAGGAAGGGCTATGTGGGATGGTCAAGACTTTCTTCTTCCGACGAGGACGGGCCTTCAGCTCGGGAGACGGCATCGACAAAAGGGGAAGGGGTGGAAGATCTTCTCCGACTCCGATCGTCCTTCCCGTCGTGCCCTGGCCCGCGTCTCCTTGGGCAGCCTCCAGTTCGTCGACCTCATCCTCCTCATCGTGAACACCCGGGACCTCGGGATCCTGACCCTCCTCGTCTTCCTCCTCACCCTCGACACCCTGTTCCTCCTCGTCTTCCTTCTCATCCTCGGCACCCTGCTTCTCCTAGTCTTCCTCCTCGCCCTCGGTGCCTTCTCCCTCCTCTTCCTCATCGTCCTCCTGATCCTGCTCTTCCTCATCCTTGCCGTCCCCTTCGTCCTCTTCCTCCTCTTCACCCTCATCCATGGGCTCCTTTCCCGGCCTTCTGGACCTTAGCGGAGACACCACGAAGCCTACGTCCTCACCATCGTCCGACCCGGGGTCGGTCAGAACCTCCTCCTTCACCTTATACTTACTCAAGGACGAGGATGTCTCTTGCTCGGATTCCTCCGCTGAACGGCCTGACGAGCTAGCCTCGGAACCAGACTGAGTTCGCGACATTACTAAAAAGAAAGTAACTAACCTGGAGCGTAGGAATTCACGGTCACCGGAAAAAATCGCCAACGGCAAGTAAGAATCCCGCTCTTGTTAAAATTGGAGAGTGAGTAATAAAATGAAGAAGAAGAAATGAGGGAGGGGGAGGGGGTTTTAAAGGAAAAAGCGACTCCTCGATTTCCGCAAAAAAGATCTGGCCGTTGGATCTTAACTACCAAGATCCAGCGGCCACCAAGATCTGGAAATGCTTTGATCTTTGCGCCCATGATGTCAGCAATAGGCATAAAGTTACCCCACTACCCCTCCACCATTTCTCTCCAAACAGGCTTTTTTCGACAAGTTTGGAGGTTCGACGCTCGGATAGTACCGCGAGCCAAAAAATTCCTCTTCTATTTTCACAGAAGGGTGCGAGCCAATAATTCCTCTTCTATTTTCACAGAAGGGTCGACGCTCGGATAGAAGCGCGAGCCAAAAAATTCCTCTTCTATTTCACAGAAGGGTCGACGCTCGGATAGAAGCGCGAGCCAATAATTCCCTTCTATTTCCACAGAAGGGTCGACGCTCGGATAGAAGCGCGAGCCAAAAAATTCCTCTTCTATTTCACAGAAGGGTCGACGCTCAGATAGAAGCGCGAGCCAATAATTCCTCTTCTATTTCACAGAAGGGTCGACGCTCGGATAGAAGCGCGAGCCAATAATTCCTCTTCTATTTCACAGAAGGGTCGAAGTTCGGATAGCACCGCGAGCCCCAGCTTCCCTCCTTTGATTCAGAGGGGCTCGGAGCTCGGATAGCACCGCAAGCCCCAGCTAGCCTCCTTGATTCAGTGGGGCTCGGAGCTCGGATAGCACCGCGAGCCCCAGCTGCCCTCCTTTGATTCAGAGGGGCTCGGAGCTCGGATAGCACCGCGAGCCCCAGCTAGCCTCCATGATTCAGTGGGGCTCAGAGCTCGGATAGCACCGCGAGCCCTAGCTGCCCTCATTTGATTCAAAGGGGCTCGGAGCTCGGATAGCACCGCGATCCCCAAACTACCCTCCTTTGATTCAGAGGGGCTCGGAGCTCAGATAGCACCGTGAGCCCCAAACTACCCTCCTTTGTTCAGAAGGGCTCGAAGCTCGGATAGCACTGCGAGCCCCGTGAGCCCTCCCCTTCTCTCAAGGGACTCGTCTGCCGACCCTTAGTGCTCGACAAACCGAGCCCCAGAAAAAGACCTCGTCTCCTCCCCGCTCTTCCAACTAGCGAGGAGATCGTCCACCGACCCTTAGTACTCAACAAAACGGGCTACAACGGGAGACCTCGGCGTCCCCTCGCTCTTCCAACTAACGAGGGGATTACCTACCGACCTAGCCCCTACTGAACAAGACCTCGATGCCCCTTTGCTTTTCCAGCAAGTAAGGGCCCTCGCTTGCCGACCCCAGACACTCGGCATACCGAGCTCCAACCTGACAGACTTCAACATCCCCTCGCTCTTCCAACTAGCGAAGGGATCGTCCGCCGACCCTCGGAGCTCGTCTACCGACCCTAGACGCTCGGCAAACCGTGCCCCATCTCGACAGACCTCGACGTCCCCTCGCTCTTCCAACTAGCGAGAGGATCGTCTGCCGACCCCCAAGGCTCGTCTGCCGACCCTAAGGCTCGGCGAGCGTCACTCCGACTCTTCTACACTTAGCATCTCGCGCAAACTCCAATAAGGGATCCCTTCCTCCTACCCCCTGGCCTCTTCTGGAAATAGCAAAACCTACTTTCTCACCGCACCTTCCACCTTGCTCTTCCTACAGAGGCGAAGAATCACTCCTACACGGCAGGCTCACCCAGCCCTACAGGAGTGTGGGGCTTGTGATATGGGTTAGAAATGACGTGGTCCATCCTAGGCCACGAGATCCCCTCAGGATACGCGCACCTTCTGATCCCCCAGATCCGCCACGTCAGCGTCGGAAAACCGCCCGGGCCGCTGTCACGTCAGCCCGGAAACAGCCCGGGCATCTGCCACGTCAGCCCTATACCGCCCTGGTTTCCACCGCTTCAGCCTCACGGGCAACCGGGTCCGAACCCGGCCCCAAACAGGCCCAGACCCGGTTGGCATCTTCTATAAATACCAGACTCCTACTCCTTCTCCAGGTAATCAAACTTTCTGCACTCAAACCCTAGTTACTGTTACTCTCCCTTAGTGACTGACTAGATCGTCGGAGGGTCTGCCACCGGGACCAACCCCGGTGTTCCGAGACCGTCTGCAGGTACACGAGACCCTCGGATCCGAGTCCCAAAGATCCGAGCCGAGCATCAGCCTCCACCTCAATACCGCCTACCCCAGTACCGTTCGTCCAGTCGAGGGTCATCTACATAGGAGTCTCCTCCTTCAATACAAATCGAGTAAGAACTCACGCCTGGTGCATCCACACGTTTACCAAAAACAAACCGCAACAACCACAAAAGATTTTGATGAAAATATACACCAATTAGCTTTCCTTATCAAAGTCCCAATCACATGGTCAACCTGTAATCTATCTAAAATATCCCCCTATCCAATCATTATCATGCATGTTCTGGAAACAAGCCAATTAAGCCGTCCACCTTAATTTCTTCACCTACATGTAAGACTTGCACAATTTGATGAAATCTTCCATGAAAATGAAAAAAAGAAAAGAAAAAAAGATCACATCTCATTTTCACCATCTTTTCTATACATAGTTGCATGTGGATATCATCGTCTTTCATAATTACGGGGAAGATATCAATTAAAATTTGTACAAGTTTTGGCTTATGAACCACTTAGATTTTGCATTAATTAAGAGTCACTTTCAGTTGCCTTTTTAAAGACTCATACCACCAAACATTCGGTGCATATGGGAAGCCAAGTCCCAAGTGCATGAAGCTAAGGAAAGACTTTGGAAAGTGGTGGGTGGTACCGTGGTGGGCAACTTAAGTGAGACAGGTAGAATCTTAAAAAGTTAAAGACCATACACCTCTTAGCTATTTGATTTCAAGAAAGATGCATATGTACTAAAGACGACTTCTAACCGTCCGCGTTTTGTTGTTCTGAGATTTGAAAAGATGTCGTGTGGAGCTTCATGAGATGTGTCTTTTCCTTACACTCAAGGATTAGGATCCTTCTCACTAATTTTTTTTTTCCTTTTCTCAGATATCATCTTCACTATTCACTAATGTTTTGTTCGATGGCATATGTAAACAAAGAAACTAATCCGACAATCTTTATGCTCAAATACGAATAAATTTGTGGCCGCATATATCATTTTTGGATGTACATTATGGACAATTGAACTTAATTCAATATGAGCAGCTCATAGTGTGCCAGATTTACGAGGAACTGAAGAGTAGATTTTTTATAGAAATTCACCCAAGCCATATATAAATCGTGATTATTATTACATCTTACAAGTCTTTGTGTGAGATTGGTGGCTATCGAGCTAGCCAGCCCACAGTGTCTAATGAGAATCAAAGTCTCACTCGACGTCTTTATCATTATCCTCTGACACAACTGTTAGTACTGGAAACATCTTCGTTAGCTTAGGAGTGTTTGGTAGTTTACAAATGCAATTGTATTTGCAAGTGGAAATTTTTAAATTTCCTCCCCCAAAACAAATGGACTTTATTACCCAATTATCCTTCAAATTTTTGTGGAAAAAGATGATTGGAATAGATAAAATAGAGGTTGTCATGAAAATTGGGGGATATTTTGGTAATTGACTTCAAAATTTTTGGAAGGAAATTTGAAGTTTGTAAATTGCAAGGAAATTGGGTAATTGACTTCAAAATGGGGGACATACCAAACACCTCTTAATTAGCTGGGCCCCTAGCTTTTTTCTATTCGGATAACAGGCTATCATGCTATTAGCTATGTCGTCAATTAGAGATGCCCATAACAAGATTTTCGAAATGTATGAAATGACTACTTGATGACTGTTTTTTCCTTTCAAAGAAGATATGGTTATATCTGTTTGCAAAGCGAATCCAATCTAATATATAGCAAGGCATAGATATGTCAGTGATCACCTTTGAGGTGAGTCCATTATCCATATGAGAATAACATGTGATTTAATTTCACCACCCACATATTAGGCACTTTTGAGTCAGCTACAAGTTATCATCAGATTTGGATGCTTTTCTTTTGGAAAAAAGTCATTAAATGAACTACCTTTACACTTCAATTGGATAAATTTCCTTGTTCAACTTTAGATACCCCTAAACCCCGTACGCAAAGGTGAAAAAGAAAAAGAAAAGTTTCATGAATAGGAGAGGATGACTAGTTATTCAATCCGGCCCCTAGCTGCAAAACCAACCTACTATAATATATTTACTTAAAATCAACAAAACAAGGAGAATTAGTTATAATCTGTTGAGTCTAATGTGGAACAACTCAGAAAAAAGACGAAAACAAAGAAACGAATCAAAGAAACAAAAGCAAACAATAGCCAATAAATACAAATACACGAGATTTTCTCAAGGTTCACTCAGTGCAATAACTACTTTCCTGCGCAGAGGCACTCATGCGATTTCCACTAGAAAATATGAAAAGAAGCATGTTATAATCAGTAAAAAAAACTTACCACCAAGGTGTGGGGTTTATCTTCGTCTTCTTCTCTCAAGAATGGTTGCTAGATCTCTTTTTCTATCTTGGAATAACTCTTACTTCACCATAATAATTGTACACCATACATATATATAAGATCACAATAGAATAGATCTCAATCATAGATGACCAGCACTGCGCGGTCGACTACGAGAAGAGGCGGTTGACTGCAAATCATCTTGAGCAAACAAAGAGTTTGAGCGATCGACTGCCCACTTGCAGTTGACTGCTCCTTACTCTTTGGATGTTGACTACAACATGGCAGTCGATTGCCCATATTGGCAGTCGACTGTCAATACACCACTGTTGTTGTGCTGGTGCCTTTCATTCTGTTGTTGTTGTGGCTCCTCTCGCTTGCTGCCACTTGCTCATTGCTGCTGTTGCGATTCTCTCGTCTTCTTCAAACCCCTTGTCTCGTGTATTGGATTCACTAATCCCAACAATCTCCCACTTGGAGACATATACATGATGTCTCTTACCTATTCTTCATTTATCTTTTGGCAGATTCAAGATCTGTGCCTTTGCAAGTCTCCCATCAATCAACTTGGAGACAATCTGATAGCGGAATAGCAAAATTCTAGCTTCTTGCTATCCACTACCTTTGTGAGCATGTTTATCAGATTCTTAGTGCAAAGAATCTTCAATAGCTTCAACCGCTTATTTTCAACTGCCATCCTGATAAAGTGATACATCATTTGAATATGTCAAGTTTTAGCATGGAACGCCAAGTTCTTTACCAAGAATACTGCACTTTAACTATCACACCATAGATCCCCTATGGGTTGCCTTCTACACAACTGAGCCATGAGTTCCGAAATCCACAGCATGTCCTTCGAAGACTCTGTAAGTGCCATATAATATGACTCTGTAGTTGACTGTGCTACAACCTTCTGTCATTGAGAAGCTTAACTCATAGCTGTACCTCCAACTGTGAATACATACCCAGTAGTACTCCTACAACCATCACGATCACCGCAAAAGTTCACATTGACATAACCATGTATATGCAAAGAATCACCCCCTGAACATAGAGAATAATTTGAAGTACGTACAAGATATTGAAGAATCTACTTCACTACATACCAATGCTCTTTACTGGATTCTTCATATACCGGTTGACAACTCTTACTGCATGTGCGATATCTGGCATCATATACATAAGACTACTAACTGCTGAGGTGTAAAGGACTGCAGTCTTCTCCTCCATATCTGCCTCTTATGTAGCACACAAGTCCATAGATAACTTGAAGTGTGCACCCAAGGGACAAGTAACTGTCCTCGCACCATCCATATTGAATTGCTTCAACACTTACTTCACATAGTCTTCTTGTGATAACCAAAACTTCTTATCCCCTCTCCCCTTTTATGTTCACCATAGTGGCAAAGGTTTTGCGGTTAATGATGGATAACTGCAGAAGGGCAGGTTGGATCGCGCTGGTGGCCAGTGGAGTCAACCGTCCTGGATGTTCAATCCTACAGTATGCAGATGACACTCTCCTGTTTGGAAATGGAAACATCAGGGAGACTACGATTTTCAAAGGAATTCTTTACAGCTTTGAAGCTTGGTCCGGCCTTAGGGTTAACTTCCACAAAAGCGCTCTTATCCCCATTGCTTTAACCCCAGAAGAGGCACATGAGCATGCTACGATCTTAAATTGTTTTTTCAAAAATTTTCACATTGAGTACCTGGGACTCCCGTTGAGACCTGGTAAGCTCAAGAAGGCTGACTGGTTACCTATCATTGACTGGGTGGAAAATCGTTTAGCAGGCTAGAAAGGTAAAACTTTATCCCTGGGTGGAAGAGTCACGCTCAGCAACGCAACACTCTCGAACCTACCAACCTATTACCTGTCCTTTTTCTAAATACCACGATGGGTAATTCAGAGAATTGATCGAATCTGGAAGTGGTTTTTATGGAAGGGTGCAAGCCCTGATAGTAGGGGCTATCACCTCATCAGATGGAAAAAGGCTTGCATGAAGAAGTTACACGGAGGTCTCGGCATCATTTACCTTCGAGATATGAATCTCGCCCTTCTGGATAAGTGGTGGTGAAAAATCTTCCACCCCAACGGAGAGGGATGGCAGGATTTCGTTCAGGCATACTTGCATGGGAACGGGATGAGGAATCTGGGCTTTAGGGTGGGCCCGGGTGTATCCTGGTCCTAGAGAGGTATTGCTAAAGCCTATGAACCCTTTAATAGCTGTGTGACGGCTTATATTGGAAATGGTAGACTTACCAGATTCTGGTGGGATAAGTGGTGTGGTGACCATACACGTAATGAGCTGTTTTCTGATCTGTATCTACGAGCGTCTCAACCGCACTGCACGGTGGCCGCAACCTGGAAATGAAGATCCTGGAAACCAGTCTTTAAGCAGCCTCTGGATTTGGGCTCTCAACTCAGGCTCAGGGAGCTACATGCCCACATCGCCAACTCGGGAAATAGATGCTCTCAGGGGCTAGACTGGAAGTCTTGGGGTCCTGAAAGAACGACACATTCACTGTTCGCTCCCTTTATAACCACATTCATTTCCGGGGTTGCCGCCCGAAATGGGGGAGTATTATCTGGAAGGAGAAAACTCCGATGAAAATTAAAATATTCATTTGGCTGGTTTTGAACAACGCAATTCTGACTAGAGAGAATCTAGCTAAACACCAAATGAACATTGATTCTACATGCGGGTTCTACAATGCTGTGACCGAGACTCGAAACCATCTTTTTATGGAATGTCCCAGGAGCAAAGCAGTCCTCGTCGAGGTACTCAGCACCCTGGGTACTTTCGAATATTCTGATATGTATGAGGAGATGTGGGTAGGCTCCAAGTTCGTTGTTGAGAGACGTTCTATGAGAGAAGCCTGGTTTATCGCTATCACCGCTACTACCTGGATCCTTTGGCTATATAGGAATAACTATTACTTTCGGGGGACTAATAATAGTATTTCTGGTAATTTGAATCCCATTATGCATCTTATTTTTTTTGGGGCTACGGCCGCTACTACTGGTCCCCGAGGGAGGATCTCCAGTGTGTTCCAGGTGGAGGAGTATGACGACAATGAAGTGGAGATTGGGCCGACAATCGACTGAGAGATGAGGTTGTTATGCTATTACGACCCTTTACTGCTTATTGATCACCACCACCCCAGGGTTTTGTTGGGGGGAGTTTAGATGATGTGTTGTACTTCTGATAGATGACTGATATTTTGTTTTACCACTTTTGTCCCTCCCCCATGTTAGGGAGAAAGTATGTTTTCTTTGTATGTGCTGTAGGACCTTGTACTTTGCTCAGTACTCTGAGTTTGTTTTATTAACTCCTTATTAATGAAACAGGGAAGCCATACTCCACCTTTTTCCTTCAAAAAAAAAGACAACCAAAGCTTCTTACTCTATCTGTCTCCACTGATTTTCATGTCGCGAATTTGCTTTGCTTCACCTAAATCTTTCATAGAAAATTGAGAAGCTAGCAACTGTTTCACATCATTAATTTTCTTCATACATGAACCTGCTAACAACATGTCAACAACATATAAAACTAAAATTACTATTTCGCTGTAGTCATACTTGAGCGCATAGACACAATGAGCTGATTCGCCCTTTTGAATCCCTTGCAAAACAATCCAACTTCAAGTATCATTTCCTCTATGCTTGTTTGATCCTATATAGACTCTTTTTAGTCGACAAACCATGTCTTCCTTTCCTTTGACTTTAAAACCTACAGGTTGCCTCATATACAACTCTTCTTCTACATCACCATGGATGAACGTTGTTTTGACATCCAACTGCTTTAAGTGCAAATTTTTCACTGCCACTAGGCTGAGCAGAACCTTGATTAAAACCATCTTCATAACTGGCATGAAGATTTCAATGTAGATAATACATTCTCTTTGAGAAAAACCTTTAACAACAAGTCTTGCCTTGTACCTCTTGCCACCATCTGCCTCATCCTTGTTTCCGAAAATCCACTTGTTCATAAAAGCACGCTTCCATGCAAATAACTTGGTTAGCTCCCAAGTTTGGTTATGTATCAAGAAGTTCATTTCATCCTTCATGGCAGACTCCCACTGAATTTGAGCACTATCATTCTATACCTTATATTTCCTTAAGATATATATATATATATATATATATATATAGTTGTGGTAGTGTGTGGTTGGGCCTATAGAGTATTTGATTGGGCCATGAGAAGAATATGATGTGTATATGAATGAGTTGGGTCTTGACATTAATTGAGTTGGCTGATTATGTTTGGGATTATGAGCCTGGGTTGTGTTATGGTGTGTGTACTAGGTGTGTCATACCATGCACGTGATGTGCATGTGTATGTGAGTGTTTGTGTGGGAATATAATAGTCCGACATCAGTTGTTAGCTAGGATATATGAGTAGTTATATTAGAAGCCAATGAACCAAATGTCACCAACTAGCTATAGTACCTTTTGTGAGGCAGTGTCTATGGTGGGCCGGAGATTAAGATTTTATTTTTGCATGCATGTGCACGCGTAGGCGCGTGTGTAGCTGAGCCAGGTTTAGGGCGTTACAAATGGTATCAGAACCGAGTTTCAACACTGACTGTGGGCAAGAGTGGGTCAGATGTATGCCTGAGATGAAGCTGGGACAGTATGCTGGTAGAAAGACCAGGGACAGTACGCTAGCAGAATCAGAATATTCCACTCCACATCGACTAGAAAGGTGAGCCTGTGCTAGATTGCATGTTCGAAGCTTAGCGAGGACGCTAAGATCTTAAGGGGGGTATGTAATACCCCGTATTTCGTTTACACACACACACACACACACACACACACACACACACACACACTAGATTTTCCCGTGGGCAAGTGCCTATGGCACGTCTTCAGAATGATACAGCATATGAAAAACATTGTAAATAGTAAAACAACAATTATGTAGCTCAAGTTTGAATAGTATGACAATAATTAGTTGTAAATAAAAGTCCATGTTTCCATTAGTATATGTTAAAAAATAATTATAAATGAGGTGTAAAATCCAACTTCTTAGAATTTCGAGGATGGAAAATGATGAAATTTAACCGTAGAGGAGATATTTGCTATTTTCAATGTAACATGAGCAATAAAAAAAATATAAAAAATCTGAAAATTTACAAACTTGAAATCTAAAAACCTAAATTTCTAAGTAAATAGAGAGAGAATGAGAGAGAGTGTGTGAGAGAAAGAGAAATATGAAAAAGTGAAGAGAGAAGAAAGAAATAGTAATAAAGTAATGAGTTTTTTAGTTTTTGGAGCAAAAATTGGTTTTGGGGTGACTTTTTTGGGGGGAAAAATATGTTTTGCGTGGGTGAATCTGAACCGTTGATTTTGTTTCAATCAAAGGGGAACCACTTGATAGCTTTTTTTCAAATTGTCTTGTGTTATATATATATATATATAAGGCTTCTTCGGTTGCAAACGGGTCTGTGTGCACAGACCCGTGCGAACTTTAATCTGGGCCGTTGGATATATTTTTTTATAATTTTTTGCCTTAACCCGCCATTTCCAACGACGGGTTAGGGCAAAATTTTATAAAAAAATATTGCCTTAACCCATCGTTGACAAGGACGGGTTAAGGCAAAGATATAATCTCAGATCTGTATACAGTCCTTCATCTTCCTCATCGAAACCGAACCCAAAAACCCAAAAACCCTTGCACACAGACCTACTTTTTTGGGCGAAACCAAACCCAAAAACTATTAAAAAATTCCAAACACCTCCGTTTTCTCCTGCTCGTCCGTTTGCTCCTACTCTTCCTCTTCCTCTCTCATACAATCTCTCTCTCCAAATATCTACATCGAAAGCAATCAATTCCTGTGCGAAGGCCACAAATCGATCTATTGGCAAAATTCATTGTTATTTTGTAAGGTATTGACTAATTCTTTGCCTTATTAGAGTTAATTATGTTGATTTCTAAATTTTTACATAGTAAATTATTTAGAAATATAGTAATGTTTGTCTTACTAATTTAGTTTTATTTGTGTTAATTTTTCACGGTCAATTTATACGGAATTAATGACTTAGAATTTTTTAGTGCGGTTAGAGTAGAAAATCTTGCAAACGGCCTCAAAAAAATACGAAACTTTGCGAGTAGGTTGATTTCACACAGTACAAGACACCCCAGCATGTAGAAGTGGGTTTCGATTCACGGTTCGAGATATACAGCCGTGTATCACTTTTGGTTAAAAAAAATCTTATAAAGCGGTATACGGACGTATCTCGCAAACCTGTGAGTCGAAACTCACTTCTACAAGTTCGGATGGCTTGCGCTACATGAATTCGACCAAGTTGGAAAGTTTTATAAATTTTGGATGCCATTTGTGCGGTTTTCTCATGTTCCTCGCATTAGAAGTTAAGGACTTAGAATTTTTTTAGTGTGGTTAGAGTTGAAAACCTTGCAAACGGCCTCCAAAAATTCAAAATTTTGCAAGTAGGTTGATCTCACGCAGCACAAGCCACCCCAACTTGTAGAAGTGGGTTTCGATTCACGGTTCGAGATATAAGGCCGTGTATCGCTTTTGGTTAAAAAAACCTAATAAAGCGGTATACGGGCATATATCGCAAACCGTGAGTCGAAACTCACTTCTACAAGTTTGGATGGCTTGCGCTACGTGAATTTGACTAAGTTGCAAAGTTTTAGAAATTTTGGATATCGTTTGTGCGATTTTTGACGTTCCTCGCATTAGAAGTTATTGACTTAGAATTTTTTTAGTGCGGTTAGAGTTGAAAACCTTACAAACGGCCTCAAAAAAGTACGAAACTTTGCGAGTAGGATGGTGTCATGCAGCATAAGCCACCCCAACTTGTAGAAGTGGATTTCGATTCACGGTTCGAGATATAAGGCCGTGTATCGCTTTCGGTTGAAAAAAACCCAAATAAAGTGATACACGACCGTATCTCTCGAACCGTTTGTCGAAACTCACTTGTACAAGTTGGGGTAGCTTGCGCTACGTGAATTCAAGAAAGGTACAAAGTTTTATAAATTTTGGATGCCGTTTGTGCGGTTTTGTCACGTTCCTCGCATTAGAAGTTAGTGACTTAGAATTTTTTAAGTGCAGTTAGATTAGAAACCCTGCAAACGACATCCAAAAATTACGAAACTTTACGATTAGGATGGTCTCACATAGCACAAGCAACTCAAACTCGTATAAGTCAATTTTGACTAACGGTTAGAGAGATACGGCCGTGTATCGATTTCGGTTGAAAAAAACCCAAATAAAGTGATACACGGCTGTATCTCTCGAACCGTTAGTCGAAACTCACTTGTACAAGTTGGGGTGGCTTGTACTACGTGAATTCAAGCAAGGTGCAACGTTTTATAAATTTTGGATGCCGTTTGTACGGTTTTCTCACGTTCCTCGCATTAGAAGTTAGTGACTTAGAACGCGTTTAGTGCGGTTATACTAGAAAAACCTTCAAATGACCTTCAAAAAATACGAAATTTTGCGACTCGGATGGTCTAACGTAGATCAAGCAACCCAACTTGTAGAAGTGAGTTTCGACTAACGGTCCGAGAGATACAATCGTGTGTCGCTTTTGGTTATAAAAACACCAAATACAGCGATACACGACCGTATCTCACATACCGTGAGTCAAAAATCTCTGCAAGTTACGGTGGCTTGTGCTGGTTGAATTAAAGTAAGTTGCAAAGTTTTATAAATTGTGGATGCCGTTTGTGCGGTTTTGTGACGTTTCTCTAATAATATGTAAATAAAGTTAGAAATTTTCATCACATTCCGTAACGGGTTTAGTAGCCCTAATTGTTCTCCTTTTGTTTTCTTAGGTACGGACAGTTTTGAAGGAAGTTCTGTTGCCGGAGAGAAATTTGTTCGTGCACAAAAAATTGGCGAGTTTCTTTCTCATGTTGATGAGCACCTAAAACCGAAGATTGGTATGACATTTTCCACTCTAGAGGAAGCGGAAAAATTTTATTCATCGTACTGCAAATGTGCGGGATTCTCTATGCGTAAGGGTGGAAATAAATACAAGGAAAATGATGTAGTGGGCGAATCATATGTATGTAATAAAGCCGGGGAGTCACCGAATAATCAGAATGAAGCTAGACGAGGAACAACTTCTAGAATGGGTTGCAAAGCTTTCGTTCGTGTCAAACTTAACCCACAAAGTAATTTGTGGATTATTTATTCATTTAATGAACCACACAATCACGAATTTACTTCACCCGGTAGACGTCACTTGCTACCTCGAAACCGTGAATTGACAAATACAGATAAAAAAATAATTGGTCAACTTACCGAAGCTAATGTCCCTATATGCAAATAAATGCTATTCTTCGAAGGTGCAAGTGGAGGTAATGAGAAAATTGGTTTCACTGAAACCGATGTCAGAAATCTTAGGAGAGACGAGATGAAAGGTTTAAAAGGACACGACAGGCAAATGCTACTTGAGTTCTTTGAATCCAAAAAGGAGACCGATCTATTATTCTATTATGATTACCAATGTGATCCCGAAGGGCGATTGTCCCATTGTGTCTGGGTGGATGGTATCGCTAGAAAGAATTATGAAGTATTTGGGGATGTTCTTTGCTTTGATGCTACCTACAACACAAACTGATACGGGATGTTATTTGTACCATTTGTTGGATTGAACCATCATTGGCAATCAATATTCCTAGGTTGTGGGTTCATCCCAAATGCGAAGGCATCCTCATTTGAGTGGTTCTTTGAAAAGTGGCGCGGAGCAATAACTCACGATCCGATGAACATCGTGACAGATGAGGATCGTGGAATAATTGCTGCAGTTTATAAAGTTTTCACAATCACGTCACACAAATATTGTATTTGGCATATTTTGGATAACTTACCGCATAAAGTGCGTATGCCGAATAACATTGACGAGTTTAGGGATACTTTGAAGACTATCATTTATACGGCGGAATATAAAATTGAATTTGAACAGAAGTGGAAAAATTTGATTTCCCAGTACAAACTTGAGAATAACAAATGGTTGAACGATAAATTTGAGATTCGCAAGAAATGGGCTCCTGTGTACGCAAGAGACTCATTTTGGGGCGGCATGTTGAGTACCCAACGTAGCGGATCGCTACATTCATACTTGAAGCAACATACTCATAAGAAGTACTCATTACATAAATTTGCCGTCATCTTTGACCGAGTCTTAGTAAAACAAAGACACGATGAACTTAAAAAAACTCATCGTAATTGCGAGGAGAGGCCAAAATTGAAGACCGAATGGGCGTTGGAGTCACAAATGGTAGGAACACACACTGAAGATTTTCTACAAATTCCAACAAGAAGTCGTAAAAAGCTTATTACTTAATGTGAGTTTAATTGCGAGTATGAATACACCGGATAGTGCAACTTTTTCTGTAACCGTTTATGGAAATTCAGAACCGGGGAGGGTGATTTCTTTTTGTAAAATCCGTCAAATGGCTAAATGCCCTTGTGCCTTGTATGACTTCGTAGGCATTCCCTACAAACATCTATTGGCAGTTATTCGGTTCACAGATCACACCGCACTACCCGAGCAATATATTTGTAGGCGATGGACCAGGGATCAACTGACAAGAAGCAGTACAGTGGTTCCCAATAGTATGAGTGACAATTTTGCTTCTCGTTATTGTGAATTGACTATGCACTCAAGACATTTGGTCGATCTTGGTTGTTCTTCAGAGCGAGGGTACAAGTACATGCTCGACCACATGCTCAAGGGAATCAAAGGCTTTTCTCACATTCAATCTGGGAATAGCACACCACACGAAGGTAGCGCACAACCGGAGAGTGGTGGACATGCACATGCACATGCACCAGTGGGGGACCCTATGCAGTGCACCATAAAGGGGAGGCCTAAAAGGAAGAGGTTGAAGTCTATCAAAGAATCCAAAAAACGAAGAGACCAAGACTTTGCAGGACATGCCTTCGTGTCGTATGTCACGATTCACGAAATTGCCCAAAAAATATGGCAAGGTAATATATCGAAGACTAAGTATTTGTTAATTGGACTCAATGAATGTAAACTTGTTGTAGTTGATAGTAACCCATTCTTCTCCCTTATTTAGTGGATCGGTAGGGTATGAAGAAGCTCCAAACGCTGGAGAGAGTGATGATGATGAAGGTGAAGGTTCGTGCTAAGGGGTTATTTGTGTTGTGTATGTCATATCAAACTTTCAAGATAAACACCGAATAATTGCTTACTTTTGTTTTTCGATGTGAAGAGAATTATTATTTTTGACTTTATTATTAACCAAATTTTTTTTTTGGTGGTGTAGGTCTGAAATGAAGCAAAATCGTGCCCATGGAAGGAATCAATTATTGAAAAGTTCCATACTTTTGATTGTATATATGTGGTTAATTGAACGTTTCTTTTTTGTACAATTAGATTACTGGTGTATTTAATCAAAGTGCGATTTGTGTATTTTTGAACTACATATGTTGTTGTGGGTCTTGATATTGTGGGTCATTGAATATATATGCCGTAGTCAACATTTTTTTATTTATAAATATATTACTGGGGTTGTCTTTAATCTTAGTGCAATTTGTGTATGTGTGAATGAATGAGGAAGGCAAGAAAACAAGAAGGTAATGAAGAAGGCAAGAAAAGAAGCACAAGAAAACAAGAAGTCATTGATAGACTTCTGAAAATATTGAATGAAGAGAGCAAGAAAACAAGAAGGCATTGATGCACTTTTGAAATTCTTGAATGAAGAAGGCAAGAAAACAAGAAGGCATTGATGCACTTCTTGAAATCTTCAATGTAGAAGGCAAGAAAACAAGAAGAAAATGAAGAAGGCAAGAAAAGAAGCACAAGAAAACAAAGAAGCAACTGCCACAGACCTAAACTCGAAGGTACAAAAGAGCTTCATCATCTACAGACCATGTATTCATAAAGTGCTGTCAATATATCTCCACTTAACCCGTTATTAGCGATGACGTACACTTAACCCGTCATCACCAATAACGGGTTAAGTAGAGATGAAGTTTTGCCAAAATATCTCTACTTAACCTGTAATTGGTGATGACAGGTTAAGTGTACTTAACCCGTCATCACCAATAACGGGTTAAGTAGTGATATTTTGGCTGAACATTATGAATACTTGCGGATTGATCTACAATTATAGCTAGGCAAGACAAGTTCTATTCCTGATTTGCTTACTGAATCAAAGGTCCGTTAGGAGGTCACTGAAATGACCGCTGGGGGCGCCCCCTAAGCCTAGTCTAGTTCACGGTAATTAGAGACAGGGACTTGAGTCGGGAAAGAGATAGGGTTTAGACAAGGTTAGAGTAGGGTTAGGACAAGTTTGTAGGTTTATAAAAGGTTAGAGATAAGGTTAGAGGAGGTTAGAGTAGGTTTAGAGATAAGGTTAGAGTAGGGTCAGGACATGTTCATGGTAAGGTTATAGTAGGTTTAGAGATGAGGTTAGAGTAGGTTAGAGATAAGGTTATAGTGGGTTAGAGTAGTTCTTAGGGTTACAGTAGGGTTAGATAGTTAAAGTAGGGTTACAGTAGGGTTAGAGTTATTTTAAACATTATGAAATTAAATAATATAGTTGAAAATATGAAAAAGTTTATTAAAAATTTGAAATAACCCTACGAACTAATCTCTAACCCTAATGTAGAGAGATCTATTCTAACCCTAGCTGTAACCCTACTGCAACCCTATTCTCACCCAAGCCGTAACCCTATTTATGTAAATTTGATAATGTATTTTTATAAGATTTACAAACAATTTTCCTTTTTTTTTTACCAAAAAAATGTTAATACGTAGGGTTAACTGTACTTAATCCGTCATCTCCAAAAACGGGTCAATAGAGAGAAATTTGCAGAAGTTCATAAAACAAATAATAATATACAATACAAACAAATTGTGTTAAGGTTATTGTTAGGGTTAGGGTTATATCTTAAAACTCTTTCTTACACTTCCTCTTAGTCCCCGCTGCTTTGCCAATTCTGTTCTTCGACTGTAAAAGTAAGTTAAGGACTTGTACTACATGTACGGGGAGGAAGTCTCCAATAATATTAGGCAAGTTATGGCCATGTTGTACATGTGGTTCCTTTGTTGTATAGTGAAATGTAATAATAAGCCCATTATGGACTTGTTCTGCATATGAGGATCTACATGTGGTGCCCACTTTGTCAAGTCTCCAATAATAGTAGGCAAAGTTATCATAAACAAAAATGAACACTCCATTCCTCGACATAGACTTAGCAAAATCTACCTGAGTGAAGGGGGAACTATGAAGAGAAAAAGAGCAAGGACCGAGAATGCTATGTTAGATTCTACTTATGGAATCCATGAGTTGATAAAACTCTAATCCAATCTCATTCACATGATCCTTGTAATAATGCTCTTTGATAACTTGCACTATGTAGTACCAAAATTGGAAAAACCTAAAGTCCATAACTTGGATAATATTACATTTCACTCTACAAAGTGGGCACCACATGTAGAACCCCACATCTACAACCCAATTATGGAAAAGATTCAATGCTTTTAGATCGGAGAGTCATCAGATCCAATTATGGGGAAAAATACATGTCCATAGCTTGCCTACTATTACATTTCACTCTACAAAGTGGGCACCACTTGTACAGTGCCACATGTAGAACCCAATAATGTGGGAATTTGAACGAAATTGTGAAAATCACATCAGATTATACTTCCTACATGTGGAACACCACATGTTGAACCGCACATGTAGAACCCAATAATGGAAAAAATTCAGTGCGTTTTAGATCGGAAAGCTACAAATATTAACCTACTTAATCAAAACAAAAAACAACCACTTACTACAAATATAAACCCTTATCCTAACCCCAACACATAACCCTACACTAACCCTTAACCCTAGCTTACCCTAACCCTTGGCAAGTTATGAAATTTTATTTTTTGAACTTTTTGACCACATTTAATGTTAACGATTTTATATTTGTTAGTTACGTGGCAATAAATAGAAATTAATAAAAAATATAAACAATTTACAAGCATATGAATGTCACTTTGCAGAGTTCAGGAGATAATATTTGCAAAGAGTGAAGAGAAAGTTGTAGAAAATATACAAATATCTTTCTATTTAACCCATTATTTGGGATAACGGGTTAAGATCACTTAACCCGTTATCCTCAATAACGGGTTACGTAGATAGATATTGGCAGTATATTATGAAAACTTGGGATGTAGGGCCAATTTCTCTTTACTTAACCCGTTGTTGAGGATAACGGGATAAGCGATCTTAACCCGTTATCCCCAATAACGGGTTAAGTGGAGAGATATTGGCAGTCCATTATGATAACTTGATATGTAGAGGGATAAAGTATTGCTAATATCGCTCTACTTATGAGGAATTCCTAATAGAAAAATATAGTGCATTAACATAAATACGGCAGTAAGAAGATGCAATACAAAGGTATGTAAACTATAAAAACGGGTCAAAGTGGATTGGCCCACACTAGCACTTCCACATAATAACTCTACCAAAGGTGATCCTATTACAGGAATAGCGTCCGGTACGCCTGTCACGATTTTTACTGCCCAATAACCAATTTGGTCCCGAGGTAAGGAATAACCAGTTACACCAAAAGATGCAGTCAATACAGCCAGAACCACGCCTGTAACCCAAGCTTCTCGAAGGCTTGTAATGGCCTCAGACGCAGTGGAGTATTGCAGGTGAGAACAAAAACTTGCATTGCTTTCTCTTGTGAATAACGGGTTAAGTGATCTTAATCCGTTATTCACAATAACGGGTTAAGTAGAGCGATATTGGTAGTACTTTATTAAGACTTGGTCTGTAGAGGATAAAAGACTGCCAATATCTCTCTATTTAACCTGTCATCACGAATGATGGGTTAAACTCATTTAACCCGTCATCGTCAATAACAGATTAAGTAGAGAGATTTGTACAGAACTTTTGTCTGTGTTTGGCTCTATACACTTTGGTTGATACAAATACAACTTCACCAAATTTGTTCAAAAATTCACATCACATCAATGTATATAATACAACAGATAACTTCACAAGAATTTTAAAGCATACAAATGGACAATGTCAACCAATATACATAATTAATTCAAATCAATACAGTTATCAAAAATTTTCACAAAAATTATACAACCCAACACATGTCCAAATTAAAAAAAAATTATCAAGGCGTTCTTCACGTTGGCTTCCACGCATGCCCGGTATTTACCTACAACAATTTATCAACATAGGAACAAACTATGCATTAGTTATCGGAATAACAAAATCAGCAACCAAATGCTAAACTACTAATAACGAACCGACTATTAGATACTACCATTTACGGCCACACGGCTTGCGACCGCTTGGTGTGAATTGCTCGGGCGGGTTCTGCTTCCTTTGAGGATTTCGCTGTCTGCCTTGTGTCCCTGGGAATTCAGGGTCATCCGACCACTGCTCCATTTCAACTTCTTCAGGATTTTGCTGTTGTTGCACTTGTTGTGGCTCGGTGATGTGAATTCCCTGCCTTGTCACGCTCTTTTGCCTAGAACCCGTTGTTGGCATATTGGCTTTCAAATATGTCTCAAGTTGCTGACCTTCACCCGCTTCTTCAAGAGTACGATAGCACGACGTTAGCATCTCCCGCATTATCTTCTTAAAGCTCTCGGGTACCTTACTCTTAAAGACACGAGCAGCTGTCCGAACGTTCTCCCATGTGTTTTCAATCTACATTAGGTTGAAAATTTCAATTTAAACAACATGCATACTTAACACATCACCCACCTCAAATTACAATACATGCATACTAACTATATGAAATTTGACTAACCATTTTTCGATATGTCTCAGCCTTTGGTTGGTACATCAGCTGGGAGGAGGAATATGCCGGAGGTGGTTCTGCCTGGGTTGGGGGAATCGGAATCTGCACACCGACTGGTACGGCGGCCTTTGGAGAAACATACAACCGTGTTACCCGCTTGTACCACATCATATATGCCTGTTGGAGGGAGCCATCATACGGTATCGCGACGAACATCATATTCGGTGTCATTTGATGCCGCATGGCATTCCACTTGGCCATATAGTAACGATGGTAATCAGCCCAATCGAAGTTGGGCACTCGTCCCGTTCCCCTCACCTCGTGCAACTTTTTATCATAGCACCGGACATCGGGAATTTTTTGTTGATATCCGAATTGCCGCATCACTCTATCAGGATACTGGAACTCGACAAAGTCAAAATTCACAAGTGGTGCAGCCATCAACCAAAGGGCACTGTCTAAACAGACCGGTGGAACCCTTTGCAACCTGGCGGTCAAGTACGGTTCCCAATTGACGAACTCGTCCCGTAGGTTATCTAACTCATCTCTGTAGTAGGTTAAAGATTGGCGTGGGTTATCGACCCACGTGTGCCCCCTGCCCAATATACTCCTAGAGGAGGTAACAACTCTGGCACCCCCAGGTCGGCCAACCAATTCGGTGTTGGTTCAATAATACGGGGACGTCCGATGTGGATACGTTCCCAACTCCAGATTTGCAATAGTACCATCGGGCCACCCATTTGTATGGCACCTAAAGAACAGGTGCAAAGATTCCTATACAGTAGCGCCAATGCCGCACTGCCCCAACTGAAACGATTCGCATAACAGAAATTTTCCAACAACCGTAGGTACATTGGTGGCACGGTCGATCCGGATGAGTTCGGAAAGATCACTCCCCTATCATACTAAAAATGTATGCACGAGCATAGTAGGTTAGGGTTTCTTCGTCCGAATCAGGGGTCAAATAATCCTCCTCGAACTGAAATTTCAACCAACTAATGTACAATGATTTACTATCGAAAGTTTCATCCATAACTTCAGCTTCCGCTTTTTCTTTCGCAGCTTCTATTTGTTCATACAATAAATCTTGACCATGACCTTCGGAAACATTTTTGAGGATTTCTTTTTCAACGGCCTCTCTTCTTTGGAGAACTATCAACTGGAGTCGATACCGAGCAAATCACAAACAACTTCATCTCGATCGAAGCCCATGTTCCCCGTCACAGTGACCCCATCTATTGGTAGCCTAGTTATCATTGCTACATTTTGGAGGGTCACAGTTATCTCACTCACTGGTAGGTGGAATGTGTGGGTCTCCGGCCTCCATCGCTCGACAAGAGCTGTAAGTAGCGGCTGATCTAGCTTTACTCCCCCCATGAATTTAGCTCCGTAGAAACTGGCCTCAACTAAGTACGACATGATACGGGGGTCAAAAGGAAGAACCGCGTGCTTTCGGAAGTTACATTTCTTATCGGACCCATTCCACACGGCTTCGGATCGGTATTTGGGTTGCAACGTGAGTAAGTTTGTGTCCACGGGTGCAGGTGATGTAACGAAAACTGAGAACGACGGACCTGCCTCAGCGATGTAGATTGACGGCCACCAACCTACACGAATAAAGATAACAAATGTTATTATTGAGATAATATTACATATTCGTATTTAAAACCAATAATAATAATCAATCTTACCTCCGTAGTTGGTGCGTCACTAGTGGAACCGGACGGACTTCTCGGTTGCCTTGTTCTAGCCATTTATCTATGTACAAAAAAATTTAAATGTAGTTGGTACGCGTTACATCCAGTTATTTATCATCAATAAACATACTGAGATTGTGGGAAAAAATGCACAAATAACAACAAAAAAAGTAGTAATAGTCAACTTGGTCGGATTCATGTAGCACAAGTCACCCCAACATGTGGAAGTGAGTTTCAACTCTTGGTTGGAGAGATACGGGCGTATACCGCTTTTGGTTGTAAAAAAACCCAAATAAACTGATACACGGCCGTATTACTCGAACCGTGAATGAAAACTCACTTCTACAAGTTCAGGTTGCTTGTGCTATATGAGACCATCATACTCGCAAAGTTTCGAATTTTTTGGAGGCCGTTTGCAAGGTTTTCATCTCTAACCACACTAAAAAAATTCTAAGTCATTAACTTCTAATGCGAGGAACGTAAGAAAACTGCACAAACGGCATCCAAAACTTATAAAACTTTCCAACTTGTTCGAATTCACGTAGCGCAAGTCACCCGAACTTGTAGAAGTGAGTTTCGACTCACGGTTTGCGAGATACGTCCGTATACCGCTTTATAAGATTTTTTAAAACCAAAAGTGATACACGGCCGTATATCTCGAACCGTGAATCAAAACCCACTTTTACATGTTTGGGTAGCTTGTGCTGTATGAGATTAACCTACTCGCAAAGTTTTGTATTTTTTAGAGGCCGTTTGCAAGGTTTTCAACTCTAACCGCACTAAAAAAATTCTAAGTCATTAACTTCTAATGCGAGGAACGTCACAAAATCGCACAAACGGCATCCAAAATTTCTAAAACATTGCAACTTGGTCAAATTCACGTAGCGCAAGCCACCCAAACTTGTAGAAGTGAGTTTCGACTCACGGTTTGTGAGATATGTCCGTATACCGCTTTATTAGGTTTTTTTTAACCAAAAGCGATACACGGCTGTATATCTCGAACCGTGAATCGAAACCCACTTCTACAAGTTTGGGTGGCTTGTGCTATGCAAGATCAACTTACTCGCAAAGTTTCGTATTTTTTGGAGGCTGTTTGCAAGGTTTTCAACTCTAACCGCACAAAAAAAATTCTAAAGTCATTAACTTCTAATGCGAGGAACGTCACAAAATCGCACAAACGGCATCCAAAATTTCTAAAACTTTGCAACTTGGTCAAATTCACGTAGTGCAAGCTATCCAAACTTGTAGAAGTAAGTTTTGACTCACGGTTTGCGATATACATCCGTATACCGCTTTATTAGGTTTTTTTTAACCAAAAGCGATACACGGCCTTATATCTTGAACCGTGAATCGAAACTCACTTCTACAAGTTGGGGTGGCTTGTGCTGTGTGAGATCAACCTACTCGCAAAAGTTTCGTATTTTTTGGAGGCCGTTTGCAAGGTTTTCAACTCTAACCGCACTAAAACAATTCTAAGTCATTAACTTCCAATGCGAGGAACGTCACAGAATCGCACAAACGGCATCCAAAATTTCTAAAACTTTACAACTTGGTCTAATTCACATAGCGCAGGTCACCCAAACTTGTAGAAGTGACTTTTGACTCACGGTTTGCGATATACGTCCGTATACCGCTTTATTAGGTTTTTTTTAGTCAAAAGCGATACATGGCCGTATATCTCGAACCGTGAATTGAAACCTACTTCTACAAGTTAGGGTGGCTTGTGCTGCGTGAGATCAACCTACTCGCAATGTTTCGAATTTTTTGGAGGCCGTTTGCAAGGTTCTCAACTCTAACCGCACTAAAACAATTCTAAGTCATTAACTTCTAATGCGAGGAACGTGAGAAAACTGCACAAACGGCATCCAAAATTTATAAAACTTTCCAACTTGGTTGAGTTCACGTAGTGCAAGCCACCCGAACTTGTAGAAGTGAGTTTCAACTCACGGTTTGCGAGATACGTCCGTATACCGCTTTATTAGGTTTTTTTTAACCAAAAGCGATACACGGCCGTATATCTTGAACCATGAATCGAAACCCACTTCTACATGTTGGGGTGGCTTGTGCTACGTGAGGTCAACCTACTCACAAAGTTTCGTATTTTTTGGAGGCCGTTTGCAAGATTTTCTACTCTAACCGTACTAAAAAATTCTAAATCATTAATTCCGTATAAATTGATCGTGAAAATTCAGCACAAATAAAACTAAATTAGTAAGCCAAACATTACTACATTTCTAAATAATTTTGGGCAAAGCAATTTTTTGGACTTTCTAAATAATTTACTATGTAAAAATTTAAAAATCAACATAATTAACTCTAATAAGGCAAAGAATTAGTCAATACCTTACCAAATAACAACGAATTTTGCCAATAGATCGATTTGTGGCCTTCGCACAGGAATTGATTTGCTTTCGATGTAGATATTTGGAGAGAGAGATTGTATGAGAGTGGAAGAGGAGGATTAGGAGCAAACGGAGGTGTTTGGAATTTTTTTTAGGGTTTTTGGGTTTTTGGGTTTGGTTTCGACGAGGAAGACGAAGGATTGTATACAGATCTGAGATTATATCTTTGCCTTAACCCGTCCTTGTCAACGATGGGTTAAGGCAATATTTTTTTATAAAATTTTATCCTAACCCATCGTTGGAAACGGCGGATTAAGGCAAAAAATTATAAAAAAATATATGGGCCGTTGGATCAAAGATTAAAGTTCGCACGGGTCTGTGCACACAGACCCGTTTGCAACTGAAGAAGCCTTTATATATATATATATATATATATATATATATATATATATATATATATATATATATATATATATATATATATATATATATATATATATATATATATATATATAAAAGTGGCCTATAGTTGTGGCAGTGTGTGGTTGGGCCTATAGAATATTTAATTGGGCCATGAGAAGAATATGATGTGTATATGAATGACTTAGGCCTTGGCATTAATTGAGTTTGATGGTTGTGTTTGGGATTATGGGCCCGGCTTGTGTTATGGTGTGTGTGCTTAGTGTGGCATACCATGCACGTGATGTGCATGTGTATGTGAGTGTGTGTGAGAACATAATAATCCCACTTCGGTTGTTAGCAAGGATATATGAGTAGTTATGTTAGAAATCAATGAAACAAATGTCACCAACTAGCTATAACACCTTTTGTGAGCCAGTGTCTGTGGTGGGTCGTGGATTATGAATTTATTTTCATGTGCGTGCACAACTGAGCTGGGCTCGGGCTGTTACAAATGGTATTAGAGCTGACGACACCGAATGTGGTTAGGAGTGGGTCTGATGTACGCCTGAGATGGAGGTGGAACAGTACGCTGGTAGAAAGACCAGGGGCAATACGGTAGCAGAATCATGATACTCCACTCCACATCGGCTAGAAAGGTGATCCTGTGCTAGATTGCATATCCCGAGCTTAGCGAGGACGCTAAGATCTCAAGGGGGGGAGGGGGTATGTAATATCCCGTATTTCGTTTATATATATACTAGTAGTTTACACGTGCGATGCACGATTTAATAAATATAGTTTTTTAAAATAAAAATTAGATATAATCTTGATTTGAACCTAGGACCTCCTTTATAATAGTTATGCACGTTCGTTGCACGGGTTGGTAGAATGACAAAACATTTACAAATGACACTAAGGCCTTCTCCCATTATAATATTATATATATATATATATATATATATATATATATATATATATATATATATATATATATATATATATATATATATATATATATATATATATGGGTAAAAGGGATATGAGCAACTTGCTCATTTAGTAAATGAGCAAATGATGAGGTGGCATGCATGTGATACATTGAGTATCTAACCACTTTTAAGATTTCCCAATCACATGCATGCCACCTCATCACTTGCTCATTTACTAAATGAGCAAGTTGCTCATATCCCTTTTACCCTATATATATATATATATATATATATATATATATATGGAAAAAGGGTAATGAGCAATTTGCTCATTTAGTAAATAAGCAATTGATGATGTGGCATACATGTGATTGGAAAATCCTTAAAAGGGTTAGTTGTCCAATGTATCACATGCATGCCGCATAATCAATTGCTCATTTACTAAATGAGCAAGTTGCTCATTTCCTTTTTACCCATATATATATATATATATATATATATATATATATATATGAGCAATGCTCCATTGCAAACCACTGAAGCCGTTGTTCGGAATAACTACTTCGTTTATTTTGAACCTAGGCCGTTGTTCGGAACAACGGCTTAGGTTTATAACCGACTTAGATTTATAACCTAAGTTGTTGTTTCCAATAACGGCTTAAGTGGTTTGTATATCCATTTGCACGGGACCCGTTTGGGCCATGAGAAGAATATGATGTGTATATGAATGACTTGGGCCTTGGCATTAATTGAGTTGGTTGGTTGTGTTTGGGATTATGGACCCGGGTTGTAGGGGTGGCATTAGGGTCGGGCTAGCCCGTGCCGGCCCGCTCGGTCCTAGGCCCGGCCGGACCTGCCCAAACCCAGTCTGAAGTGGGGCCAGACCGACCAACGTAGGCGGTCCGGTTCGGTCCGCCATTTTGCCAAAAAAGACCGCAAGCGGCCTGACCCGCTCAGACCCGGGACCGGGTTGAATCGGCCCGGGCGGCCGCAGGCCGACCGTTGGGGTTTTGTTTTATCCAGATTTTTTTAAAAATTTTGTATTTATGTAATTACTAAATACCCCCAATGGATCTATACTAGCTAGTTTTGGGGTATTTTGGGAAATTCAAAAAATTGCATATTCTATATATACAACCTCATTTCATTCAATTCTCTTCACAAATTCAATCAACTCTCTTTACTAAATCTCATCTCCACCACAAAAGATACTTGTTTTACCGGCGTTTTACTAGTAGCGCCAGGGTAGGGACCGAATAGGAATGGGGCGCCAGATGGGATGGTTATACACCGGCGGTCGCTTTAAAACGCCGGTCAATCTTCGTATTCACCGGCGTTTTATTTAGAAACGCCGGTGAAGTGTATTATTCACCGGCGTTTTGATAATAAACGCCGGTGAATATACGGACACATTCACCGGCGTGTCTAATTGAAACACCGGTGAATAAGCTGCGATAAAACCCGTGAACCCTAATCTTTCGCTCGCCATTTTCCCAAACCCCCCTAAAAAAGGGGGCGCTTCGTTTCCCTCCTTCCTCGCTGTACTTCCCGCACGTTTGCCTCCGCCGCTTCGTCCTCTTCGACGGCCTTCGACCTTTCGAAATCGTCCCTTCTTCCCTTCGTCATTTTCGATTTCCCTCTTCCCTCTCTCTATTTGGAGGTGAATCGGCGATCGCCCCTCTCTCTCTCTCTCTCCTACGCCCCCGCGCTCGTCGCCCTGCTCTCTCTCTCTCTCTTCGGTATCATCTCTTGATTTCCATTATTTTTCAAAAAAAGCATGTTTTTTCAGATTATGCTTCTTGATTTCCTTAACATGAATGGTTTAGTTGGGATGAAGAATGAATAGAAAAATATATGCTTAGATACTGGAAATTTTCATCTTCTTTTACTGTTAATGAAGCTTATTTCATGCATCTGATTGTCATATTGGCATGTTTTTTTGACCAAAATGGGTTCACTGTGAACTGAGGATGCTATAGGTACGTATGCCAAAATCCTCCGGCCGGATATGCACAACAATTGGATTTTAGATTTAGTTGGGCACAGTGAATTAGTAGAGCAACATATAAGCTCAGATAATGGAAATTTTCATTTTAAGATATTGTTAAACTTACCTGTTTGCCCTCGTTGGCATGAATTTTTAACAAAAAATGGGTTCACTTCCAAACTAAGTATGCTGCTAGCATACCCATTAACTTTCACTATTAATGAAGCTGATTTCATGCATCTGATTGTCTTCTTGGCATGCATGTTTTTTTGACCAAAATGGGTTCACTGTGAACTGAGGATGCCATAGGTACGTATGCCAAAATCCTCCGGATATGCACAACAATTGGGTTTTAAATTTAGTTGGGCTAAAGAAGTAGTAGAGCAACATATAAGCTCAGATAATGGAAATTTTCATTTTAAGATACTGTTAAAGTAACCTGATTGCCATCTTTGGCATGATTTTTTAACCAAAAATGGGTTCACTTCCAAACTAAGTATGCTGCTAGCATCCCCATTTTCTTTCACTGTTAATGAAGCTGATTTCATGCATCTGATTGTCTTCTTGGCATGTTTTTTTGACCAAAATGGGTTCACTGTGAACTGAGGATGCTATAGCTGTATGCCAAAATCCTCCGGGTATGCACAACAATTGGGTTTTAGATTTAGTTGGGCTAAAGAAGTAGTAGAGCAACATATAAGCTCAGATAATGGAAATTTTCATTTTCAGATACTGTTAGAGAAGCTGATTGCCATCTTAGGCATGATTTTTTAACATAAAATGGGTATACTTCCAAACTAAGTATGCTGCTAGCATCCTCATCTTCTTTTATTGTTAGTGAAGCTTATTTTCATGCATCTGATTGTCATCTTGGCATGTTTTTTTGACCAAAATGGGTTCACTGTGAACTGAGGATGCTATAGGTACGTATGCCAAAATCCTCCGGCCGGATATGCACAACAATTGGATTTTAGATTTAGTTGGGCTAAAGAATTAGTAGACCAACATATACGCTCAGATAATGGGTATTTTCATTTTCAGATACTGTTAGATAACCTGATTGCCATTTTAGGCATGATTTTTTAACATAAAATGGGTATACTTCCAAACTAAGTATGCTGCTAACATCCTCATCTTCTTTTATTGTTAGTGAAGCTTATTTTCATGCATCTGATTGTCATCTTGGCATGTTTTTTTGACCAAAATGGGTTGACTGTAAACTGAGGATGCTATAGGTACGTATGCCAAAATCCTCCGGCCGGATATGCACAATAATTGGGTTTTAGATTTAGTTGGGCTAAAGAATTAGTAGAGCAACATACACGCTCAGATAATGGGTATTTTCATTTTCAGATACTGTTAGATAACCTGATTGCCATCTTAGGCATGATATTTTAACCAAAAATGGGTACACTTCCAAACTAAGTATGCTGCTAGCATCCTCATCTTCTTTTACTGTTAGTGAAGCTTATTTTCATGCATCTGATTGTCTTCTTGGCATGCATATTTTTTTGACCAAAATGGGTTCACTGTGAACTGAGGATGGTATAGGTATGTATGCCAAAATCCTCCGGGTATGCACAACAATTGGGTTTTAGATTTAGTTGGGCACAGTGAATTAGTAGAGCAACATATAAGCTCAGATAATGGAAATTTTCATTTTCAGATACTGTTAAAGTAACCTGATTGCCATCTTAGGCATGATTTTTTAACAAAATGGGTTCACTTCCGAACTAAGTATGCTGCTAGCATCCTCATTTTCTTTTACTGTTAATGAAGCTTATCCCATGCATCTGATTGTCATCTTGGCATGTTTTTTTGACCAAAATAGGTTCATTGTGAACTGAGGATGCTATAGCTGTATGCCAAAATCCTCCGGTTATGTACAACAATTGGTTACTCTGAAAAATATATGCTTACATACTGGACATTATCATTTTTCTTTTACTGTTAATGAAGCCGATTTCATGCATCTGATTGGCATCTTGGCATGTTTTTTACCAAAATCCTCCAAATCTGTAGAAGATTTAGGCTGAACAAACCTCGTGCAGGTTTCTTTTGGCGCTACAAACATCAATGATTTAGTTGGGATGAAGAATTATTTTAGAAAAACTTATTAGTAGCCATGTTAGTTTCTTTTGTTTAGTATTATTATTATTATTATTATTATTATTATTATTATTATTATTATTATTATTATGAGATAAGTAAGTGATTATTAGTAGCCATGAACAGAATAGTTCATGAGTCATCAGATCTTCTTGTTACCGTAGTTACAGCACGACGCGCTCATTATTCGGCCGATTCCTCTTCATCAGCAAAATACCCTTTACCATCATCATCTCCTTGAACGGAAAGACAAACACAGGGGAGACTATAGTCGATTTTTTTTACACTCGAACACAGGGTGTGCGATAAAATACCACTAAGGTGGTTGTGATAATTTCCACAAAAGGTAGTTTAGGGTTATGTGAATAGAGTAGATTGTGTTAAGATGTAGTTTTTTTTTGTACATTTTTTGGAACCACAATTTCTTTATTTTACAGTTAAAGATTATATCGTTTATTTATTTGCAGCTAGGGATGGTTTTCAAATAGGTGAAATTTAATATACAAAATGTCTTTTACTGTTATTACTATTTAATATATCAAATTTTAATTTCAGATTGTGTGCTATTGTTATAATGGATAGAAGTTGGATTAGTAAACCACGATTATCCAAGGAGTACCGTGATGGTATTAAAGATTTTATTATCTTTGCCAAATGACATTCCCGTGATCCCAACCTAATCCTTTATCCATGCCTCCGGTGTACAAATTGCATGCTGAGGACATGTGACGTAGTACATACACACTTGGTTGTCAACGGTTTTCTTCAAGGGTACACAAGGTGGTTTTGTCATGGAGAGGATCATACGTCAGCTCCTGTTCGTCCGGTTGTATTAGAAAATGAAGCTGAGCCCTTAGTGAACGAAGACTTCAGCGTTTCCGATGAGATGCATGCTTTGTTGCAAGATGCCATGGGGATTCATAATGTTCCTTTCCACACCAATAACCCAACAACCCAAGTTCACAATGAGTCAACAGAAACATCACACATTGGTGGTGGGGTGGACGAGGAAATGCTTGGCCCCGCCCCTGAAAATAATAAGCAGCAAGAATCCTTCGCTAAGTTACTTGAAGATGCTAGTACTCCGTTGTACCGCGATTGCACCAAATTTTCTAAATTCTCATTCATTGTTAGACTATTTCAGATTAAATGTTTAAACGGGTGGTCTGCTAAGTCCTTCACTATGCTACTTGAATTGTTGAATGAAGCATTTCCTGAAATCTGTATTCCAAACTCAGCCTATAAAATCAAAAAATTCCTAAGTTCTTTCGATCTAGGATATGAGAAGATAGCAGCATGTCCAAATGACTGTATACTTTTCACGAGTGGTAAGGAAAGTCTGGAGAATTGCGAAGTGTGTGGTTCTTCGAAATGGAAAGAAAGACCAAATCAAGACGAGGGAGCCAGTGGATCTACTAAGCGAAGTAGGAAAAAGAAGCCTGCCAAAATACTGCATTACTTTCCTCTGATTCCTAGGCTACAAAGGTTGTTTATGTCTACGAAAACTTCTTCTGATATGAAATGGCATGCTGAAGGTCGCACTAATGATGGGATTCTTAGACATCCTGTTGATTCTCAATCTTGGAAAAAATTTGATGAAAGATATCCTGATTTTGCGGAAGATCCTCGAAATGTGAGACTTGGACTAGCTAGTGATCGTTTCAACCCTTTCAGGCAAATGAGTAGTACATACAGCATATGGCCGGTTGTGTTGATACCATACAATTTGCCGCCTTGGAAATGCATGAAGCAGTCCTCATTTATTTTGTCCATGATAGTTCCTGGACCGAAAGGTCCTGGAAATGATATAGATGTGTACCTACAACCGTTAATAGATGAACTTCAGAAGTTGTGGGTGGGTGTTCCAACCTATGATGCTGTGGCTAAAGAAATATTTTCTCTTCGGGCCGTGTTGTCTTGGACAATCAATGATTTTCCAGCATATGCAAATTTATCTGGATATAGTACTAAAGGACGTTATGCATGTCCATGTTGTGCTGACCAAACTAGTTCAAGGTGGTTGTACAATGGCAGAAAGTTTTGCTATATGGGTCATAGGAGATGGTTGCCTGACACACATATGTTTCGGGCAGAGGCAGCGACATTTGATGGTACCGACGAGTGGGAACATGCTCCTGGGTCTTCTTCTGGTTCAGATATTTTGAGGCGGGTAGATGGTCATCAATTCAAATATGGAAAAGAACCAAAAGTCAGGACAAAGGGCAAGAAAAAGGCAAGGCCGGAGCAAGGTGAGGAGACCGATCTATATGGCGAAGATGAGGATCAAAACATGACGAGTTTAGGTGCATGGAAGAAGAAGAGTATTTTCTTCAAGTTGCCGTATTGAGAATTCAACTTATTGCGACATAATTTAGATGTGATGCATATCGGAAAAAATATTGGTGAAAATTGTATAGGAACAGTTATGGGAGATGATCGGAAGACAAAGGACAATCTCAAGAGCCGACTTGATTTGAAGTCAATGGGCATCCGGCATGAGTTGCACCCAGAAGAATTACCGAACGGAAAAGTATTCCTACCTCCTGCAATCTATTCAATGTCAAAATCGGAGTTGGAATTGTTTTGCAAAGTACTACTGGAACTTAAAGTCCCTGATGGCTATTCTTCTAACATGGCAAGATGTGTCAACTTTAAAGAGAAGAGGCTTTAGGGTCTAAAGTCACACGACTACCACATCCTAATGCAGGATCTCTTTTCTGTGGCCCTAAGGTCTTCAATGTGTGAGCAAGTCACTACTGTCCTGAAAGATCTTTGTAGCATATATAAAGGTATTTGCTCAAGAATGCTTCGTGTTGAAGATCTGGACCAATTGGAGCAGCAGGCGGCATTGACACTTAGTAAAATGGAGATGATATTTCCTCCATCGTTCTTTACTGTAATGATTCACTTGATAATCCACCTTGCTGGTGAAGCCAGAATCGACAGTCCTGTTCACTATCGGTGGATTTACCCCATTGAGAGGTAAAAGAATTCATTCATCTTACGAAATTGAATTTTCAAAAGCTCATTTCTTTTAATCCCCTAATCCGCTCTAATTAATTAATTGTACATGTTCAGGTACCTATACCGGCTAAAGGGTTATGTGAAAAATAGAGCATATCCTGAAGGGTCAATAGCCCAGGGATATCTATCAGAGGAGTGCTCACATTTTTTTTCCAGGTATTTGCCGGGTGTGGAGACATCTTCTAGTAGACCACGTAGAAATCCAGACATTTACAACCTTGATGGTGCTCAATATCTTTTTGATACCGCTGGCACTACTGTTGGTAAAGTTGATGCATTTGAGCTAGATAACTTAGCGTGGGAACAGGCACATCGATATGTGCTAGACCACCATGCATCAGTGGAACCATTTCGAAAGTAAGTTGCTTTTGAATTTAAATCGAATACAGTGAAAACCGCAGAGTTCGATATTAACTTACTTTTTTTATTCCTTATTTCAATTACTTGTTTTTTAGCAAATTTGTCAGGGACATCAAACGAAGGGCTAGACCAAGAAGACTACCACCACGTGAACAAAACAAGTTGATGAATGAAAAATTTCACAAGTGGATGGAATCTCATGTAGGTGAATTACAGTTATGCGAGTTAATCTTCATTCTATCTACATTTTTTATGGTGCTGATACGATTTGCGCAAAATTAATAGGTACATTCTTTGGGTCCTGAAGGTGCGTCATCTGAAATACAAGTACTTGCCAAAGGTCCCTATAAGATGGTCAAAAGATACGGAGGATACATATTCAATGGTTTTAGATTTCGTACTAAGGATCGTGAATGTCATTTGAAGTCTCAAAATAGTGGAATGGTAGTGACGTCTAAGACTAGAAGTTATGCTTCCAAATCGGACACGAGGCCTGTAGATGGAGATCTCGACTACTATGGAGTGCTCACGGATATCATTGAGTTGAATTATTTTGGTCATTTCCGTGTTGTCTTATTTCGTGGGGATTGGGCTGAGTTTGATAGGAATTTTGCTAACAACAAGGATAAGCTTGGCTTCACAGTTGTAAACTTCTCAAAATTGATTCACATCGGTACACACATTAGCCATGAGCCATTTGTGTTTCCATCCCAAGTGCAACAAGTGTTCTACATTGAAGATCCAACCCTGCCAAAATCGTATGTGGCTCTCCCTATGCAACCAAGAGATGTATTCCAACTGGGCGATACTTCAGAAGATGAAGACGGTGAAGTCATGAACAGTTACATTGCTTCTGAGTTTCATGTGTTTGATGTAAACACATCCGACGTTGGAATTTGCGAGACTTGGCTCCGCAAGGATGGAGAAGAGGGCGATGTACTGGAAGATGTCGTATTGTAGTTTACATGATTTTCAATTGGGTTTATTATATGTGTGTAATTTTATGTCTTAAATCTTGTTGTAATATTATGTTTGTAATTTCGAATATGTTCATTCTGAATTAATACACCGGTTTAATTATCTTTCTATTTTCTACTGCTTGGTATTATTTACATTAAACTATGCTTAGTGTCATTTGAACCAAACTATCGTTGTAATTTAATCTGTTACAAATCTCATTTTTTTTATTTTTTTTATAATTATGTTGGTTTGTTAATCCTACTAAAGTACAAATTTTATGATAGTTATTATAAACATGTTATTAATTAAATTTGCATCTCTAAGGAAGTTATCGAATCCTTGACAGGTACAACATGCCGAGGCGTGGAAAGAGGGTAAATATAAATGATGGCAACGAGAGCCATGGGGATGAGCAGCCACTAAATAATAGTGGCAGTCAAACATATGAGAGTGATGGTAGCACGCCGCCCACTGTCAAAAAACATCGGTAAGTCTTTAAATTGGTATTTTTAAAGAGATTATGGTCTTGAATGCATGAAAGACACGTACTAGTATTTGTGAGTCTGCATTGTGGCTGTCGTCTATAAGCATTTCGTCTATGTTTCTTAAGTGGGCTGTGATTAGAAAGAAAGGGCTGGAGTGGAGTTAAAGTAAACCCAAATAGAGACATCTCGTTTATTATAATCTACACTTATTGTTGGACCAACCCCCTCTTGCTGTTGTTGCTGATGTCTCTTTGTGTGCGTGTGTTGAAGAGAATGAAGGGATGAGAGAGAGTTGAGGAAAATGCCGCTATGTTAGCCTGGTGTATCCTCATTCTCTACCATCCCTCTTTCTGGCTGCATATATGGCTTCTATATTAAATTGGTTTCCTTCCACGATGACAGTCCGTAATACTACACTTGATATGAGCCCTGTTCATAGCTGCACCCTATTGCATACTCACAAACAACTAATACGTGTCATTCATGCATTGAATGACCAACCCCACTTTGGCACATAACATGGTGTAAATGACATTGTATGACCTGCAAACAAGATTTGTTCAGCTGTGTTGTTGTTCTGATTTGGAGGATTTTGGTATGCTAGCAGCATACTTAGTTTGGAAGTGAACCCATTTTGGTTAAAAAATCATGCCAAAGATAGCAATCAGATGCATGAAATCAGCTTCTTTAACAGTATCTGAAAATGAAAATTTCCATAATATGAGCATATATGTTTCTTTAACAGTGACTGTGAACAATTGTTCTTAATTGGGCTGTGATTAGAAAGAGACGAGTTGGAGTGGAGATCTGGAAACCCATATAGAGACATCTTGTTCACAATAATTTATTATTATTGTTGTTCCTGTCGCTCTTGCTGTTGTTGCTGATGTCTCTATGTGTCCGTGTGCTGAAGGGAAAGAAGGGATGAGAGAGAGATGAGGAAAATGCCGCTATGTTAGCCTGGTGCATCCTCATTCTCTACCATTCCTCTTTCTAGCTTCTATATTTGGTTTCCTTCCACGATGACAATTCCTTAAAACTACACTTGATATGAGCCCTATTCGTATTTTTCTTCAATGAAGAATTGATCTATGACTACAATCTCCATTCAAAACCCAATTGTTCTATATTTGGTTCCCTCTTGCTGTTGTTGCTGTTGTTGCTGATGTCTCATCTTCTTTTACTGTTAGTGAAGCCTATTTTTCACAAATCTGATTGTCATCTTGGCATGTTTTTTTGACCAAAATGGGTTCACTGTGAACTGAGGATGGTATAGGTACGTATGCCAAAATCCTCCGGCCGGATATGCACAACAATTGGGTTTTAGATTTAGTTGGGCTAAAGAAGTAGTAGAGCAACATATAAGCTCAGATACTGAAAATTTTCATTTTAAGATATTGTTAAAGTAACCTGATTGCCATCTGTGGCATGATTTTTTAACCGAAAATGGGTTCACTTCCAAACTAAGTATGCTGCTAGCATGTCCATTTTCTTTCACTGTTAATGAAGCTGATTTCATGCATCTGGTTGTCTTCTTGGCATGCATGTTTTTTTGACCAAAATGGGTTCACTGTGAACTAAGGATGCTATAGGTACGTATGCCAAAATCCTCCAGCCGGATATGCACAACAATTGGATTTTAGATTTAGTTGGGCACAGTTTATTAGTAGAGCAACATATAAGCTCAGATAATGGAAATTTTCATTTTAAGATACTGTTAAAGTAACCTGATTGCCATCTTTGGCATGATTTTTTAACCAAAAATGGGTTCACTTCCAAACTAAGTATGCTGCTAGCATCCCCATTTTCTTTCACTGTTAATGAAGCTGATTTCATGCATCTGATTGTCTTCTTGGCATGCATGTTTTTTTGACCAAAATGGGTTCACTGTGAACTGAGGATGGTATAGGTACGTATGCCAAAATCCTCCGGCCGGATATGCACAACCATTAGGTTTTAGATTTAGTTGGGCTAAAGAAGTAGTAGAGCAACATATAAGCTCAGATACTAGAAATTTTCATTTTAACATACTGTTAAAGTAACCTGATTGCCATCTGTGGCATGATTTTTTAACCAAAAATGGGTTCACTTCCAAACTAAGTATGCTGCTAGCATCCCCATTTTCTTTCACTGTTAATGAAGCTGATTTCATGCATCTGATTGTCTTCTTGGCATGCATGTTTTTTTGACCAAAATGGGTTCACTGTGAACTGAGGATGGTATAGGTACGTATGCCAAAATCCTCCGGCCGGATATGCACAACAATTGGGTTTTAGATTTAGTTGGACTAAAGAAGTAGTAGAGCAACATATAAGCTCAGATACTGGAAATTTTCATTTTAAGATACTGTTAAAGTAACCTGATTGCCATCTGTGGCATGATTTTTTAACCAAAAATGGGTTCACTTCCAAACTAAGTATGCTGCTAGCATGTCCATTTTCTTTCACTGTTAATGAAGCTGATTTCTTGCATCTGATTGTCTTCTTGGCATGCATGTATTTTTGACCAAATTGGGTTCACTGTGAACTGAGGATGCTATAGGTACGTATGCCAAAATCCTCCGGCCAGATATGCACAACAGTTGGATTTTAGATTTAGTTGGGCACAGTGAATTAGTAGAGCAACATATAAGCTCAGATAATGGAAATTTTCATTTTAAGATACTGTTAAAGTAACCTGATTGCCATCTTTGGCATGATTTTTTAACCAAAAATGGGTTCACATCCAAACTAAGTATGCTGCTAGCATCCCCATTTTCTTTCACTGTTAATGAAGCTGATTTCATGCATCTGATTGTCTTCTTGGCATGCATGTTTTTTTGACCAAAATGGGTTCACTGTGAACTGAGGATGGTATAGGTACGTATGCCAAAATTCTCCGGCCGGATATGCACAACAATTGGGTTTTAGATTTAGTTGGGCTAAAGAAGTAGTAGAGCAACATATAAGCTCAGATACTGGAAATTTTCATTTTAAGAATCTGTTAAAGTAACCTGATTGCCATCTGTGGCATGATTTTTTAACCAAAAATGGGTTCACTTCCAAACTAAGTATGCTGCTAGCATGTCCATTTTCTTTCACTGTTAATGAAGCTGATTTTCATGCATCTGATTGTCTTCTTGGCATGCATGTTTTTTTGACCAAAATGGGTTCACTGTGAACTGAGGATGCTATAGGTACGTATGCCAAAATCCTCCGGCCGGATATGCACAACAATTGGAATTTAGATTTAGTTGGGCACAGTGAATTAGTAGAGCAACATATAAGCTCAGATAATGGAAATTTTCATTTTAAGATACTGTTAAAGTAACCTGATTACCATCTTTGGCATGATTTTTTAACCAAAAATGGATACACTTCCAAACTAAGTATGCTGCTAGCATCCCCATTTTCTTTCACTGTTAATGAAGCTGATTTCATGCATCTGATTGTCTTCTTGGCATGCATATTTTTTTGACCAAAATGGGTTCACTGTGAACTGAGGATGGTATAGGTACGTATGCCAAAATCCTCCGGCCGGATATGCACAACAATTGGGTTTTAGATTTAGTTAAGCTAAAGAAGTAGTAGAGCAACATATAAGCTCAGATACTGGAAATTTTCATTTTAAGATACTGTTAAAGTAACCTGATTGCCATCTGTGGCATGATTTTTTAACCAAAAATGGGTTCACTTCCAAACTAAGTATGCTGCTAGCATGTCCATTTTCTTTCACTGTTAATGAAGCTGATTTCATGCATCTGGTTGTCTTCTTGGCATGCATGTTTTTTTGACCAAAATGGGTTCACTGTGAACTGAGGATGCTATAGCTGTATGCCAAAATCCTCCGGGTATGCACAACAATTGGGTTTTAGATTTAGTTGGGCTAAAGAATTAGTAGAGCAACATATAAGCTCAGATAATGGAAAATTTCATTTTCAGATACTGTTAAAGTAACCTGATTGCCATCTTAGGCATGATTTTTTAACCAAAAATGGGTTCACTTCCAAACTAAGTATGCTGCTAGCATCCTCATCTTCTTTTACTGTTAGTGAAGCTTATTTTCATACATCTGATTGTCATCTTGGCATGTTTTTTTGACCAAAATGGGTTCACTGTGAACTGAGGATGCTATAGGTACGTATGCCAAAATCCTCCGGATATGCACAACAATTGGGTTTTAGATTTAGTTGGGCACAGTGAATTAGTAGAGCAACATATAAGCTCAAATAATGGAAATTTTCATTTTCAGATACTGTTAATGAAGCTGATTGCCATCTTTGGCATGATTTTTTAACAAAAAATGGGTTCACTTCCAAAATAAGTATGCTGCTAGCATCCTCATTTTCTTTCACTGTTAATGAAGCTTATTTCATTAAGATCCAGGATGGCAAATTTTGATTGGCCTGTGATTGGATTGTTTAGTGGCTGTTGTCTATGTTCTTAATTGGGCTGTGATTAGAAAGAGAGGGCTCGAGTGGAGATCTGGAAATCCATATAGAGACATCTTGTTCATAATAATTTATTATTATTGTTGTTCTTGTTGCTCTTGCTGTTGTTGCTGATGTCTCTTTGTGTTCGTGTGCTGAAGGGAAACAAGGGATGAGAGAGAGATGAGGAAAATGCCGCTATGTTAGCCTGGTGTATCCAAAGTCTTTACCATTCTTCTTTCTGTTTCCATTTCTGGCTTCTATATTTGGTTTCCTTCCACGATGACAGTTCCCTAAAAATACACTTGATATGAGCCCTATCTTATTTTTCTTATTTTTCTTATATTTGGTTTCTGTCCATGATGACAGTTTCATGGATTGTCTGAACAATCCATGAAAGACATGCTTAGATACTGAATTTTCATTTGTTTTACTGTTTTAGATAGTGGATATTCCCAATCAGAGGAGAATATAAAGGTTTCAAGTTAGATACTGAATTTTCATTTGTTTTGTTATTTTAGATATATTTAAAAACAAAATTAAGTACTAGATTTTTAGCATTGCAATGTAATTATTTTACCTCTGTATATATCATTAACAATTCCATTTGCAATTGGCACTTTGATCTTATAATTTAAGATACAGGTAGTTCTTTTTGCAAGTTCAAAAAATATGTATATTCTGTATTGTGGTCTACTGTTGAATTAAACTATTATTTTTTTTTCACAGAGCGGTCGCCCAGATGAAGGAAATTCTGATGATCAGAGCTGAAGCTACTCGAGGGGTATGAATCTGCGGTCCTCCTTGCTGTTCTTATGTCCTCCTTGCTGTATGGTTGTTGTTCTTATGTCCTCCTCCTTGCTGTTGTTATGTTTGACTGGTTTTTTTTATGAGAGTTATGTCAGACTTTTAATTTGGGATATTTTGGATATTTTTCAGACTGGTTTGTTTGGATATTTGGGATGTTAGTCCCTATAATAATTTGTTAGTTATGACACTGTTAATTAATCAATGAATTTGGACGTTGATATGACACGTGTGAAACTTGATTATCTTTAATTATTCCTGTGTTTGGTTGTGATTTGCGCAGTAATATGCAACGAAATTGGTTGAATCAGTTGTGAATTAGTTTACAGGTTTTGTAAATGAAACTGTGAATTGAAATCGAACAGAAAACCGGAGTATCGAAAATAAATGGGCATAGCTAGACCGGCATTTTAAAAATGCCGGTCTATCTAATCAATTTGTTGGAGTATGCGATATACCGGCGTTCCCACACACGCCGGTGAATGTCGTCAGCTGTAACGGCTCCGACGAACACCGGCGTTTTATAAAATGCCGGTGTATATAACTACACCGGCGTTTTTTGGGAACGCCGGTGATTGTAAGTAGGAAAAACCGGGCACTCATAAACGCACATACACCGGCGCTCTATGACCGTCGGTATACTTTCGCTCTACACCGGCGTTTATAGAAATGCCGGTGAATGTATAAACACCGGCGGTTTACGACCGCCGGTGAATGTATATAGGGGGTTAAAGAACTGCACTCAGAGACCCACATACACCGGCGTTTTATGACCGCCGGTGTAGTTGTGACATTTACCGGCGTCCATTAAAACCGCCGGTGTAGACCCCTTCGTTTCCACGACGCTCGCTTCGGCGGCATTTGGACCGGCGCTATTATAAACGCCGGTGAAAGTTTCACCGGCGTAAAAAACGCCGGTAAAGACGTAAAAAATGCCGGGAAATCGAGTCTCTTTTGTAGTGCTCTCTCAACAGCAATCAACAACAATCAACAAGGATCAACATAAACAACATCCAACAACAATCAACAACATCAACAACAACACTACAAGCTCTCAACTCTCTCTACCATCATTCTTCAATCTACATTTTACACTCATACGATATTTTTGTATTTGTATAATTTTTAGAATTAGCATTGTTGTTTGTTCTCATTTATTTTTCTTAATTAGATTGATTTTTGTTGTACTTCTTGTTCTTCTTCTTTTTAGATTTTTTTTAAAATTTTGGTAAACATACACTAGTTTATTCATTTAATTGTTTTTGTTGTATTGAAATATTTGTTATTTTTGTTTAGAATACACTAGTTTATCTATCTTTACTTGTTTTGTAGAATTAAAATTTAAAATATACACTACAATTAATTTTTTAAACATACACTAGAATTAATTTTTAGAACATACACTAGAATTTTATTAACATATACTAATTTAGATGGAATTTAACTGATCACGCGGTAGACATAGTAGCCAAGAGTTCACTAGTAGTCGTCGCATTCCTTCCATTCCAACTCCATATGTAGGGAGTGAAGAAACACTTATGAATTATGATACTATTCCCGATTTTCATGAAACACACACGGATCAAGTAGAAGTGGAAGACAAAGAACCACAACCATCGGAACAAGGCCCTTCTCAATCTCGCAAAACAAGAGGGAACACTTCTGAAGTACACAAATATTTTGACTTTTGTCCCTTCACAAAATGATAAGAGTGTAGGACTAAAAATTTGTAAGAAGTGTCAAACACCCTATAAGTTTAAATTAGGATCGAGAACCGGTACACTTCATCGTCACTTAAATAAATGTCAACCCAAAATTTCTAAAGACAATCTCACACAACAAAAAATACACCATAAGATTGGTCAAGTAAATAGTCATAGCTACGACCACGATATCGTTCGTAGGAAAATGGCTAAGTTAGTAATTAGAGATGAATTACCTTATTCATTTGGTGAAAGTAGGAATGTAGAGACTTTTGTACAAACCGCATTAAACCCCTATTATAAAAAAATTGCTAGGAATGTAGTTAAGGGTAATTGTAAATTAGTTTAGAATGAGGCTGAGGATTTTTTAGTAGCAACACTAACATAACTAAACACTAGAGTTTCTTTGACATCAGATGGGTGAGTAGGAGTGAACGGCGTACCAATGATGTGTGTATCATGTCATTGGATAGATTCCGATTGGCTTCAAAAGTGGATAATTTCATTCGGATTTGGTAGGTTCCCACATAAGGGTGAAGTAATTGCCACATATAGCATGGAAGCCTGTAATAATTTCGATATTTTTGATAAAGTTTTTGCTGTTGATTTTGATAACGCCTCGAATAATACTAAAGCAATTGCTAGTTTGAAAATTACATCAAATCCTATAGAACTGAAATTTTTTCATGTTAGGTATTCTTGTCATATTTTAAATCTTTGTGTACAAGATGCACTAAAATATGGTGTAACCCATGTTTTCAGTTATTGTATTTTTCTTGGTATTATTATTTATTGTATTCTTCATTGTCTCTTCTGAACCTCTGTAATTTGATTATCTAATAATCAAATTTATTATTTGCTTTCGACTCAATTTTTTATCTCCCAATCTATTTAATTTTTCTGCTGAAGTTTTGTTGTTCATCCTATTCAAATTTTGTGTATTGATATCCCCAATTAATCTATTTATAAACTCTATTTTATTTATTCATCATTTTTCCCCTATTGGATCTAAACCCAAAACCCAAACCCTATAGCCCTTTTCTTTTTGAATCCTAAACTCGTACCTGCTACCCAATAACCTATAATCCATCCTAATAACTCTATATATACTAACCTACCCCCTTAACCCTAATTACTCTATTATAAACATCCAACTACTCCTAATTAATACCCGTCTCCTCATCTTCTTCCTCTGCCCCCACCATCCCGCCGCTTGCTCCCCAGCCGCCGCAACCACCCCGCCTTTGACCACCGTTTTCCTCAACCTCGACCTCCCTCCATCCACCCTCATCCCTGTCTCCATCTGCAACCGTCACGACCCTCGACCCCATCCCGTCACCTTCTCCCCTGTTTCGTCACCACCAAAACCCATCACCTTCGAACCCACCACCTTATTGTCGCTAGACTGCTGCCATCTCCCTCCTGAGGACCCTGCCACTTCCATCCATCCCACCACTGCCGTAGTGCGCCGCCACCGCCGAGTGCACTGCTACCGCAGTCGAAGTCGAACCAAAGTCGCCGAGCACCGCACACAGCCGTTGTTTGCTGTTGTGGGGTGCTTGTTGTTTGCTGTTGTGTCCCTATTGCTATTGCGATCTTCTTGTTGTTGCTGTGTGTTTCTTTGCACGGGTTTGCACGTGCTTTTGCAAGTATGTGCGTTATACGTGAGTTGCACGGGTCGTCGTCGGGATCCTAATCCCGTTATTCTATTATACTCGGATTAACCGTCTAAAAGGCAAATCTTCTTGGACCCTGTTATTGTTCGCGTTCAAGATTTTTCTTTGATTCCCGCAAGTAGCTTATATTTCCATATTCATATCTGTGTTTGTTTTTGTTCAAGAGTTTATTACGGATTCACCAGCAAAACCAAGTGATAATATCTTTTCGTGCCATTATCTTTGACTCGAATCCTAGTCCCTATTGCACATTGCATATGCACGTAATGCATGAAAACAATTAGATCTATGTTATAGAATTGATTGATGTTTGGGGTGTTTTCAATTAAATATGATTTCATGAATAAATTGACATGATTGTAAAAATGTCTCGTTAATGTTGAAATTGCATGTTAATTACTAAATAGAACCTTTGTAAACTAATTACCATGAAATTACATGCTTGTGTGATGAAATTATTGTCAATTTATTTTCTGGTTTGCTGTATGTTCTATGTTTCGTTGAATATTTGAACAAGTTACTGTAAGAATTTAAATGAACTTTGTAAATAATAATTGTAGCCATGTTTATCTATTTTCCAGAACATTTGACGGATCTAAATTCCAATACATAATCTGCTAGATATCAGACTTTTAGTACTGCTAGGTCAGGATTTCCATATTCGCAATTATATGTGTGTCACCCTGATTTGTTAATAAAAAGAACATGTTAAAAGTAAAATTAAAATGTGAAATTTATATGGCTGAGACTAGACATGCGTAGGAATCACCCTGAATTTTTGTGGAATTATTTGATGATTATTCAGACCCGATACATATATGTGAACACAATCTATAACCTGCTGCCTGAACATAAAATCTGTAATGAATAAGAATTTAAACATAGTTTCTATGATTTTTAGATGTCGTGTGTATCCGCTGGAACCGGTAAATAGTCTAGTTTCTAAAACTTCTGACAGATCCAGTTTTTCTTTCCTGTAGCAGCGAGTATACCTGTTTTTGTACAACAATGTTCTGCTTTCCAGATTGTATGATTTGCATTGATTTAGTATAAAAACTTCTTGCCTTGCATGTAATGAGTATAATTAGTCACTTCTTGCATGACACAACCTTGACATCTTCTTGCATGCTTACATGGGATGAAATAAAATATTAACAAGATGGGGTATTAAGGGTTGACTTGGTAGTGAACAATCGGAGACGGTACTCGGCAGGGGTCCCTTATCGGTTATTCCTATTAATTCCCGGTATTCCTATTTATTACTGTTAATTCCTGTTATTCCAGTTTATTACTATTAATTATCCGTTATTCCCGTTTATTACTATTAAATCTTGTTAATTCCGGTTTACTGGGCCGAGTACATGATCCGTAAAGTTCACCATCACAGTCTAAAACATTCACTGTTTGCATGCACCGAACCCACACATTATTACGTGCATTAGATAGGTTAATAAAATGAATAATAACCCGAAATTGACATTGCATGCTTGATCCCATATACTGTCATCAATATTGATCTTGAATTGTAATTATTAATTATTGCATAAATTAAACATAGACCCTTGACATTATTGGCAACCCTTATTTTTATTCTTGACTTTGATCCAGTCCTTTATTCTTGATATACCATGTTTTCTTTTTCTCTGTTTCCCGCTACTTGCTGTCCGTGACTTGCTCTAAGGACACTATTTTCTCTATTTTTAGATTACGAGTTTACAGGTACTGAAGGAGCGATACCAGAAGTACTTGGTGAGCAACAATTTTAGAGAATGGAGCTCAAGAATTGACTGCTTCAATAATCTATTCATGTTATTTTTCCCGTTGAACATTGTTATTGATATTGTACTTTGTTTTGGGTTTTTTTAACCCAGAGTTTGTTTTATCCTAGATGTTGGATATTATGTTTTGAATTATTTTATTTATTATTGAAGTTGTTCTTCGTTTATGTGATTATATTCTCTTGCATGGTTGTGATTGTTATTCATATTGTTGAGTTAGACTGGCACAGTTTATGGATGATGTTTACATCATTTGCTAGACCTTCGTTATGTGCTCGTATTTCTGTATTTTGGGAAGCGGGGCGTGATATATGGACACGATAAAATAGAGTTGATGAGAAATTGTGTTCATTTTATTATGTTGAGCGGTCCAATATATCAAGCTTTTCATGGTTGGGGTCAACTTAGGAGAATTGTATTTAAATATTTTCCTAAAGATGTTATACATCGTTGGAATTCTACTTATGCTTTATTAGGTGTTGTTCTTCACTGTCATTTTAATCTTAGAGAATTTTGTGTTGCAATGGGTATGCAAGATTGTATGTTAGATGATGATTTTTGGTTTTTTGCCGATAGTTTATATAAAGTTTTAGAACATTTTAATGATGATACTTTACAATTTTCAAAAATATGTACATCTACATCTAGTGGTATTTTACTTGCAATTGTCACTATGATGAAAACAATTAAAGATTTGATAAATGACCATTTTATTGGAGAAATGGTTTATGCCGCTTATATTAAAATTTTAAAATATTTTCATCCACTTCCTATGTTATATTGTGTTGCTAGTGTAATAAATCTCATGATTAAGTTAGAGGGCACAAAAAAATTTAATTGAGATTTTTTATACTTATGCTCCACATGATGAAATATATGATTTTGATCATGTTATTTTCACTACAAATTTTGAGCATATTTTGACTAGTTTATATGATAATTATGAGACTTTATTCAACTAACACTTCACAATAAAAAAATGTTAGTTCTTCTTCTTCTTCTATATTATTAAAGGGAAAGGGTCTTGCAACTAGTAGTGTTTTAAATCTCATAAAATCAAAAAAAAAAAAAAAAAAAAAAAAAAACCAAGAACCAATTCACCAAATGAGTTGAATTGGTATAATGCACCACCTCCTATTGATGATGTAGTAGATGTGTTTTATTTTTTGGAAAACAAATGAAAATATTTTTACTATTCTTTCTCGTATGGCTAAAGATTTGCTAACTATACCGGTGTCAACCATTGCATCGAAAAGTACTTTTTCTCTTGGTTCCAGGATTATGAGTCCGAATAGGAATCATTTGACATCAAAGAATTTGGGAATGTTAGTATGCGCCGAAGATTGGATCAGAGCGGAAGAGAGGACCTAAGATTTACATGAAGCACACAATGGCTTAACAAGTAGCGATGGATGAACATTTAGTACAATGAAGTTTGGATAATGTACCCTAAATATTTGGAAAATTTAGGGGGATGAGATTTTATATTTAGGTTAAGTAGAAGTGCATGACAATATTTCACTGCCTTCTCTTCGATTTAAATAAAGACCATCTCGATCTCTAAATACAATTGTTCCCCTCATATTGTAAGTTGATAAAATTTGTATGAAATGTTACTAATCTATTTGACTATATATTCAACTTTGTAATTCATTAAAATAATTTAATTTATGAATATGACTTTTATCTATTTGTTCTTGATAATTCTTAACAATTTTTCTTCTTCTTTGTGTTTGTAACAATTTTAATAAAAATAAAAACAAAGAATCCATCGCAGCCCAGCCCGGCCCTCGAGCCAGAGGCCAAGGGCTAGGTCCGGGTCGACATTTTGCCGGCTTGGCTCGACCTGACTCGGCCTGCCTATTCCCCCGGCCCGGCCCGGGTCAAAATCCGCGGGTTCCAACCCGGCCCGGCCCGCTAGGCCCGAATGCCACCCCTACCGGGTTGTGTTATGGTGTGTGTGCTTGGTGTGGCATACCATGCACGTGATGTGCATGTGTATGTGAGTGTTTGTGTGGGAACATAATAGTCCCACATCGGTTGTTAGCTAGAATATATGAGTAGTTATATTAGAAGCCAATGAACCAAAGGCAACCAACTAGCTGTAGCACCTTTTGTGAGGCAGTGCCTATGGTGGGCTGTAGATTAGGATTTTGTTTTCACATGCGAGCACGTAGGCGTGCACAGAGCTGAGCGGGGCTCGGGATGTTACACTTTCTAAACATCTTCATGAGTCTCTAGCTCGTCTGAATCTGTGTACATAACATGCTCGTGAATTGTGATAGCTGATGGATCATATTTCAATGTCGGCCTTCTCTCTCGTATTGACCTTCTTAAAGTAGGTACCGGTTCACCGACCGGTTCAGGATCACCAAATGGCTCTAGCTATGCCTGTTCATTTTCTAATTCATGCTTATTCTCATTAGGCTCCTCCTGAGCCTCCTATCCTGGCTGATGCTGCATTCTAGGGGCTCCACCACCGAGACCGTCTTTAGAATCTAAATTTGAATTTGGATTTGAACTTGTTGTATTGCCCTGACCTGAGTGCCTGTGTTTATACAGGCGCTCTTTATTGTAGACTCCATTCTTGTTATGAATGATCTTGTTAATCCCAAAATCCCGAAGCATGTAACCATACTCATCACCGCTGTAACCAATGAACACACACTTATTGGATTTTGAATCCAGTTTCTTTCTTTGTTCTGTCAATTAGTGAATATGGAACACAACCATAAAATCTCAAATGTGAATAATTAACATGTTTACCTGACCATAATTCTTAAGGTATGCCTCCATTAAGTGTACTAGACAGACAACAGTTGATTGAGTACACTGTTATATCAATTGTAGCTGCCCAAAGATGGACAGGAAGACCCGCATGAAGTCTCATGTATCTCGCCCTTTCGAGTATCGAGTGGTTTATTCTTTCTGCTACTCCATTCTCCTGTGGAGTTCTAAGAACCGTCTGGATTCCTTAAATACCTTCCTGTGCCAAAAAATCTGTAAACCCTTCACTTATTTATACACCACCGTTGTCTGGTTTTAATTTTTTGAACTTGCAACCTGTCTCATTCTCAACTCTGTCCTTCCAAGCTTTGAATGTCTCAAACACCTTGGACTTCTCATGAATTTTCATAACCCAAACTTTCCTAGTAGCATCATCCATGGATGTGACAAAGTAACTCTTACCACCATATGATAATTCCTGAGCCGGATCCCACACATCTGTATGTACTAACTCTAGCTTACCAAGCTTCTTCTCACGCACACTCAACTGAAAGCTAATTGCCTTTTGCTTGCCCATTACACAATTCTCAAAGAAATTCATCTAAAGTTTCTTCATCCATGGCAAAAGATCTATGGAACAAAGCTGCTTGACATTTTTTCACCAAGATGCTCCAACCTGATATGCCATAATATTGAATGAGAATTTCCTATTGAATTCATGACATTGATATCACCTAATTCACCTCCTCTGAGTTGATACAATGTGTCAACACATTTTCCTTTTGCTACCATCCTAGCACCTTTAGTAACCATCCACTCTCCAAATCCAAATGTTGTTACAAGCCCTTCTTTGTCCAATGTACTGATTGAGATCGAGTTCTTCCATAACCCTGGAATGTGTCTCACGTCATGCAATACTAATTGCCCACCATTGTGAGCTTTAATTGTGACAATTTCTTTTCCAACAACTGGGCATTCATGCCCATTTCCAACTGTGACTGAACAAAAATTCCAAGTCCTGTAATTCTCATAAGTATCCTTTATGGGTGTATAATGATACGAAGCAACTGAGTCTATAAACAAATCATCTTGCATCACATCGACTCTAGCAGATAGGCACAAATTACGTAAGTGAGTTTCGTTGCTTACCTTATTGGCTCCTTGTGACCCACCTTGTTGTCTCTTATATTCTTTTGATTGGTCTTTCCTGAGTCATGGCTTATGACAGTGTCAACACTCGTTTTTGTGATTTTCTGCACTTGACTTTAACCTGTGATTCCTTCTTTTAGACTTCCCCATGTAAGTGCTTCTCCCACGGTTCTCAGTTGCCAACGCGGAGTTGCTAGAAGATGACGAAGATTCTCTGTTTCTCTTCTTTCTCACCTCATTCATGACGCTGTTCACAACATACTTCAGACTAGTCGTATTAGTACTTTTGTCATGCCCTACTTTCCAAAATACGGAATTACGGGCATGTAACTGAGGCCCAACGAATGATATAAGTATACCAACTCATATCATCCACAGCCTGTAACATTCAACCCAATAATATGAAATATAATCACAACCGTGCATGAATAAAATCAAATAAACAATGAATAAACTTCAATAATCCATGAAATAAATTCATAAAATAATAGCCGACATCTAGGAGAAAATAAACTTTGGGTCTAAAATGCCAGAATACAAAGTACGACAATAATAACAATGCTGTGAAAGGAATAACATGAACGAAATGATTATTGTAGACTAATAATTCAGCTCCATTCTCTAGAAGATTTGCTCACCAAGTTCTTCAGTCAAATCTCCTCGTGTACCTGCAAGCTCATCATCTAGAGTTGGGGGCGGGGGGATGTCCATTAGAGCAAGTTACGGACAACAAGTAGTAAAAGCAAAGATCAAGGAATCATGAACTAGAACAAAATCAAAGGTTAATAACAAGGGTTGATAAAGATAATGAGTCTAGAATTAGTGATGATGTACCACCCTGCAAAATTGTGTTATGACAATTTTGTCTACGGGTGTCACGCACATATATTTTGTACTGTTACGAGTAATATCCGTAATGTATTTTAATATAAATATTCTATGTATTTTTGTATTTCGATTAATTATATATTTTTCGTCATCTTAAAATTCTTTTTATCCTATTTTTAGCCAACTCAAATATAAATCCTAATCTTTTTCATGTTTTTACGTGTATTGCACGTGTTTTCAATACACGTGTCGATTATGTATATTCTGCCGTTACGCATAATATTATAAATTTTTTTTTCGTGTTCAATTATTTATTTTATAACTTGTTCGAATTCGTTTCATACACTGAAATTCATTTTCTCCTATTTTGATTTAAATATTTTTTATACATGCAGCGCACGCGTTTTCTAAGCACGCGTTCATTATATTGTTGTACTAGATTGCCCGTGGGCACGTGCCTACGGCACGTCTTCAGAACGATACAAAACACGAAAAGCCCTATAAACAGAGCTCAAGTTTGAATAGTATGACAATAATTAGTTATAAATAAAAGTCCATGTTTCCATTAGTATATGTTGAAAAATAATCATAAATGGGGGTGTAAAATCTAACTTCCTAGAACATTAAGTGTGGAAAATGATAAAATTTAACTGTTGAAGAGATATTTGCTATTTTCAATATAACATGTACAATAAAAAAAATATAAAAGTTCTGGAAATTTACAAACCTGAAATCTTAAAATCTAAATTTCTAAGTAAATAAAGAAAGAATTGGAGAGAGAGATAGGGAAAGAAAGAAAGAGAGAAATATGAAAAGGTGAAGAGAGAAGAGAGAGATAGTAATAAAGTAATGAGTTTTTTTTGTTTTGGGGGAGAAAATTTGGTTTTGGGGTTTGAAATATTCGGGGATGAGGGAATGTGTTTGTGAGATTAGATCTGGGCCTCTGATTTTGGGGGGATTGAAGGTGAGCCACTTGATAACTTTCTTTGTGTTTTATTATATAGATACTCGAAGAATTAATGAAATGTTTTTTTTCGTATTTCATATTTCGAGTATCTATATAATAAAACACAAAGAAAGCTATCAAGTAGGTCTCATTCATTTGGAATAAAATCAACGGTCTAGGTTTTTTCTCCCAAAAGACATTTTCCCTCCCAAATGTTTCCCCCCAAAATTCATTTTTTCCCCCAAAACAAAACAACTCCTTTAATGATTACTCTCTCTCTCTCTCTCTCTCTCTCTCTCTCTCTCTCTCTCTTCCCCCTCTTTTCTCCTTTTTTCATAATTCGTGCTTTTTTTTTAACCCAGGTATGTCAAAAAAAAAACATTGAATGTTTTTTTTTGGTTATGCAATTTCGGATTATGCTTCTTTTATTATTTCAAAATTTTAATTATTAATTTTTTCGGATTATACTTTCATAACTCAATAACATTCACTTCCATTTAATTATTTTTGAATTTGATCTGATTGTATTATACTTCACTGAGTTGTTGTTTTAGATTAGAATGCTTCACTGAGTTAATTTTGATTAGAATGCTTTTTTTATTATGCAATTTCGGATTATGATTTTTTTAAAATATTTGGGCATTTGCTGTTTTGAAAGATCGTGCTTTTATGGACAAATCCATGCTTAATCCCTGTATTTCGGATTTTTGTAGCTGCAAAATTGTATCTTGATCTGCTTTGCTACAATTTCACTTCACGTATACATCACAATAAATTTTCTCTTTTAAATTCATACATGGTTAAATACATAAAAAACAAATAAGGGGGAACTAACTCATGCAGTTTAAGGCGTTAACCGAAACTCATGCAGTTAGAAAATGAATTTCTACTTATGTTCGACTCCAAATCAAAAAAGAAATCTCTTATGCTCAAGTCACACATAGCAAGGAATTTCCGATTCCCTAATGCAATAGATTCTCAATACTATTTTTGAATCCCGAGCTACTGACCAATAATCATGCAATATACAAACCAATAAACATCAAGATCACTTCATAATCCTACTTTAAAGTCGTCTATTAGCAAATAAATATCAATATAAATCATCTCTTATTGTTCACATGAATTTTCATATGTTGTATTGTTCTGTCGTAGGCACGTGCCCACGGGCATACCTAGTTTATAAATATTTTTCATTCTCTTGAATTTATTTTGTTATTGCATATTTATTGACACGTGCTTTACACGTGTTTTTCTTCTATGCACGTGCTAATTACGTTGTTTTGATTAAAAGTTGTGCACTAAAAAATTTTTGTAAACAAAATATATTAAAATTAATGTTAAAGAATTTTAATATAATTATTTATGAAGAGGGTTAAAATGAAATAAAATAATGAAATAGAAGTAAATTGAAAATTGTACAAAACACGTGCACACGTGTACATGTGCTTTGCACGCAAAAGAGCAAGAATGGGAGTGGCCGGCCAATTTGAGAGAGAGGGAGAGTGGGTGAGAGTGTGGGAGAGTGGAGAGCTATTTTAGGAAGTGGAGAGTTATTTTGACCACTCATTTTTATCCTATAAATAGCCCACCCTTTTGTCATGAAGAAAGAAAAAAAAAAGACTGAGGAGTGCTTCCGGATTTTTGCCAAGGAGGAACTGTGGGTTTCTTTTACTAGGAGGATATTTTTGGAGCATTTTGCTAGGAGCTACTAGGAGTTCTTTTGAAGCGGGTGCTTATTTTGCTTTCTAATCTTTTGGTAGATTTCATGTTTAGATGAATGTGCTTGAAATGAAAATTTGTATGCATTCTTGTAACCCCCATTCCCGCAAATAAATATTCCTGAGTAGTTTCTGTATTTTGGTTATTTATAAATTTATTTTGTTTTAAATTCATTTTGGATCTTCTATCAATGTCTTTCCTAATCGACCATTATATTTATTTCGAATGATGATATATTTTAACTTTATTTTCTATTCCTAATTGATCGACTATTTATATTTTAGCCCAAATCAAATATATTATTTCTATTTGGATTTTAATAAATTTGTTAAACTCAAATCCTATTTTGATATATATATATATATATATATATATATATATATATATATATATATATTATCATTATTATAATTATAATTATAATTATTTCTTGATTGTTTATTTATTTGTGAAGGTCCATAGATCTTAATTTATCTATTATTATTATTTATTATTTTAAAGCCCAAAAAAAGTATATTATTAATATATGATTATTCTAATTATTTGTGAAAAGTTAAATCTTAATCCAATTGTACTCTTCCAAATAATTTTATTTTTTGTCGATCCCTGAAATTTTTGTACAACCTATTTAAATTTTGCATGTTGAATACTCTAATTTATCTAATATATTTCTACTTATTTTCCTATTGATTCTAAACCCAAACCCGTTAACCCTATAACTCCTAACCCATTAACCCGTTAGCCTAATCCCTATATATATATATATAATCATTAACCCCTAACCCTAATCATAATTAAACCTAATGTCATCTCCTATTATCTTCAGCTGCCTCCCCTATCTCCTTCTTCCTCTTCTTCTTCTTTTCCAACCGAAACCCCCCACCACCTGATCAACCCTAACCCCCATCTCGCAGTCGAAGCTTCACTGGCGACCAGATCCTCGTCACCATCACCCCCATTGTTGTCACCATCCTCCTGCACACCACCGACAGCATTGTGCGCGCCACCGATCAACTCCAAACCCCTGCCTCCTCTTCTTCCACCCATCGTTGCCTACCGAAGCCACCTCGCCATTGCTGCAACAACTTCGCCGCTACCTCCTCCGTCACCTTCTTCATCTCCGTCGCCTCATTTTGATCTCCAGCCACTCGCCTCACAGCGCCAACTGACTGCCTGCATCCCAACTCTAATCGCCACCACAATTGCCAACGATCACCCCCCGCATCCTGCAACCCCCCTGTTGTCTCTTACTTCGATGCCCGTCATCGCCAGCGCTTGCGGCCACCTCCTGCCTCCATCTGCAACCGCTACCGTAGCCACTTTCTTTTGCTTGCTGCCCCTATCCTGCAGTGAAGCCCAATTCCATTGAAGCCTCGATGGCCTCGCTGTGTGTTGCTTCCGTTGGATTTCTCATATCATCTTCATTGTATTCGGATTAATCATCAATAAGGCAAGCTCTCTTGAACCCTCTTGTTGTTTCTAGTTCAAGAATTAATTTTTGATTTCCGCAAGTAGCTCGTTATTTGTTCATCATGTCTTTGTCTACTTGTTACCCGTCAAAGAGACTATTATGGATTCATTGGCGAAACCAAGTAGTAATCTTCTTTTCATGTCTGTTTTCTTGACTCAAACCCAAGTCCCGTTGCATTTCATAATGTGCATACACTACACAAACAATATTAAGATCATGATATATATAGTAAGTTGATTTGGGTGCCTTTGTTTGGATTCGAGTTGGTTCGAAGAATTAAATACTATGAATGAGATAATATGGTCCTGTTAATAGTAGTAAATTCATCCTATTAATTAAGTAGAATTTCTGTAAATTAATTGCCATAGAATTGTATACTTGCATATTTAAATAGTTGACAATTAACATGAATTTGCGTGCTGGCCTGCTGCCTAATTGATATTGCATCGAAGTTTTGAATCACTTCCTGTGTGAATTTGATAAAACCTTGTGAATAGCTTCTGTAAGCCCATGAATATACTTTCCAATACTTTTGACGGACCTGGAATCTGATTTATAACTTGTAAGATATCACATTTTTAATACTGTTGGGTCATAGATTTCCAGGTCACTGTCTACAAGAACATTGGCATGAATTATTGATTAAAATAAATGTTAAAGATAAAATTTAGACTTGATATTAATCTGGATATGACTAGACATGATTAGGAGTCACCCTAAATTTTTATAGAATTATTTGATAAATTTGCTAACTTGATATATTTATACAAACATGATTTTAGACTGCGGTCTGCATGCTAGTTCAGTAAAGAAACTCATTTTTGACCTGATTCTATTTGTCATTGATTAAAACTTATGGAATGAGAATTGTAGCTCTCTGTGTTTGGAAACCAGATCATCTGAAAATTTTGTAATTCAATTTACGGATTGCAAGATATTCATATTTTTGTGTTGTAATGTCTGCAATCCCGAATACAGACTGAAAAATGCATTATCATGTTTAACTAGTAGAAACAGTAAATTAATTAATAATTAAGACGTGAGATTTGTTTGGTTGTCACTGAACATTTTATGAATTTGATTATGGTTTTTATTATATTTTTATATGGATTTATGATCAACTTTCGCATATAAGAATTTG
>CM030367.1:93212096-93373740 GCA_017893485.1 Hemerocallis citrina
ACTTTGGCAAATATTTTCGGAAGTGGACCAGTTTGGTAAATATTTTCGAAAGTGGATCAGTTTGGAAAATATTTTCTTTTTACCCTTTTCATTATCCCTTCAAATTATTCCACGTGCACGTGTGCACGTGTAGGCCTTAGTGTAATTTGTCCTCAACCCAGCCCGTGCAACGCATGTGTTGGACTAACTTTGGCAAATATTTTCGGAATTGGACCAGTTTGGTAAATAGTTTTGAAAGTTGATCAGTTTGGAAATTATTTTCTTTTTACCCTTTTCATTATCCCTTCAAATTTTTCCACGTGCACGTGTGCACGTGTATGATACTGAGAGAGAGAGAGAGTACATGGTGGGATTTCCAGAATAATTGCAATAAGGGATGCAATAATAAATACATTGGAGGAGGTAAAACTTGCCATAGCAAAACATTCGAGTGAAGGACCTGGGGTCCACCTCTGTATCACCGGAGGTCCCCTAGGAAGACATCCGTCCCACACATACGATCAACCTCGAATCGGTTTCCCAATGAATGCACTATTCTGGAACGTTAGAGGGTTGGGGGACAGGAGCAAGAGAGATATGGTTAGGAATATCATTGTGAACTCCAAGGCGGAGGTCGTAGGGTTACAGGAGACTAAGCTCGCACACAAGATTAAACTCAAAAGAGTGGGGGCAATAGAATTAAGGAGTGGGTGCTACGCCTATCCTCAGGAGCTTCGGGAGGCATTGCTTCGGGGGGCATTGCTATATATATATAAATTGATATAAAGTGGCTGTTGATATATGAAGGTTTGGCTGTGTATTATGCATGGTGGCATACTTCATATTTGTAATAACGTTGAAGACTAAATTTGGTGGGAGCCCACGTCAAGTAACAGCATTGTGATGCTTGTTGTTGTTGCCTTACTTGTAGGTTGACGTGGCATCCCTGTGCGGGGCCCAACTGAAGCAATTCCAAAAAAAACAAAGAGTCTCCACTGTGTACACAGCAAATGGGAGAAGGCAAATGGGAGAAGAGAGAGGTTGGGGAGTTTAGAAGAGGAAGGGATGGGAGTTGAGTTTTGAAGAGTTGGAAATGTGAAGGATTGGGGGTTTTTGGAGTTAAGAAAATGAAAGGGGTGAAAATTAATTTGAATAATTTATTAAGGGGTAATGCTACACCTACTATCAAATCTACTACATTTTCCTTTACTATCTTAGGTGGCACACTATTAGTAGAGGTTATTGTAGAGTAGGTGGTAGAAACATCCAATAGTTGTGTACCACCTAAGGTAGTAAAGGAAAATGTAGTAGATTTGGTAGTAGGTGTAGGATTACCCTTTATCGTGTGTGTAATTTTACAAATTAGACCCTCCCAAAATCCTATAAATAGCACACCATTCTCTTCTCTTTTCTTCACACCAAAAACAATAACAAAATTAAGAGAAAGAAAGAAGAAGAAAGAGAAGTAGTGTGTTCTTGTGTTTTGGAGGCTTTTGCTAGGAGGAGAAGAGCTAGGAGTCCTTGGAGGTAGAAGTTGTGTTCTTTTCTTTCATTGTTCAAGCTTCACATAAGGTGGGTGATCCTATGCTTTCTAATTGTAGTGATTGCATGCTTAATGAGTAGTATAAATTTGATATGATAATTAGAAGATGAATCCATGCTTTTATGTATGCCAAGTTGTAGAGATGTTACTATTGATTAAGAAACAAAGTATTGTCATGTTGCTTGAAAATGAGAAAAAAAAAATAAGGAGTAATTGTCATTTGTATGTTAATAGAGAAACTAGTAATTGTGAAAATAATTGAAGAGATTCACTTATGGTTAAAAAAGGAGTTTTTATAAAGTAAAGTGGGTATCCATAGTTTATTTAAATTGTTGCAGGAGAAAATAAATTTTTCATAGTTTGATTAAAATGAAGAATTACAATTCATGTAATAAAAGAGAAGAAATAGTTTGAAATTTAGATAGATTATCAAATATGAATTTTTAAAGCCATAAACTTTTACTAATGAGTACTTTTCAGTCTAAATAAACTATTTGTAAATTAATGAAAAGATTCGATCAAATGAAGAATTAAGTTTTTATGAAAGTAATAAAATAACAGAAAGTTGGAAAAATGTCACCAAAGTGACTTACATGCCGTTGGGCGCAAATGGCCCAGTGGTCGAGCGTGCGTCATCTCTTTTTTTCGGCCTAGGTTCGAATCTTAGTAAATCAAAAACATTTTCTTTTTAAATGAACTCAAGAACCGAGAGTGGATATAAGTGGGTTTCAGTGTGGAGTTTAGAGACAAAGCTCACTTGGGCTAGTGGCTAGGGAGGCTAGCTTTGGACGCTCTTGTGGTTGGGAGTGGTTCGAACCCCGGTGCCGCCATTTAATTCTTTTAATGTTTTTTTGGCATTTTGTTGAGTTTTAATGAGAATAAAATTCGAGAAAAAAATCCTAATATTCATATAAAATGAAATGGAACTATTTAAAAATAGTTTTAGAATTTTTCATGTATATTTGAGATAATAAAAGTGGAATTGAGATAGAAAATGGATTGATGACTTCAAAATTATTTCTTTAAGAGTGTGACATTCATCATTCTAAAAGAAGAGTAAAACATTGTTATGTAAATTGATTTTTCTTGAAAAGATTGTGTTTATTTGGTTTAAGAAATGAGATGATTGATTATTTCATGAGCATAAAATTGCAAATGAGATTGCAGGTGATGAATTCATGTTTGTGGAAAAAGAATTATTGTTTTGAATTATGAATCATGAATGATGCTAAATGAGACATTGAATCAAAGGTTAGAGACATTGAATATCTAAGTTAAGACATGTTTATTGAAGGGTATGAATACCCATGATTCTTGTACATGAAAAATTATGATTTAGAGTTAGTAAGACCTCGGTTACCGACACTATTGAAAGAAAATATTTGAGGTATAATTTTGAGGTATTGCCATGGAGCTATCTCGTATTTTGTTGATTAAGTCCGGAAGGAGGTAAAACTAATTCTAGGTTTAGAAATTATTCATGTCTCAAACTTAAGAATTAGGCACTTAAGTGAAGATATAGTAAACCTGGGCAAACGTAACTGGGTTGCTCAATATAGTCGGCGGTGGATCTCCGTGGCTATAGACCCAGTTGGCGGACTGTGGTTGCTCCGTGGGAGACGGACTTTTATATTTAAATCCGGAATTATGAGGACGGGTCAGCGGTGGATTCCGGGATCTTGAGTAATCGAGCGAATAGTTTTTGTTTTGCCGTACTCCAATGTATATGCGTATACCGGGGCTAGAGGGGCACTTGCGGGATGATTCGCACGATGTGGGATTTTTGATAACAGTCAGCAATGGACTCCGGGACTGGGATTCAAATTCATGGAATGATGGTCTTATTACCGGGTGGTTTCATGGCGAGGGATCTAACCCTTTATTGTGGGTACGTAGGCGCTTGCCCTCGGACCTATGTAGTATGAGATGCATAGAATCCGAAAAAGTGTGCATTAGTGTCATCGTAGTATAAATGGTGTGCATTAGGCACTAAGGCATGGCATACACTTACATGGTTAGCGTAGTCACGATTTAACACTTTTTGTTCATTCAAATTTGTGATTTTGTTAAAGTATTGAGATCGTTATACTGTTTCCGGCATAGAGAGGATAGCCGTGTATAACATTTCATCAGCTGTAAGCAACTGACATGCCCACAGTTTTATATGCAGGAAAATGGGACTGTCCAAGAGATATGAAGTTGATTTGATGCTGTTGATTTATTAATTGTTAAGAGATGTATAAGTTGTATATTATTTCCATTGTTGTATCCTACATGTATTTCTTCCGCTGTGTATAAAATTGTAAAGAACTCTGATGTTGTTGAAAAAGTTTTAAATTCCTTATAAAATTGTACGAAGTGAAGTAAAGATCCTGTGAATTTCTCGAATTCGGTCTTATTTGGAATTCGGGGCGTTACATGAGTTATATTAATAAGATACCATGATGAGCTTTAAGTCACTTATTCAATCAAGATTTTCTCTATTTTTTTTACTAGTCTTTTTTTAGCAATCACATTATCAATTTTACTAGTTTCTCTAGCATATTCATGAAATTAATTTCCTAGCATGGTAACTATATTAGAAGTAGAGAAATCGCCCACCTCTTTGAAGAACAATGAAAACTCCTAAAGAAAACTCCTTGAAAGCACGATTGCCTTCCCTTCTCCGCCTAGCTTGTGCAAAATTCGAGCCTCTCCTCCTAGCTATAAAAGAACCCGAGCCTTCACCTCCTTGATCTTATGCCAGCCTCTAATGAAACAAGAGCACACTCTCTTTTTCTTTCTCTCACACAATTTTTCCACAGTCAATTTTTTTTCTCACAATGCCTTTTCTTTCTCTTTCTCTTTAAAATCTCTAATTGCAAATGATAAGAGTGACGGGGGGGGGGGTGTATTTAGTACATAACTCAATAATAAATGAAGGGTTGAGATGAGTTTGGATGAAGGGCTAAGATGCACTTGGGAGTAAGAAGAATTACCCACTAGTGCGCAACCACCTCTACACTCTTCCACTCTCCCACTCCATGCATAGGCCAGCCTCCCTCTCTTGTCCCATTGCACGTGCATGTGCAATGCACGTGCCCTCACATGCACACCTAATTGTTTGTTCATTTAATTTATTAATTAATTTGTTACTTGATCATGTCTACCATACAAGTTCTTTTAATTAATAATAGAATTAATTAGTGGGCTAGTTAGGTGGGCTAAAATCCATGGGCTCTTAATTAATTAATTTATTTTATTTTGGGTGGGCTAGAATAAAGCTATTAGGCCTAAGAACTAATAATAAATAGTAATAGGCTTTTTAAAAGAGAAAGAAAACGTTTGTTCATGACATTAAAATAATTTTTTAAAGCCAAATACACACATTAATTTGCACATGCGAAACACGTGGAATTAATGAAATTTTTTATATTAAATTATTTGAAAATTCAGGATGTTACAATTTCAGCATCTTATATGCAATTGTTTGAGGAAAATCAAAACTAAGAATTTGAAGTAGACTAGTTAACTATTCTATAGAGTCTAAAAAATTAAATTTCCATGAAGTATGTGATTTTAGGTCATATTTATAAGTAGCAAGATATGCAATTTTCGGATTTTGAACTTACTGATTTGCAAATGAATTTGACGAATTAATTGTGGTTATATTTAGATGATTTTAACTACAATGCTGTAGTAGACTCATTTAGGTTTCATATGAACCAAGAAATCTATTTTTTGATAAGTATCAATTTATATGAATTTTGAAAGATCATTGAGTTGTTGTCCAAAGATAGTTGAACACTCAAATAGTGGATTATATATATATATATATATATATATATATATATATATATATATATATATATATATATATATATATATATATATATATATATATATATGTTGTTACCTTGAAAAGAAGTTGATAGAGAAATAGGCTTGGAACATTAGTTAATGCATGTGGCTTAGGACATTTGAGATTGCAGGTGAGTCTTGGTGAGCTCGAATTTGGTTTAATTTACAGTTTTTTAGTATATTGAAAATAAAATTTGATTTTTGGAGAAGTATGTTATGGTAATTTGTACAAACATTTTTGGATTAATTTCCCCACCAAGATATAGGATTAAACACATATTTGGTGATTGGATTTGAAGAATTTGAATAGAGATGATTTTAAAGGATATTAGTATTTTGGAGAATTAATATTTGATGGAAATTGGTACAAATGTTTGGATTAAATTCCAGATTTGAATGAACAATTTAAGTACCGATTTTGGTAATTTGAATTGAATTACTAGAACAGAAATATTGTTGATTGAATTAAGGTGTTTGACGTCCTATTGTACAGTTTAGAAAGTTTTATCTAGTTATTTGAGAATAACTAGTTGGATGGAATGAATAAAAGATGATTTGAATATATGAATGAATTGAATTTTAATTGGTAATAAAAAAGGTTATGGATAACCTAGAAAGTTATGAACTTTGGAATGTGTGGATTCTAGAGGCTGAGCGAGACCCAGGGTACCGGCAAATTTGTGATTATGAAAGTATGAGAAGTGGCCAGTATGGGCAAATATTCTCGTGTGTTGATTTATGTCTGGTAGGAGGGTAAGCTAGCTCTAGGTGATATTATTTATATTTGAACTTAAAGATAGATACTAGAAAATGAGATATGATGAAGCTTGGGCAAACGTAAATGGGACGACTCTATATAGTCGAGCTGTGTATTCCGGGACTATAGATTCAGTTGGGTGGTGTACTTTGGGCCTGTAATTACTATCCGGAGCGAGATGAGTCTCAATTATTTTTGGGACTATGAATGATCGGGCGGTGTACTCCGAGATTATGAATTGTCGAGCAGAAGTGAGGCGGATCTCCAGTATTCTGTGCTAGAGTGGCGCTTGCTGGATGTTTGCACGATGAGGGTTTTGTATAGTCTAGTGGTGTACTCTGGGACTAGAATGTGAACAAGTGTGCATTAGTGTGCATTGTGTGCATTTGTTGCTTTCTTAGATACTTGTTTTATGCCATTGTTTTATGCTTTTTGATTTCTGTTTCATGATATACACTTATACACTTAGATTATATTCATTTTCCAGTTTTTATTTATCTTTGTCATTATTGTTTTTGTTTTTCGCATCAAGTTTGTGATTGTTAAATTGTGGATCTCTTTGTTATAGCATTGCGTCAGTTGCATTCAACTGACGTGCTTGCAGTTATCAAGTTTTGCAGGACTCGGATAGCGAGGGGCATGGACATGAGTTTGGTGTCGTGGGATATTACAAGATTGAAGATTTTGATGATATAAGTTGTATTTTATATGTAAATTTCCACTGTGTATTGTTAAGAATTATTTTGTATTGAAAGAGTTTTAAATTCCTTGTATTTTTCTACGAAATTGAAGTAAAGATCATGGTTGTGCTAGGAATTACCGGCATTTGGAATTCGGGGTGTTACACAACAAGAACTTTGGGATCAACAAGAAGTTCTGATTGGAGCCCAACTGAAACAAAACCCGAAGATTCTCCAAAAAAAACTCAACCCTACAAAGCTTCGAAACTAAACCAACACAAACTCAACCCGACAGCATCTTCGAAACCAACTAAAGCTCTTGACATGACTTGAGCCCAAGACCAAGTCGCCGAAAGCCCTTGGTCACCGAGACTGGTGGTTGCCGAATTCTGAGGTCAACGAGGGAAGAACGACAAAGCCAACTCTTGGTCGCCGAATGAGCTGAGCTCGCCTGTAACCCCTGTTTCCCTCAATACGTATTTTCTGAATTTTTTTTCGTATTTTGACTTATTATAAATTCAGTATTATTTTAAACTCGAATTGAGCCTTCCATTTAAAAAATCTTTTCGAATCGGAAGTTGTATTTTCTTCGAATAGTAGTATATTCTAACTTTAATGATTATTTTCTAAGTGATCGACTATTTGTATCTTATTTTATTTCTATTTGGATTTTATTAAACTTGTTTATCTCAAATCTCATTTTTGATAGGTATATATCAAAATTATTATTGATGTTATTAATATTGATATTATATTTGATTGATGAATCGGAAATTTATTCTATTTTACTTAGCAGTATTTGGGTATTAATTTGATGCACACAAATTAATTTACTTTTTGCTACTATATTATTATTGATCTATTGTAACCCCCATTTCCGTAAATATTTATTTTCTGAATATTTTCAGTATTTTAATCATTTATAAATTTATTTTGTCTCCAATATGTTTTGAGATTTTCTAATTAAATATTTTCCAATGGAAAATACTATTATTATTTCGAGTAGAGCATATTTTAAAATCTTAATTTATCGGTTAATTGTATTTCAGCCCAAATCATGTATATTATTATTATTAGAGTATTTTAATAAGTTGTTAAACCTGAATGTTATTTTATTGTATGGATTTATTATTATTATGAATATAATTACTAATTGTTATTCCTCGATTTCTTTAATTTAAAAAATAAATTCATCTATCGAAATATTTTATTTTTATACCCGATCTGATTTTCTCGGCGAGTTCCAATTTGTTTTAAGTCCAATTTTTATTATTTCAATTGTGTTATTTATTTATCTAATTGGGTTGGAATTTTCGTTCATGAACTATCTTTCTCTTTTATTGAGTTATCTATATTGTGGATTTTGTTTATTTGAATTATGGGTATTTTTATTTGAATCGTGTTGATTTTGATCTATCTTCTAATTGAACCCTAATTGTACCCTATAAATGCAACTCTGTTGTAAACCCTAATTTCTGCACACAAATCAAAATCTAACCGCCTATTCTCTCTCCTATCTTCTCTCTCCTCCCTGTTTTCTCTCTCCCCGCCCAAACAACCCAAACCCATCGTCTCCGTTAGTCTTCTCCGGCGAACTACCCAGCTCCAGCCACCCAGCTTCGTCCCCGTCTTACGGTGACCCCATCGCCGCTCTTCCTCACCCCTTCGACCACCACACCCAACACAGCCAGAACCCAAAACCCCCAAACCCAATTTCTAACCCAACTCCACTGTTCATCTTCCCCAATCAATCCCGTACAACTCCGTTCACCACCTCCGGCGACCCATCGCCGTCCTAGCTCCGCCAGCAGACCCCCGACCCCTCTCCATCGTTTTCCCGCCCAAGCAGCTGCCAAACCCAACGCTGCTGTCGATGCTGCCCTTTCCCGTTCGACGGCAGCGACCAGCGACCTCCCTCCCGTCGTCGACACCGCGACCCCGTCGCGTCCCCCTGGAGCGCGCCACCAGCGCCACCACCAGTGCATCTCCCCGACCCTCTTCCTCTGATCGATCGACAGGAGAACCCAAACCTCACCTCTTTCCGATCGACAACAGCACACCCCGATGCCCCTTGTCCCTGTCTCCGTCGCGCCGTCGCCTGCGACGCCGACCACCGTCGCCCAGTCCGCCGCCAGTCGATCTCGCCAGCGACGCCACCGCTAGCCCCCCTTCTGTTGATGCTGCTGTCTCTTTTGACTTTTGTGCTGTGGATTGGATATTGGAGCACGTATATCGCACGTGTTATGGTGTGTTCGTGGGATCGTGTTGTTGCGGATTTGAGTTCGTTGCTTCGGGATTCATATCCCGTTATTCTGGGTATTTGTTTTCACCGATTAACAGGCAAGTCACCGTCCACTTGAATTGCTATTCGTTTCAAATTCAAGTTTTATTGAAAATTCTTGCAAGTAGATCTTTTTGTTATCGTATTGTCCTTTGTTGTCCATTTCGTTGGGTTTATTGTGGGTTTACACGAGCTAACCCCAATATTCTTGACATCGTGCCTCTTTGACTCTAAAGTTTGGATCTTTAATGAATGCATATAGAATTGTTAATAGGGTTATTCATACAAGTCACAACACAAATAATTTATTGTAGAGACATTCGTTAGGTTGTATATCGTTTGATGATTGATTGATGTTGGATTTGTATATGTGCATATTCTAAATTTTATATATCATGTTTGGACGCCTATGATGCTAGTTACACAAATTGTTGAATATAGAATCGAAACCCATCATGCTTAACTAATTTTATGTCCAAGAAATATACCCTAAGAACTATACATGTTGCTGACCTGAACTTGATCGCTGTTTTCGAAACAGTAAATGACCTTAAAATAAAATATTTTCTGAATATGAAATGTAGCCCCGAATGTCTAGATGTCAATAGCATCCGGAATTTTCGAATTTCGAGTTTTGTAGCAAGAGTTATGCCCGTTTTACTGCAGCTGTGTTTTACAGTCCAGAATTTTAGATACTACCTTTAAATGGACAAATAATTCCTAGGTTGTATTATTGTAGGAGTTAATGAATGTATGTTGCATTGCATGTTCCCAATGAGTTATTGTCATTATTTAAACCGTCCTATCCATGTTATCAACCTATTGTTCCCCTATTGATACTATCGTTTACCGAAATGTCCATGAATTGCATATTGTATTATTGCATTGATAAATAATTAACAAGCCGGGGTTTAAGGGTTGACTTTTCGTAGTGGACAATATAGGGACTGTACTTGGAGGAGGGGCCCGTGTTTTCCTAAATAATGTTCCGGCTATTGTTTTATCGGTGATTGTGGTTATGGCCGTAACCCAATCTATCGTGTATTGTATCGTTGCCGATGACCGTACCGTACACCGAAAGGTGATTAATGTTTAATGTTGAAGAGTACATGAACTATAGAGCCCACTACAATGTCTAAAGCAAAATTGTTTGTATGTAGCAACCATGTAGTAAAAGGATGGATGCATGAAGTGCTACATTAGTTAGGATTTAAAATGATTAATAGACTTAAGGATCACACTACACCGACATTGCATATTGATCATCATTGTTCCTATTGATATCGAATATTGGCTAAGTATTATCGTTATTGATCATTGATTACCGTTACCGAATATTGCACTATTGTTTATAGCCAATTGTATCGATTGTCATGATTTTGTCCCATTTTATTGATTCCTATTGATCCATTGTTTCATTGTTATACTGTTATCCTATTGTTCTCTGCTTTCTCTACTTGCTGTCCATGACTTGCTTTAAGGACAATTATTTTTCTCTTTTTAGATGAAGTATTCACAGGTAATGAAGGAGAATTGCCTGCTGGAGTCGGAGAACAAACATTTTGAAGATTTCTGCTTTTAAATTGTTTATCGCTTTAAATGACTTAATGTACTGAGACTTGTATTTATTTTTGGATTGGGATTAGTATTGTTTTGGGCTATGTCCCGGATTTTATTATTGTTTCCAGACGTTGGATTATTATTATTGTATTTGGATATTATATTGTTTTAATCCAAGTATTTTGTTCATGAGATCATTATTATTGCCTGCGCAATTGTTCTGTATTGTTTATGTTGTTGAGTTAATCGATTAAACAGCTTATGGGTGACGTTAGTCATTCGCTGGGCTTTTGTCATGTGCTCGTATTCCGTATTTTTGGGAAGCGGGGCGTGACATCTATTATTCATTTGTCTCTAATTGTATATTTTTCTTATTGGTTTTTAATACCCAAAACCCTTAAACCCGTTAAAAACCACAACCAAACCTGTTTTCTCACCCAAACCCGTAACCCATCCTATTTAAACCCTAATAAAATCTAACCCTAACCTAACCCTAAACCATCTACTGTTAAACCCCCCAGAACCAGCCGCTACCCTTCTTCCTCCCATTTCCGTCTTCTTCGCACCATTCGAACCCAATCCGCCTCCTTCCTCGCATCGCCTCCTCGCCCTCAGATCACCATCGACCTCCATTCGCCATCACCTTCACCTTCGACCACCACTGCCCCGTCCACCACCATCAACCATCGACTCCGAAACCCACTTCGCCATAACCCATCGCCTTTACCACCTCCCGAACCCAATTTGCCATTACCCATCGCCTGTCACCACCCCCGTCGCCTCGTCAACTCCACAGCAACCACCACCGCCATCATCACCTCTCGAACCCAATCTCCAACGCCCTCCTCTCCATTCGCCAGCAACCGCCGAACTCCTCCCCTGTTCTTGAATCAGAAACAGAGCCCATCGCCGCGCCTTCCATCGCCGCGCGCCGTCGCTTCTCGACGTCGCACCTTTGCCTCCGCCGTCGTCGTCCTCCTCGTCACCGTCGAAGCCATCGCCGCGCCGTTGCCGCACTCAATCTCTCTCCCGTTCTCGGATCGTCGACGAAGAGAACGAAGAAGAAGGAGGATTGGGCGGGATCGAATCTCAGGCGTTCGATCGCTTCAAGATCCGTGCGATCGAGCCAGTGAGATCGCTGTTCGGTGTTTCACCCACAGGCGATCCGAGATCCGCTGTTCCCTGTTTGGATCAGATCCGCTCCGGAGGAGCTCTTCCATTGGCTGCGCTCGCTGTTTGGTGTTCTGGGCGCAGCTAATCCGTTCGCTGTTTGCTGTTTGGGCTGGGATCCGGCGTAGGGAAAACTCGATCTTCGGTAGTTTTTCGCGCGCGCTTTTTGAGGACTTCTTCCGGGATTTTTCTACTCAGATTCCTTCAACTAGTGGATCTAGACATCGTCAAACTAAGGCAAGTACCCTTGTACAATTTATTGTTCTAGTATAAGTACCCTTCAAAATACTACAAATAGTTAGATTGTGACTCCCCTTGAAATATCATTGTAAATCAATTTTGAACCTTCAAACCCACAATTCTAAGAGTCACAAAACTTCCTCGTATTAAATAATAATCAATTGGACTCTTTTACCCCCTTGAACACATGAATCACATGGACATAAGAATTAAAGAGCCCTAAAATTTGTAGATACATATATATTTAGTATTTTGACGAATTTGCGACTATTATGACTTGAAAAACATTTATTAGTTGCTGTTTTGACCTCCATGATTATGTATTTATGCTACTTAACAACTTAGACGCCAAATGACATTTTTCCATGAAATCTACGTTAGTAAATTATTTCTCTGTGTTGCTGTCTGAATATTCTTTTGCGGTTTCGACCCTTTTATCATTTGAATCTGGACCCGAACCTTGAATAGAAATTGTAGATCTGGATGTGTAGATATCGATAGACTCCGAAAGTTCTGAATTCAGAGTTACGGTCTAGGAGTTGTGGCAGTTTTATTGCAGCTGTGTCAGTAGACGCAGTTTTGCAAAACTGCTGTATACATTTACCTTGCAAATTATTTTAGCTGTGTAAACAGCGAGCGTTTGACACGAAATTTTATATGTAGCTGCTGGACACCATATAGGACATCTCCAATTTTTCCTAGAATTAAATTACAACATTTTACATATGTATGCTTGCTTGATAAGAGTTAATAAAAGTAACAAGCCGGAGTTATGGGAAAGACTATAGAATGGACAATATAGATAAGTGTACTCGGAAGGGGGCCCGTGTTTCCCAATACTTGGTTCATGAACTTGTTGTATCTTGTTCGATTCATGGAGTCAGTTACTTGGCTCATGAACTTGTTTGATTCATGAACGCATTGTGCGGTTCTTGAACTTGCTTGTGGATTCGCGAACTTGCTTCGTGAACTTGTTATTTAATTTCCGATTCATGAACCATGGCTTGCTTGATACTTGATACCTGAGTACGCCGCCCTATAAAATCCATTACTAAGTCTAAACGAAATTGTTTGACTGTAGCAACCATGTAGTAAAAGTATGGATGCATGTCGTGCTACCTAGATAGTAATCACCACTAGACTTGAACTTGATAACTTGAACTAGACTTGAACTTGATACTTGAGACTTGACAACTTGATACTTGGACTTGACAACTTGACATTTGAGACCTGACATTTGAAATAACACTTGACAGTAGACTTGGCACTTGTATATGACACTAGACTTGAGATTTGTCGCTTGATATTAGATACCCCTATAGGTGTGCCTGACATGTGTTTCCCCACTAGCAGTTGTTATCCAACCTAGTTATTAAATGTTCCCTCTTTCTAGCTAGTCCTTGAATTTGTCCACTACTTCTTATAACTCTGTTACATTTTGAATTCCAATTCTTGTTTTCTTTACTTGTACTTGTTTTCACTATTTGTGGCCCTAGCTTGCACTAAGGGCATTTTCTCTTGTTTCCCCTTTGTTTCCCTGTTTATATTATTAAGCAGACTTTGGAGACGAGGTTCCTGCTGGAATTGGCGAGCAGATATTTCAGTATTCGCTTGGAGCAAAGACTTGTTTGAATAATTGCTTTTCTTAAGGTATTCATTTCTTCTGTTGTTTAAGACTTGTTTCCGAGTTTACACTTGATCGAGACATGGAAACTATTTGAATATCATTATTGTTTAAATTGTTTTCTGTTGCTTAATAAATTATTCATGCATGCTTGGTCATATATAAATCTGGTTATATTCTTGTTATGATGCCGAGTCGATCTTACAGCTTATGGATGATGTAAAAATCATTCGCTGGGCTTCGTCACGCGCTCGTATTTCCGTATTTTGGGAAGCGGGGCGTGACAAGGTTTTTAGTGGTATCAGAGCCAGGTTTGGCTAATGTGTTAGTTTGACTAATACATTAGACAGGCTTGATTCAGTCAGGATTAACTCAACATTAGACAGGCCATGCACCACATGAATAATTTAATAGTCAACTCGATCTGGACACAAGTCTTATTCCATCCATTTTGATCCCTTCATATTCACTTCTTTGATTCATTGATTCCTTCCATCTCTTGCAGTCCTCCTGATTTGTTGATTTCTTATTGGGTGCAAGTTTATTTTTCCGTACCCATATTCTTTTGATTCCGGTGAAAACGATCTCTTATCTTCTGCTTGCCTCGTTAATTCCTTCTCATTTCAACTCGTGTGTCGTTCATTGCTTTTCCTGCCTTGCATTCACTTTTATTTGTTGATTCATGTTGAGTATCATGTTGATTATTTCTTCCTTGCTATATTCTCTTTAATTCCGATTTTGCCCCTCGTCCCTCTTCCTTCGTATTCAATTCCTTAATTTTCTTTCGTCCCTTCTAGTCATCATTCTCTTTAACTCCTTATTGGATATAGCTTCATTTTTCTCCTACTTATTTTTTCTCTTTATAATTATTTTTTCCGAATACTTTATATACTTCGATGATTAATTATTATATTTATTTTTGATCTTCTATAAAAATGTTTCTCAACAAAGATTTTATTATTTCGAACAATGATGTATTTTAACTACACTTTTCATTTTTGATCGACTATATGTTTCTATTGGATTATTTTGATAAGACAAATTCTTATTTTGTTGTACAATGCTGTTATTACTACTATTATTATTATTGCTATTGTTTTCATTATCCTTACTAGTATTATTATTATTGTTACTACTATTGATATTCTTATCGTTGCTTTCATTATTTTATTGTTATTGTTAATATCAAATTACTTCCACAAAAATGTTGGACCCAAACTATATCTTGTCTTACATCATTATTTTTACTAGCGTTGTTGATATTTTAATATTATTGCTATTATTATTATTATTATTATTATTATCATTCTTTCTACGATTTCTGTTATTATTACTGTTATGATCATTGTTATTATCATTGTTATTCTTATTTTTATTAGTATCGATATTTTGTTATTATTGTTATTGGTATTATTATTTTTATCGTTACTATTATTATTATTATAATTTGTTTTGAGCCTGAGCATGCTCAATTTATATACATTTCACAACTTCGTTGCAACCTAATATCGAGACGGCAAATATGCAACTCGATGTCAATGGAGGCAAATTGCAACTGGATATCGGCGAGGCAAAATGTGCAGCCGAATATTTGGATGGCAATTTGAAACCTGATGTCGTGAAGGCAAATATGCAACTTGATGTTAAGGAGGCAAGATTTTCTACCTATTACTAATTGATATTTCAAGACTCGTTACTTATATAAATAAACTGATGGTAAAGGAATAATTTTCGTTATTATTGGTATTATTATTATCAGTGTCGTTTCGATTTATGTTATTATTATTATTTTCATCACCTTTATTACTGTTATTATTTTTATTATTATTACTGTTACCTTATTGATATTATTGTAATTATTGCTATTATCATATTATTTATTATCATTATTGATATTATTTTTAATGCTATCATTATTATTATTATTGCATTATTTTCATGATCGAGTGTGTTGAATTCTATTATGTCGTGTATGTGTTATCGTTATAATTAGTATTGTTGATATTTTTATTATGTTATTATTACCTGTATGATTATGACGATTTTGATTTCTGTTTTTATTATTGTTATTATTATTATTTTGTTACTATTATTACTAATTTCATTATTATCATTGTTATGTTTAATTTTTATTATTGTTATTATTATTCTGTTACTATTGATATTATTATTATTGATATTTGTTGTGTTATTATTTCTGTTAAAAGCCATTAGTTTTGATATGTATTCTATCTTTTAATTTTGAAGATTGAAGCTCAAGCCTTATATCCATTTTGCATTATTGTCTATCCCTATTTGGAGCCCATACTCCCCTCGATCCTAGTGTCTCAGTCTTATCTTCCTGCTCGGTGCGTCGCCTGGTGTCACGTGGACTACAACGACATGTCTGGAGCTTGGGACGTCACCAACAGAGTGTCACAGCGGAAGCGTGGTGGGCCCATAACTCACAGGTCCCAGACCCCCTTGTTGCGACTAGTCCTTGTATTGTTGCTACCCTCTCTGTTCCTTGTATTCATCCCCATCCGTTGATTCACTGAATGGTTGATTCTTCCCGGTCCTTTTCCTCTCTGATTTTAGTTCTGCAGACCTTTATCTTGCTCTATTATCTCGTGTTGTTCTTTCCTTTTGATACTGTCTATTCACTTTCATGCATTGCAATTTAACATCGTTGTTATCCACTCCCTTCTTATTTTGGTGTTTTACCACCAAGTTGACTTTTCTTTGAATCCCTTGTTTGTTACCCTCTCCTAAGTTACTTTTAGCCCTATCCTATGTACCGCCTAAGCAAATTTCGAGGACGAAATTTTTGTGTAAGGTGGGTAGGATTTGTAACCCCTGTTTCCCTCAATACGTATTTTCTGAAATTTTTTTCGTATTTTGACTTATTATAAATTCAATATTATTTTAAACTCGAATTGAGCCTTCCATTTAAAAAATCTTTTCGAATCGGAAGTTGTATTTTCTTCGAATAGTAGTATATTCTAACTTTAATGATTATTTTCTAAGTGATCGACTATTTGTATCTTATTTTATTTCTATTTGGATTTTATTAAACTTGTTTATCTCAAATCTTATTTTTGATAGGTATATATCAAAATTATTATTGATGTTATTAATATTGATATTATATTTGATTGATGAATCGAAAATTTATTCTATTTTACTTAGCAGTATTTGGGTATTAATTTGATGCACACAAATTAATTTACTTTTTGCTACTATATTATTATTGATCTATTATTCATTTGTCTCTAATTGTATATTTTTCTTATTGGTTTTTAATACCCAAAACCCTTAAACCCGTTAAAAACCACAACCAAACCTGTTTTCTCACCCAAACCCGTAAGCCATCCTATTTAAACCCTAATAAAATCTAACCCTAACCTAACCCTAAACCATCTACTGTTAAACCCCCCAGAACCAGCCGCTACCCTTCTTCCTCCCATTTCCGTCTTCTTCGCACCATTCGAACCCAATCCGCCTCCTTCCTCGCATCGCCTCCTCGCCCTCAGATCACCATCGACCTCCGTTCGCCATCACCTTCACCTTCGACCACCACTGCCCCGTCCACCACCATCAACCATCGACTCCGAAACCCACTTCGCCATAACCCATCCCCTTTACCACCTCCCGAACCCAATTCGCCATTACCCATCGCCTGTCACCACCCCCGTCGCCTCGTCAACTCCACAGCAACCACCACCGCCATCATCACCTCTCGAACCCAATCTCCAACGCCCTCCTCTCCATTCGCCAGCAACCGCCGAACTCCTCCCCTGTTCTTGAATCAGAAACAGAGCCCATCGCCGCGCCTTCCATCGCCGCGCGCCGTCGCTTCTCGACGTCGCACCTTTGCCTCCGCCGTCGTCGTCCTCCTCGTCACCGTCGAAGCCATCGCCGCGCCGTCGCCGCACTCAATCTCTCTCCCGTTCTCGGATCGTCGACGAAGAGAACGAAGAAGAAGGAGGATTGGGCGGGATCGAATCTCAGGCGTTCGATCGCTTCAAGATCCGTGCGATCGAGCCAGTGAGATCGCTGTTCGGTGTTTCACCCACAGGCGATCCGAGATCCGCTGTTCCCTGTTTGGATCAGATCCGCTGCGGAGGAGCTCTTCCATTGGCTGCGCTCGCTGTTTGGTGTTCTGGGCGCAGCTAATCCGTTCGCTGTTTGCTGTTTGGGCTGGGATCCGGCGTAGGGAAAACTCGATCTTCGGTAGTTTTTCGCGCGCGCTTTTTGAGGACTTCTTCCGGGATTTTTCTACTCAGATTCCTTCAACTAGTGGATCTAGACATCGTCAAACTAAGGCAAGTACCCTTGTACAATTTATTGTTCTAGTATAAGTACCCTTCAAAATACTACAAATAGTTAGATTGTGACTCCCCTTGAAATATCATTGTAAATCAATTTTGAACCTTCAAACCCACAATTCTAAGAGTCACAAAACTTCCTCGTATTAAATAATAATCAATTGGACTCTTTTACCCCCTTGAACACATGAATCACATGGACATAAGAATTAAGGAGCCATAAAATTTGTAGATACATATATATTTAGTATTTTGACGAATTTGCGACTATTATGACTTGAAAAACATTTATTAGTTGCTGTTTTGACCTCCATGATTATGTATTTATGCTACTTAACAACTTAGACGCCAAATGACATTTTTCCATGAAATCTACGTTAGTAAATTATTTCTCTGTGTTGCTGTCTGAATATTCTTTTGCGGTTTCGACCCTTTTATCATTTGAATCTGGACCCGAACCTTGAATAGAAATTGTAGATCTGGATGTGTAGATATCGATAGACTCCGAAAGTTCTGAATTCAGAGTTACGGTCTAGGAGTTGTGGCAGTTTTATTGCAGCTGTGTCAGTAGACGCAGTTTTGCAAAACTGCTGTATACATTTACCTTGCAAATTATTTTAGCTGTGTAAACAGCGAGCGTTTGACACGAAATTTTATATGTAGCTGCTGGACACCATATAGGACATCTCCAATTTTTCCTAGAATTAAATTACAACATTTTACATATGTATGCTTGCTTGATAAGAGTTAATAAAAGTAACAAGCCGGAGTTATGGGAAAGACTATAGAATGGACAATATAGATAAGTGTACTCGGAAGGGGGCCCGTGTTTCCCAATACTTGGTTCATGAACTTGTTGTATCTTGTTCGATTCATGGAGTCAGTTACTTGGCTCATGAACTTGTTTGATTCATGAACGCATTGTGCGGTTCTTGAACTTGCTTGTGGATTCGCGAACTTGCTTCGTGAACTTGTTATTTAATTTCCGATTCATGAACCATGGCTTGCTTGATACTTGATACCTGAGTACGCCGCCCTATAAAATCCATTACTAAGTCTAAACGAAATTGTTTGACTGTAGCAACCATGTAGTAAAAGTATGGATGCATGTCGTGCTACCTAGATAGTAATCACCACTAGACTTGAACTTGATAACTTGAACTAGACTTGAACTTGATACTTGAGACTTGACAACTTGATACTTGGACTTGACAACTTGACATTTGAGACCTGACATTTGAAATAACACTTGACAGTAGACTTGGCACTTGTATATGACACTAGACTTGAGATTTGTCGCTTGATATTAGATACCCCTATAGGTGTGCCTGACATGTGTTTCCCCACTAGCAGTTGTTATCCAACCTAGTTATTAAATGTTCCCTCTTGCTAGCTAGTCCTTGAATTTGTCCACTACTTCTTATAACTCTGTTACATTTTGAATTCCAATTCTTGTTTTCCTTATTTGTACTTGTTTTCACTATTTGTGGCCCTAGCTTGCACTAAGGGCATTTTCTCTTGTTTCCCCTTTGTTTCCCTGTTTATATTATTAAGCAGACTTTGGAGACGAGGTTCCTGCTGGAATTGGCGAGCAGATATTTCAGTATTCGCTTGGAGCAAGGACTTGTTTGAATAATTGCTTTTCTTAAGGTATTCATTTCTTCTGTTGTTTAAGACTTATTTCCGAGTTTACACTTGATCGAGACATGGAAACTATTTGAATATCATTATTGTTTAAATTGTTTTCTGTTGCTTAATAAATTATTCATGCATGTTTGGTCATATATAAATCTGGTTATATTCTTGTTATGATGCCGAGTCGATCTTACAGCTTATGGATGATGTAAAAATTATTCGCTGGGCTTCGTCACGCGCTCGTATTTCCGTATTTTGGGAAGCGGGGCGTGACATCGCCGAAACCCAAGGTCGACTAATAGAAGCTCTTGATAAACTCTTGATCGCAAAAATCCCTTGGTCACTGAGACTGGTAGTCGCCAAAACCCGAGGTCAACGAAGCCAACTCTTGGTCTCTGAAAGATTCAAGCTCGCCGAAACCCAACATCGACGAAGAGAAGCTTTTGATCAACTCTTGGTCACCAAAAGCCCTTGGTCGCAGAAGCCCAAGGTCAATAAAGAGAATCTTGCCAAAATGGTCGGGCGACCAAACAGGCGCTCGCAACAACTGCTGACTGTCGGATCGCTTAGAAGTGCGAGTGCACTGAAATGGATGCACATGATCACGCCACGTTGCGCGCTTCATCCCTGCCACTCTACTCCACTTCTCAGCTACCCAATCACCTAGAAACGCGAGCCCTGCTTTGATGGATGCACCAGATATCGTCACGTCGCCTCCACTCTCAGTCGCTCGTTTCATTCAACGTGCGAGCCCCATGATGGACGCGCACGATCAAGCCATATTGCCTCTTCATCACAACTTCTTCATCACGACCAATGAAATCGCTCAGCGGGCGAGCCCAAGCTTGATCAATAAAAAAATTGTGCCAAGTTTGATAAATCAATACATAAATCCCCAAATTCAATTAAAATTTAAAATTTTAATCAGAAATTACAAATAATAATTATTTAATTCAGAAAATCAATTAAAATTTTCAAAAAAATACTTAAAATTGGATTAATTAATTAAAAATTTTGAAAATCAATTATTAATTTGGGAAAATGATTAAAAAATCAAAAAATTATGGGGAAAAATATCCGCTGCCTCCATAAGCTTTTAACCAGTTACAGAAATCTTTAATTATCTCTAAAAGCCAATAGTACCTAGAACTCCGAATCAAGGTAAACTACTTACCGAAAGCCAAGAAAATAGTATTTCGGGAGTGAGAGACTTGTGATAATGGTAAAACTAGCAGCAAATCGGGTACGTACGATTCCAGCACAGATCTTAAAGTTTCTACAAGCAGATTAACGGTAACTGGCATTTTTAATAGGACCAGACATTTTCGGACTCATTAACAGGACATGATACGCTTTCAAGTTCATTAAAAGCGACTGGGCCCACCAAAATAGATGCCCTGCCCATGTGGGTTGTAAGTCAAATCTCTTGTCCCCATCAAAAGAGTACTCCTAACTATTTCTCAGACCTATAAATACCCTTCCCCCTCCCTCAGTCAGAAGGTAAACTGAAATTTATCTCTCAAACTTTCTTTCTCTCTCTGGTTCTGACTTGAGCGTTGGAGGGTCTGTCGTGAGGGCCAACGACCGTCGAATTCAGATCAAGGTGTTCTTTCAACGATCTAGATTCAATCTCAGGAGTTCTAACCACTTTTTACGGTGATGATCAAAAGTTAGATCTTTAGTAGTTTTCTGGAAAATATAAACTCGCTATCTAAGAAAAATAAAACTTATGTTAAATGTTGCCTCCAAGTTATATTGATATTGATGTGAGATTTATGACTAAGTCTCACCATCACCAACCGACGAAATGAGGAAGGGGTGGGAAGATAAGCGACTTATTTTTTCGTATTTAGTATACGACGAAGAAATATGCTTCAATTAATGTTAATTAGATAATATTTGCCATGCAACCATCTGATCTAGTTGATCGACTAAAAAGTGTCATAAAATCAGTGGACTCTCTACTGGTTTTCCCTACTGAATAGGATTTGGATCTTACTTTCCACTGATGATTGTACAGACTTTACTTTTGTTCCTAAACAATAAAAGGAGCACTTCAAACGTACTCTGAGAGAGGGAGTGTGTGTACCGGGTGGGATTTCTAGAAGAATATATATATATATATATCTCTACTACTATAATGGGAGAACGCCTTAGTGTAATTTGTCCTCAATCCAACCCGTGCAACGCACGTGTTGGGTTCTGGACTAACTTTGGCAAATATTTTCGGAAGTGGACCAGTTTGGTAAATATTTTCGAGAGTGGATCAGTTTGGAAATTATTTTCTTTTTACCCTTTTCATTATCCCTTCAAATTTTTCCACGTGCACGTGTGCACGTGTAGGCCTTAGTGTAATTTGTCCTCAACCCAACCCGTGCAACGCACGTGTTGGACTAACTTTGGCAAATATTTTCGGAAGTGGACCAGTTTGGTAAATATTTTCGAAAGTTGATCAGTTTGGAAATTATTTTCTTTTTACCCTTTTCATTATCCCTTCAAATTTTTCCACGTGCACGTGTGCACGTGTATGATACTGAGAGAGAGAGTACATGGTGGGATTTCCAGAATAATTGCAATAAGGAATGCAATAATAAACACATTGGAGGAGGTAAAACTTGCCATAGCAAAACATTCGAGTGAAGGACCTGGGGTCCACCTCTGTATCACCGGAGGTCCCCTAGGAAGACATCCGTCCCACACATACGATCAACCTCGAATCGGTTTCCCAATGAATGCACTATTCTGGAACGTTAGAGGGTTGGGGGACAGGGGCAAGAGAGATATGGTTAGGAATATCATTGTGAACTCCAAGGCGGAGGTCGTAGGGTTACAAGAGACTAAGCTCGCACACAGGATTAAACTCAAAAGAGTGGGGGCAATAGAATTAAGGAGTGGGTGCTACGCCTATCCTCAGGAGCTTCGGGGGGGCATTACTATTGGATTCAACCCAAATATTTTCACCTATTTAGAGGAATTCCCTGATTATATGCCTAAGGCGGCGGTCCGACAACTGGGTGCAAACAATCATGGTGGTTTATGGGCCGAACGTGGCAACAGCTCGAGACGCCTTTTGGTAGGAGCTTATCGATATTCGGCAACGATGGTCGGGAGCTTGGATCGTTGGGGGAGATTTCAATATTACTAGATTTGCATTCGAGCACAGAGGAAGAGGCTCGAGCGACAGACACAGAGAAGAATTCAATAGGGTGATCACGGACCTGGAGCTAATCGATATCCCAATTATTTACCTGGTCAAACATGCAAGCAGCCCCGATTATGGCCAAGCTAGACAGAATCCTAGTCTCGATGGATTGGGAGGCAAAATTCCCATTGACAACTGCTAGATCCATTCCTAGACCTAAGTCGGATCATACCCCGATCCTACTTGATGCGGGGGTTCAGGGATTTCAAAGACCAAGGAAGTTTAGATTTGAGAAGGTATGGCTAGAAATCCAAAGCTTACACCACATGGTGATGGAAAACTGTGTGCTCCCCACCACTGGCCTGGACGCAGCAACCCGATGGTCTGAAAAAATCCACAGATTGCGAAAGAGGCTGCGTAGATGGAATCGATTGAGATTCTCGACTATCTAGCGTGCAAAAGATTTCTTTTTGGAAAGAATTGATGAGCTAGAGAGATTGGAAGAAACGAGAGCCCTGACACAAGACGAAAGAAACAGGCTACTAGACCTCCGAGGAAATATTGCCAATCTCTATAAGCTGGAAGAGATCAAATGGCAACAGAGGTCAAGGATTTCGTGGTTCAAAGAGGGAGACGCGAATACGACCTTCTTCTACCGAGTGGCAAGCGCAAGACGTAGATCCAATCTAGTCCTCTCAATACAAACGGAAACGGGAACGACTCAGGACAAAAATGTGATTTTCAAAACCTTTCACGACTACTAAAAGGGCCTCTTTGGGAAGAAGAACGACTTCAGGATCCCACTTAGGGACGATTTCTGGCAGGGCCACCAAAATGAGTCAGCTAATTCGCTATCCACACTGGAAGCACCCTTTTCGGAGATGGAAGTAGAAAAGGCCATCACTCAAATGGGAGCAGAGAAGTCGCCTGGGCCAGAAGGCTTCCCAATGATGTTTTTCCAAGTCTTCTGGAATGAAATAAAAGGGGATATTATGGCTTTGATGGATGAATTCTTCCACAACAACTTCAGACTGGGCATGTTCAACTTTGCGAAAGTTATTCTGATACCTAAACGGGTGGATTCTAATCGGGTGGCGGATTTTAGACCTATTAGCTTCATTAATTGCTCAGTTAAGATCATAACAAAGGTCCTGGCCATCCGTCTAGAAAGTATAATGGATAGTTTAATCAACAACTTCCAGTCTGTGTTCATCAAGGGCAGATGTATCCTGGACTGTGTGGCCACCGCAGAACAAGTTATCCACCACTGCCACACGGGCAACTCTAAAAACTTCCTCCTCAAACTGAACTTTGAGAAAGCATATAATTCAGTCGACTGGGATTGCTTGCTAGAAGCTCTCAAAGGTAGAGGCTTTGGGGTTAAATGGATCAGGTGGATCAAACAATGTTTATACATGAGTAAGACAGCAATTTCGGTTAATGGGCGGTAGGGACTACCGTTTTCTTGTAAGAAGGGTCTTCGGCAGGGGGATCCGCTGTCACCCCTTCTATTCACTATCGTAGCAGACGTTCTGAGGGGCATGCTAGAGAACTGTCGGAGAAAAGGTTAGATTAAGCCTGTGGCTAGCGGCACTTCTAACAAAGGGTGCACGATTCTTCAGTATGCTGATGATACCCTCCTATTTGGTAATGGGAACATGTCAGAAACAGTTTGCTTTAAAGGGGCCCTCTACTGTTTCGAAGCCTGGTCAGGTCTCCGGATTAATTTCTACAAAAGTGCTTTGATTCCGATTGCACTATCAGATATAGAAGCACAAGACCATGCCACCATACTGAACTGTACGAAAGATGATTTTCCAATCAAATATTTAGGTCTGTCGCTCAAACCAGGGAAGCTCACCAAGGCGGACTGGCTACCTATCATAGATAGGGTGGAGGAAAGATTGTCTTGATGGGAAGGAAAGTCACTTTCCCTCAGGGGTAGAGTGGTCCTTATCAACTCGGTGCTGTCTAATCTGCCCATTTACTACATGTCGTTCTTTGAACTGCCTAAGTGGGTGATCCAAAGGATTGACCGAATCAGAAAGTGATTTCTCTGGAAAGGGGCGGACTCGAATAGGAGGGGATACCACCTGATCAAGTGGGGTATTGCATGCATGAAGAAGAAATATAGAGGGCTAGGCATCATCGACTTGAGAGACATGAACCTTGCCCTACCGGGAAAATGGTGGTGGAAGGTCTTCCACCATAGCGGGGAAGGATGGCAGGAATTTATTCAACCATACCTTAGGGGGAAAGGCACGAGAAGGTTAGGCTTCCGGGTAAGACCTAGAGTTTCTCGCTTCTAGAAAGGGATCGCCAAAGCAAGCGGACCTTTCAGCTCAGCGGTTATATCGACCATTGGGAATGGACGATCCACCAGATTCTGGTGAGACAAATGGTGTGGTGCACACACCCTCAAAGAGTCCTTCCTAGATTTATATGAGAGAACAACATGCCCGAATATATCGGTAGCCAAGACATGGAAGAAAGGCAATTGGAAACCGCCTCTCCGAGGTCCTCTTAGCCCAGGGTCACAGCAACAACTGAATGAATTGCAAACACACATTACATGGAATGGAGCAATATGCACTCAGGGCCCAGACCAGATGCGCTGGGGACTAGAGACCAATGGAGCTTTCAAGGTTAGGTCTCTGTATCATCGCATGCACTATCGAGGATGTAGACCCAGTTGAGCACAGGTGTTATGGAAAGCCAAAACGCCACTGAAAGTTAGGGTCTTCCTCTGGCTAGTGCTCAATAATGCAATCCTCACCAGAGAGAACCTTGCCAAAAGACAATCCTAGATCGCGACCAACAGTGGTACCTATAACGTACATACGGAGAATCTGAATCATCTTTTCATTCATTGCCAAAGGAGTAAGGCAACTATGGTAGAAGAATTACGGGCCCTAGGGACATGTGACTACCCCAGTGAATACGAGGAATTGTGGGTTGGCCCCAATTTTGCCTCTGTTCGCCATGAAATGAAGGATGCTTGGTACATAGCCATTGCGGCAATTACTTGGGTGTTATGGCTAGACAAAAATAATTTTTATTTCCGTGCTTCATGTAATAGTACTTCTGATAATCTTACTCATATCATGCATCTTATTTCCTTTTGGGCAACAGCTGCTGCTACAGGAGCGAGAGGGAGGATTGCTAGTCTTCCAGGTGGAGGAATTCGATGATGAAAAGGTCGAGTTTGGACTGACACTGGACTGAGGGGTAGGTCCCCTCGATACTCACAGGGAGCATGATTCAATTGGGAAGCCCACAGTCTACAACTAGCTCTATTTTGTACTTTGTTTAGCTCTATTGTACCTTGGATTGTACTGTTGTACTTTTTGGTTGGATCCACCCCCCGGGGTAGTGTTGGGGGATTATGTTCTACTTTCTGTACCGTTTCCTTTTTGTATTTTCCCCAGTACGCCGGGGTTGTTTTATTAACTTCTTATTAATGAAACAGGGTGGCGTTATTCCACCTTTACCCTCAAAAAAAAAAAAAAAAACTTGCCATAGCAAATAACTTCTTCTACATAATATTTGGTGTTGATAATCTTAACGAAGGGATATAACTAATATATTTCTATGAGAAAAGTAGACACTTTATATAGAGCGAATAAGAGAATATATATATATATATATATATACACACACACACACACACACACACACACACACACACACACACACACACACACACACACACACACACACACACACATTGCGAATGGTTTGCAAGTGCAAATCGTGCAAATGCGACCGCAAGCCATTTGATCAAGGTGACTTGATCGAACAACCAGCATTCATCCCCTCAAACCCACTTAAGTGAATGGGTATTTTGGGCATTTCACTCAATATTCCCTTAGTCTCTCTCTCTCCGTCAACCGAAACCCCTCTCCTCTCTATCACGAACCCAAATCTCCCGAAACCCAAACACCCCCCCGACACCCTCTCCTCTCCTCCTCAAGCTCCAATGACATCTCCGACACCCCCCGACACCCCTCTCCTCCTCAAGCTCATCCTCTATCGACTTTCTCTCTTCAAATCCGAACCCCCTCATTCAATCCCACGGTAGCTCCTCAAGCACTTCAAATTGCCTCATGCTCCTCCTCATTCTCCTCCAAACTTGTGCCTCCCCGAACGTGAGGCTCCCACCAAAAACCCCAAACCCGATCCTCCTCCTCCTCCTCCACCTCCTTCTCCAATCTTCAAAACCCAATCAAAAACTCGAAACCCAATTTCGTCATTAAACTCCATACACAGCAACCTCCCCACTCATCATCGACAACATCTATGCTGTTAAACTCCATATTGTGCAAGGTAATCGAAAACCCTAGCTTTGTATAATTGTTAATTATTACTTGTTATTCATAATCAATAAAGACAAAAGTATTTTTTTAAATTATTTTTTGTGATGTGTAATTATATAGGTGTAGTTGTTTGATGTGTATAGAATGTAGTTGTTTGGTATTTGTAGATGATAGAATTATAGATATAGTTGTTGTTGTTTGATATTTGTAAATTTATAAATGTACTTGTAGTTGTTGTTGTGCGATGTTTATAAAATTATAGAAGTAGTTGTTTGATGTTTATAGAAGACTACCTATACATCCAATATATATATGGTAGAATTATAGATGTAGTTGTTTGGTGTTTGGTGTTTGTAAAATTTCACTATTTTCGGCTTATTTTCTACTATGTATGTAATTGAGATCTGTGGATTTGTTGTTACATTATAGGAACGTATTGTTGGATGTACAGATAGTTGATGTATCAAATTTGATTGCAATGGTCGGATAATCATGTTGGATGTATAGGTAGTCTTCTATGTTCAATTTCGGAATATTAGTTTGCAATGGTAGAATAATCATGATGTTATAATAAGCTCGTATTACAATTAGCATTCTCCTATTGTGGAGGTTATGAATGAAAGAATTGTGTGAGTTAGAAGAACTATAGAATGATTTTTATACTTGCGTGTGGTTATTTTTTAGTAACTAGGACATAAATAAAGTGCAACACCTTTCTTTGAAGAGAATTTATAAAAAAATTTAAATTTGATTGCAATCTTCACAAGTTAATGAATGCTTACTAAAGAAATGTATTGATGTTTGATCTTAGGCATTGTAAATGATGTTTGATGAAACCTATTAGGCATGGAGATTCATGAAGATGGCTTTTTTGGCGGCAACAATTTTGAATCTACAAGAAGGTGATTTTTTGCTGCTAGTTAAAGAGCACATAAAACCAAAGACAGGTATGATGTTGGATACTCTAGAGCAAGCAGAGAATTTTTATGCCAATTTTGCTAGATGTGGGGATTTCCAAATGAGTAAGGGTGGAAATAAATTAAAGGAAACCAATGTAGTGGATTAGTCATATACTTGTAATAAAGCCGGGGCATCGCCTAGTTAGCCTAATGATGTCACGCGGGGAATTATAAGTAGAACAAATTGCAAAGCTTTCGTTCGTGTCAAACTAAACAAAAAATATAATTCATGGGTTTTTTATTCATTTCATGAATTACTCAATCATGTATTTACTTCTCCCGGTAGAAGACATTTATTACCCCGAAATCTAGTGTGTTATAATCAAATAAAATAATAATGGATCAACTTTCACAAGTTAGTATTCCTATATGCAAACAAATGCTTTTCTTTGAAAGTTCTAGTGGAGGTCATAGTAAAATGAGATTCACCAAAGCCGATGCTAGAAATCACAAGAGACACTTGATGGAAGCTATGAAAGGTCACGATGTGCAAATGCTGATTGATTTTTTCACATTGCAAAAACAAAAAAATATCCTTTATTTTTTATGATTTCTAGCAAGATGACGATGGTCGATTGTCTCAATGTATTTGGGTGGATGGTATTGTTGCTAGGATGAAATATGAAGAGTTTGATGAAGTAGTTCTCTTTGATGCCACACATAGAACGAACCACTATTAAATGTTATTTGTTCCATTTGTTTGAATAAATCATCATTGGCAATCAGTTTTCCTAGGTTGTGGATTCATTCCAAATGAGAAGGCTTCATCATTTGAAAAATGGTTAGGTGTATGAAATGTGCTCCATCAGACATGGTGATGGATCAAGATCGTGGGATAGGTGTTGCAATCCAAAAGTTTTCCCTCTAATTCGGCTTAGGTATTGCATGTGGAAAATTTTGAAAGTGTTATTACAAGAGGTGCATATGACGAATCAAAATGATAAGTTTAGGGAAGCTTTTAACAAATCAAAATGATACTTGGATTTCTTATTTTATAGATGATTATGAAGCGAAATGGAAATCCCTGTAAATGAAATATATAGTTGAAAGTAATAAATAAATAATTTATTTAAAATTTGTGAGAAATGGGCCCTCGGCTATAGAAGATTTGAATTTTGGGCCGGCATGTTGAGTAGTCAACTGTGCGAGGGGATGCATTCTTTCTTAAAGCTTCATACTTAAAAGAATTACTTGTTATATAAATTTTTCGTAATCTTCGATAGAGTCTTAGAAAGGCAAAAAGAAGAGCAACTTAAAGAAAATAATTGTAATCGTGAGAAAAGACAAAAATTGAAGACCCAATGGCCTATGGAGGGACAAATGGTGCGAGTTTACACATTGAAGATGTTCTATAAATTCTAAGAGGAAATACATTCAAGATTATTATATAATGTGAATTTGTTGGGAGAAATTAAGACAGGCATATGCATATTATTTTGTGAAGCTTTGTGGAAATTCAGAAACGGAGAATGTGGTTACTTATTCCAAAAAACTATCAAATGGCTAGTTGTCCATGCTACTTGTTTGAATTCAAAGGCATTCCTTGCAAACATGTTTTGGCAGTTCATCAATCAATATGAACTACCGAAGTAATATATTACAAGAAGATGGACATGAGATTTCATGAGAAGAAGCTATACGTGCATTGATGATGGCACTAACAGGAATTATGCTTATGGCTATTGTGAGTTGAGTAATTATGCAAAACAAATGGTTGATCTTGGATTAGTTTCCAATAAAAGATATGAATACATGATCAACCACATGCTCAAGGGCATTGAACGCGTTCATCTTGTGCAACCCGATTGTAGTGGACAAAGGTAGTAGAATTCAACCCGAAGGTAGTGGACATGCATATGGAAAAGATGTGGATATGTCTCAAGTTGCTGTGGGTGAGCGTCGTCAATGCAATATAAAGGGGAGGCCTAGTGGAAAGAGATTGAAGCTAACTAGAGAGAAGTTGAAACAAAAACCTAGACAATGCAGTGCTTGCGGCAAGCGGGGAGAAAACCACGATTCAAGAAATTGCCGACACAAAGTTATTAGGTAAAATTACACTCTTTTAGTTGAAATTAAAATTAAAAGAACTTAACTTACTCAATCTTGTCAGCTTTTTAGTGGTAATATTGCACATGAATTTGCTTCAATCGCTGAAGAAAGTTAAGAAGATACTTCTGATGATATGAACTTATGTATGGAGATAAAACGATACAACTGTAGCGCCTTGGATCCCCGTTACAGGACATCTGTGACATCACTAGAATCTTTTCCTTCAAATGCATCTCAACATAGTAAATAACACGGAAATTTAAAAACATTTATTGCCAAATAAAATCATTACATCAATAATTACAACCCTTATCTTGTTCTTGAATAAGGAATACAAATTACATAAACTTATTACAACTGATTACAAAAATATTTCAACTCCTCTTGCGAAGCTATCGGCTGTCTTCCAGAATGATGATCGGTTGGTCACTACCAAAAATTTCGCTGAATGGTCTACCTGCCTCTTTGGGGCTTGCCCCTCGGCTTAAGCCTTCTGCTGTGCGACTCTGATATTTCTGCACCCGCTTGAATGGTAGGCATGTACACTGCCACCCCACTTGGATGCCCTACTGGTTTGGCTCTCCTGCCCTCTTGACCCGGTATCCAGTACCTAATTAAGTGGGCATGTCAGTAATTCTACTGACGCAATGCTGATAAGAAAACAGCGATCTCCAACTATCACACCCACAATTTATCTTGAATGGAAAAGAAATGTGCATCTTGTCTTCCTAGTGTTTATGTATGCCATGACCTAAGGTCTAATGCATAAAATAGAGTACAGATTAGATGCACTTAATCTAATGTCAGCAAGACTTTGAACACACATGCATCCTATACTACATATGCCCCACATCAAGCCGTTTCTCCAGTTTCAGGGATTCGAACCCTCGTCATGCAATGCATTCTACTATTGTACACTTCCTGTTCCTGATAGTACAACATGATTGAGGATGTATATAAAAAGAAATAATTCGGGGAGCTATCCCATTGTCACCAGTAATTGTTGCATCGGACAATCCTCAAAAGCCATGACGAACTTACAGATATGCAGCAGCATATCCATTGCGCAGAAGATCCATTATGATCCATTCGTTTCCACAAACATAGAACATGACAGCCTCGAAGGTCTAAAACCCCCTATCCACCTGAAAATCGACATCCCGTTCTTACCATGGTACTTCAGGAATCAACAGTGCAAGATACGCACAGCAGCATGTATCCCTAATGGATAGGAAAAGATAACCCTATAGTTATCACCACCTAGTGCCAACTCTATTAACAAGTCGGATTGTAGGGAATCACCCCTAACACCAATTCGGTCTTTGAGCAAATCAATAAAGAAAACCTAATTAATAAAGTTTACTCAAAACATGTTGTTTCCCAAATCACACTCGGTGTCGATCAACAATGTCGAACCTAATGGGTCTTTCAAAACAACAATCATCACGGGAATCACATCTGCTGATTCTCAAAATCTTCACAGGTCATTGCCCAATAACTCTGGTCCGTGACTCTCAATGAGTAGTCAACCGACGCCCAAAAGATGCAATTTAATTGAACGAAGGTAAGCACACACATAACCACCAATTTATGACCATTGACAGACTCTGGCATCGAGACACCAAATACAAATTGACCATGGCTATCTCCCAACTCACTCATGTCCACCATGAGTACTAAGCATAAGAACTTATCTAAGTTCCAGATGAAATACTAAAAACATTATTTGAAACTTAATAGCTCATGATCACCACACTGCGGTATGCAAAGGATTCCTCATTAATCATCTAATAAAAGTAGTTCAAGAAATAAAAGTAGCTATGCCCTAAGCTACACTCATCGGAATCCAACAAAATCAAGTTTACTAGAAGGGTAGGAGACTCTATTGCAATCCCCTAGTTGACATCTCCCTCACATTCCTTAAAGAAATTAAGTCCCCGAGTTAACTTAAGCTTGAAGTTGATTTAAACAACAAGTTGCTAAACTTGTAACATCCATAACTTCTAGCACACAATTCAAAATTACTTGATATTATCCATTTTGGAAAGCTAAGACCCTAGTCTACAACTTTCCAGTTAACCATTTCCTCAAATTCAATCATCTTGACCCTATACAAACCTCATATACTCTCAGCTGTATATTCCTTTATGCATTTGCTGCACTTTCCCAACATCATCAAAATTTGCTCACTCATCGGAATTATTTGATTTTGGGTTCTTTAAAAAGGTAGGAGTGTCTACTTCAACTTCCTAGTTGAACATATTCTCATATTCAATCACTAAAGTCTTCAAAAACACCAAGTTCCATCAGGTGCACAACCAGGGAAGAATCGGTCCTTCAGCAAATGCTACCTTGATTAGGACTGAATCTGTCACAGTCTTTGGAAAATCATAACTTTCAACCTACAAACTAGAATTACAAAATTTTGAATGCTTTGAAAAGCTATAAATCCCTACTACAAATCTCTAGTTAATCAATCTTCCAAATTCTTGACAAATAATTCCAGAACTATACATCTTTACAGACTAGCTAATCTGAACTAGGCTGAACTTGGTCCATTTTGAAATTCAAAAATAAATCAACCTTAAGTCCAATGCTCATGAAATTTGAGATTCTTAAACCATATATATACCACTCCATTGTGTCCAAAATTTTGCATTCAGATTCATCTCACACAATGAGTTATGCTTCCTCAAACATAACATAAATTTCAGCCGCTCTTGTAACAGGATTTTTTACTACTCCATACTATTTATTTTTGAAACCTCATCAAATGACCTCTAAAAATTATAAAATTTGATAATAATCAAATAGACTCATACCACAAGTTACTCCAAAAATTTCGTAGCAAGATCATACACACACAACTAGTTATGACCTTTTGAACAACTTCTAGACCAATGCATTCTATAATTTCTTTGAGGTATCAAACGACCTCAGAAAAATATGAAATTTAAGAATATAGTTTTATACACATACAGGAGTGTCCAAAAAAAATTTTAGCTCAAAATACCCAGTCCACACTGAGTTACAAAATCCGAAAGACACAGCAATTTTTCACAGCCAGCAGCATTTTCGGCTGCTCACTGTCCTGAATTGGACTCGGTGTTTGGGATACTAAATTTCTTCCAAATATTAGGAAAAAGTTCATGGATGCTCTACATACATAGAAGAACAAATTTTCCAAATTTGAGCCTCAAATTCCGAACCGTTTGAGAGCAAGAATTTTCCAAACTCACCCTCACAAACATGCTTCTTAAGAAAAGCTCAAGAAAAATTTATTTTTACCATACAACCATCTTTTTCTTAGCATGCCACTATTTTACATGATAATCAAAATTTCTCTAACTATTCCACGTGTGAAAATTTACATACTCATCAAAAACTAGATTTCTAGAGTTAAGAGAAATCACCTACTTGATTTGCAAGAGAATCTCCTAGCTTGCTTGCTTGCTCTTTGCTTTTGTAGAAGCCTTTGCCAACACCTTCTCTTTCTTTACTACTCTTCTCCTCTACTACCACTCAAAGACTCCTCCTTTCTCTTTTCCTTCTCTTTTATTTTTTGAAGAACAAAATAGATAAGAAGGATGAGAAGTGAAGTGGAGTGGGGACTTTATAGGATATGGAGACCTAGGGTTTTGAAGATAGGGCCGGAATTGGATGGAGGGGGAGGATGGGGTAAGGTGGAGTTGAGTGGGGATGGATGGATGAGATGAAGACAACACAAATTTCCTAGAAGTTTCTTGGAAACTTCTCATTCTCAAAGTCAACATACACATGGTGAATTATTTCCACCATTGGATCTTCATCAAGATCCAAGCCATGATCACATGATGCTAGGGTTCCTAACCCTAGGTTAGGTCAAGGAACCATAGGTCACCATATCCTAATTCTAACCCTAGTGCATAAATAGGCATGGTTATTCAATCCAATAATCATGCACCAAAACAATTCAAGCATTAACTTGGTTTTAAATAACCAATATATAAAATGATAATCTAAATTATTATTTTCTCACAAAAAATGTCTGGTTAAAACAATCAGAACAATCTACAGTTTAATCGAGAAGATATCCCGAGTCTATCTCATTGGTGTTCAGAACAGCTCGTATATATGAAATCTCTTAATTAAAGCTGATAATTATTAGAAAATATGTAATTGTGTACAATACTCAGACGTGCATGGATTACTATGCAAAAATAGCTATATGCTAATTTGCGGGGTATTACAACAACTGTACTTATACTTTTGTAAAAAGTAGAGTTATACAACTGTACTTTTTGATGTTTTTGCAGGTATTGATTTGTTATTGTGGCTTTCAACAAGATTTATGATGCTAAATGTGTATTTTTGTACATAATCTCTGTGTGTAAATATTTGGCTATGTATGGTGAGAATATAATCTCTGTTTGGTTATTGTTATTGTTATTGTTATTGTTGTTGTTATTGTTGTATTTGGACTTGTTATCTCTGTTTGGACTTTTAATTAAACTTTTACAGATGATGTTGTTGTAGTTGTTGTTATTGTAGTTGGTGCTTCAGTTATTGTAGTTGTTGTTGTTGCTATTTGTAGACTTTCGATTGTTGTTGCTACTTGTTGTTGTTGCTTCATGTTTTGATTTTTGATTGTTGGACTTGTTGTTGCTGTTAATGTTGGATTTGTTATTGTTGTTCGATGTTGTAGCTGATGCTGTTGTTGTTGTTGGACATGTTGCTGTTGTTATTGTAGTTGTTACTTCAGGTATTGATTTTTGATTGTTGGACTTGTTGTTGCAGTTGTTGCAACTTTTTTGTTGTTTCTGGACTTGTTGTGTAGTTGTTGTTGTTGCTGTTGTTGGACTTGTTGCATTTTTAATTATTATTTTTTAAAATCTATAACTGAAACCGTTATTGTAAACAATGGTCTAAGCTAACCTAGGATGTTGTTTACCACTACGTTTTAGGTTAAAGAATTGAAATAGATAACTTGAAGGATTTTAAAAAATCTCACACAACTTAAGCCTTTATTACAAATAACGGATTAGGTTAATTGGAACCGTTGTTTTCAATAACGGCTTCAGTTATGTACAATTTTTGAAGAAACTTCAAATTCAAACAGAGACTTGAAGTTTCTTCAAAAATTGTACATAACTGAGTCCATTATTGGGAACAACGATTTTAGTTTACCTAGACCGTTATTACCATTGACAGTTCCAATTATGTGAGGTTTTTTAAGAACTTGAAGTTGAAACGGAGAACTTGAAGTTTCTTCATGCCTAGGCCGTTGTTTCTGAAAACGGTCTAGCTTATAGGACCCTAACCCTAATCCTAGCCATTTTCCAAAAATCACATCGAACAAACCTTTACTGACAACCTAGATACGACCACCAAACCCAAGTCGCTGACCATCACCCTTCAATCCCCCCCCCCCAACTCACCTGACCCTAACCCTAACTTGTTTAATGTTGTTTACTTAGTTCAATTCTAAAAATTATTTTTGAATTGTGATAATCAATTGCAGAAATTGATAATTGATATACATATGGATTTAAATGAGTAAAGTACCGAGGTGTTGTTAAGTAGCGGTTCAGTTACGTGAATGATAATAGTATTTGGAAAAAACATTATACTTTAGGATTAGAAAACAGTAAACATACTTGATGCTTCTTCTTCTAGGTAGTAGGCACCAATTGTTAAAAAAGCTGGCATAAGAAAAAGAGAAGGAAATGAGAAAGTACAATGTGACTGATCATGTATTCCTTAATTGTCATGAAAAAATATTTATAGAGAGATAGAGAGAGGGAGAGAGTCATGCATGAGTAAAATCGGAAAATCACTTATTTAGATTTCTAAAAATGACCACTAGTTTAATTTTTTAAGTGCGGCACCCAAAGTCAAGCAAAAAGGTCAAAAAAAAGAAAAAAAACAAAAATAGAGAAAATATATTTTCCCTTTCTTTAATCTCTTCACCTTTTTCATTATATCCCCCCCCCCCCCCCAAAAAAATAAATAAAATACTAAAAGAAAATTTCCCTTAAATTCAACATCTATGATTAAAAATAATACTAAACAATATTAAAAAAGAAAATCAAGTTCTGTTTGAATTTTATTGGAAAATTTTGAAGAAAATTCAAATTCGATTTGTATTCAAATTTTCACAATTGAACTATGTTTGGTCGATGTGATTTATGGGAAATGGCAAGGGTAGGATTAGTGTAAGTGTTTTGGGTAGGGTTAGGGTTAGGATTGTTGTAATCTAAATTCTCTTCTATAACTTAGACCATTCTTAGAAACAACGGTCTACGTGTTAGCTAAACCGTTGTTAGCGACAACGGCTTTAATACCGTTCAGTTTTGTAAGAAACTTCAAGTTATCGGTTAGAATTCTAATAGAGAACATGAAGTTTCTTACAAAACTACAATGGCTTCAATAGTGTTGAATGTTTCAAGAAACTTCAAGTTCTATGTTAGAATTCTAACAAAGAACATGAAGAAACTACCAATTTACAACACTACTAAAATCGTTATTGGAAACAAACTCAGTAGTGTTCAAATTTGTTATAAACTTCATGTTCTATGTTAGAATTCTAAACTATGTGAGCAAATGAACAACAATACCCGACGCATTCAGTTGTTTACTAGGTGTCATAGAAACAAAAGGACACACTAGTAACCAAACTATAAGAGTATAGAGTTCTTACAAAACATCGTCAAGCACATCACAAAGTTGTGAAATAGATAATGAAGATAATGGAAATCAAATCTTCCAGTAAATACATCCAAAGTCTTCAGCAAGCCACTGCATCAAAAACTTCTAGACTCTGAAACATAATTAAAACCAAGCATAAAAGAAATAACTAAAACCAACCCCCTATTCATCGATAACAATTACATCTGCATAACAAACACCCAGACAGAAACACATAAATTAATTATTAGTACTATGTTGAATAAGAGTTTCAACCACAATATCAAGGTCAGAAAGTTTTAACTCATTTTTCTCAAGATGTAAGAACATTAGACCAAAAAAGAATAAAGTACATAAAATCTTCAATCAACTTTTCAATTGATTGAGTATATTTCACAAAAAATCTATTATTTCTTTCGATCCAAATAATCCAAATTAAAATAGTCATTGCTAAATCCCAAGTAGGTCTAATAGACCTTTTAATCCTCCATTTTCTCCAAGTACTCCACCATGAACACATAGTTCTAGGTTTACCCGTGACATTCCATGTTGTTTTATTAAACCATAACGGTTGAATAAAGGGACTACGAATAAAAATGTATCTAGCAATCTCATCATGGGACTTGCAAAATATACATTTTTTACCTTGAGAAAGATTCCCTTGTTCAAAATTTCAACAGTTCACAGTTTATAATGCACAGCTAACCAGACCAAAATTTTGGCTTTTAAAGGAGCAATATTCTTCTGAATATGCTTATAGAAAAGTGATATAGTACCACCACTATTAAGAAAAGAATACAAGGATTTAATAGTAAAGTACCTTTATTTGACAATCTCCATCTAATATCATCTCTAGCTTGCCATTGATTAACCATAAAGTTAAAGTCTAATATAATCATGATGTTGGTGAATAGAAAGATTTCTTCTGAAAGATATGTTCCAATCTCTCTCATTATTATGACGAGAAAGAAGAGATGAAACAGTAGTGATAATAGTAAAAATCATAACAAATCAGGGCCCTACATTCTAGCACAAATCTCAAAGCTTCTACAGGCAGATTAATCATAAAGGGCATCTTTAACGAGTTCAGGCCTTCTCCAGGCTCCTCTAAAAGACATGGGCCTTTTTCAAGCACATAACAAGTGACAGATTATGCCAACTAAGAGAGACGTAGCCCATGAAGGCTGTTAGTCAAATCTCTTATCCAAAACAAGAAAGCTTATCTCTTGAGGAGGAGATTCAAATAGGAGATAAGAAATTCATAGTCATTCTAATGGATTCATATCAATCTTCTGTACTTTTTCTCAAACCTATAAATCCCCTACCCCTCCCAGTCTGAAGGTAATTCATAATTTCTCTCCCAAACGCTCTTTCTCTCTCTGGTTCTGACTTGAGCGTCGGAAGGTCTATTGCCGAGGCCATCCCCGGTGTTTCAGGCTTTTTGTAGATCCATCGGCTGCGTCAGCAACAGTCGGATTCAGATCACGGTGTTTAATCAACGATCCAGTTCCAATCTCAGGAGCTCTAACTACTTTTCAAGGCAATGATCAAATGTCAGATCTTTAGTAGTTTCCTTCAAATATAAACTCAATATCTATTTGCTCCCATACCAAAATAAGAAGCAACAGATTGCATCGTCTATGGAAAACTACATAGATCAGGCTTACCGCCCTACAACCACGACCAAAAGGGAGAATGACGGCCTTAAGCCATCATACCAACTCTCTACGTTAACCAGCTCTTCCCGTGGAGGACACAATTCCTCCTCATCAACTGAATCTTCCCCATCAGCCTAGTCAAGCTCCCATCAACAGAGAGGCACCGGGGAGCTCTCGATAAAGCCTTCATGAACAACACCCTTTGCACGACCGTGTCTCAGTCCATAGTCCTTCTAGTGAATCAATGGCCTCGCGAGGTCCCCAAGGGTCAAGAGATCTCTGCCAAATCATCAGCGCCAAGCAACAAGGAACCAATCTAAGGATCCATTTGGATGAGTGGTGCGCCCGAACCGAGGCCTCCCGCTCAGAACATCTAGTGGACCAGAGAAGTAACTCTCCCTGAAGGCCGAGATCAAGATACTCCTCTTCTCACAAGAGACATACTGCCAAAAGAAGCCCGACTCATGAGATTCGAAAGCATCTTGAGGGGAAAAAAGAGAAAGATACCCCAATCGCTAGGGCCAAATTAGAAAATTTCAAGCTCAACATCCTCCGAGCTATCCAATGTTGTCAAGACTAGGGTCAACCCTCCAAAGAAGAATCTAGCGACTCAACTGGATTCAAAGGGAAGGACGACCAAGTCCTTCGCCGTATCCGAGAGGTAGAAGATCATCTAGAACATATGAAAAATGAGAGGAACCTGTAACCCCTGTTCCTGATTTCTTTTTGATTTCATTTGTAATTATTTGCTCTCCTCCATTCATGTAATCTGATTTATCTAATAATAATCTCGTTGTTTTCATCAACCCAATTGTATTCTTTTAGTCGATCAATTTCTTTTAGTTAAACCCAGCAATTCTCGTACATCCTATTTAATTTTAGTATGTTGACTATTTCAATTAATCTATGGTATTCTTATTTGATTTCTTATTGAATCACATCCAAAGCCCACTTTCTAAACCAAAAATTCGTTAACCCAAACCCATCTGCAAGTCAAACACTAACCGCATACTACTCCCCCAATCTCCATTATCATCACAATCCTCACTATTTTCTTCTAATCATTCATCTTCACGTATTCCCTGATTTTCTTTTATCTCTAACTAATCCCTTAATTTCCTCATTAATTAACTTAACCCTAATCTTCCACTAATCCCTTCACCCAATTCTCTCTCATCTTCTTCTTCTTCCTCTCTTCCGAAATCCAACCCCCCACTACAGCTCGAAGCCCCGAACCCATCGACCAAGCACCCTTGTCTCCGCTGCCTTCTGCCTCCGACCTCAGCCCCATTTCCACCCCCATTACTGCCACCACCCGAGAACCCATCACCTGTGCTAGCTGCTGCCATTTCCAAGCTCCTTCCTCTTCCCCTACGTCGACCACTAATACCCCGAGCCCCCACTCATCCTGCACCTCGTCACCCCGCTCGCTTCTACCACTGCCTTGCCATCTCCCTTGCCTTACCACCTACGACACCATAACCCCCACAGTCCCCCTCATCGCCGATCACCAAGCACCCTCACCATTGTTGCATCCCCTTGCTTCTAGCACCTCATTGCCTTGCCTTCATCACTACTGCTGCCTCCATCGATAATGCCAGCAAACCCATGCTTGCTGTCCCTCGTTGCTGCTGACGCCGTCAACCACCAACCAACATTGCCTTGCCACCATGCCTTTGTCTCGACCCCGACAGCCGCCTCGTCTCCTTGTGTTGCTACTTTTAGACGTGTTTGCGAGTCGTTGTCGCCAGTGTGTTGTCGTTGCTCATCTTCCCGTCGTAACCATCGTCAAAAAGGCAAGTTCCTCTTGAACCAAATCATTTCTCTAGTTCAAGAATTATTTTTATCTCCGCAAGTAGTTCATATTTCAATTATCATATCTCTATTTGCGTGTTACCCTTCAAAGACGTTATTACGGATTCATCGGTAAAACCAAGTAGTAACTCTCTTTTGGTGCCTTATCCTTGATTCAATCCTAAGTCATGTTATCCATCATCATATGCATACTCTACATGAACATAAACTAGAAACACGTATATGTAGAAGAAATAATGGTTTGACTGCATTTCGGTTATATAAAATGTTCTAAGTGGATTCGTAAATTTAATACCGTTGTGATGATAATTTTGTCATGTTAAGAGTAGTATTTTGTCCTAATTATTGAGTATAAATGCTGGTTCATTTCTTGTTATATGTATATGGGGATTGACTATCATGATTGTTGTGAAGGAGTACACTTTATTGTTGTCCTACTGCTTATCCCATGTTGTAGTGAGTTTTTGACCCAGTTTCGTTTAGAATTGTAACCCTTGTTTTCCCTTTTTTTGTATTTTGGATGTATTTATCTTTTTTTGAGTATTTATTGATATTGTATTCTTCTTTTCCTTCTAAACCATGTATTTGTTCTTCGTTCTCAATTAATCTATATGTCTTGACTTTGATTCAATTTTATGGCCTCGAATATATTCTGATTTAATTTTTCTGTCTAATTATTGTCTCCATTTGAATTGCTAAATCCTAATTAATTATTTCATGGCCTATTTATTTGTCTTTCATCTAACCCGATAACCCAGTAGCCCGTTTACCCAATGACCCTTTATCCTACATCCCTGATTGGTTTTTCCCCTCAATATCCATTACCCGTTACACCCTGAAACCCTAACTTCTTCTCCTATATATTCATAGCCTATTGTTTACCCTAGATCTCACAAAACCCTAGCCGCTATATCCCTTTCCCCTACCTCTTGCTTACACCCGACCTCCACTCATCTCTCTCTCTTTCTCACTGTGTTCCCGACTGCACTACACCCCCGCATGCCGGCCTCTGTCTGCCGCAACCCCATGCCACCTTAGCAGCCCCTTGGTCCTCTCCCTTCCTCTCCCGAAGTAGCAACAGCAGCGCTCACCACTACTGTGCCGACTCTCTGTATTGCCCTCCTCCTGAGTGCCGCACGCTAACCCAGCGCTCCTCATTTCCTCTTCTCCTCTCGGTAGCCAGCAGCAGCGACAACAGCATTATCAACATCCAGCGACAGCAACACCCACAGTCGCACTTCCCCTCTCGGCTGTTCCTTTTCGGCGCCACCAGCAACCGTCGTCCAACGTCGCCGCTGCCTTCCGCCGTCGTCTTTCTTCGCAGTTCATTCACATCCCCCGACTGCCCCTTCTTGTGTGCACATGCATTGATCACCTCGAGCATATCTAGCCATCCATTGTATTCGTGATCTCGATCGTCTTCCTCTTGTTCGCGATCGGTTGTTCTTGGTGTTCATGATTTTGTTCGTGTTCTCTCACTCGTGATATCGTGTTCGTATCCGGGAATCTATTTCCCGTTATTCTGTTTCTCTCCGTCAGATCCGTCGTCAATTAAGGTAAGTAACTTGTATTTTTTTGTTGTATATACAAGTACTAAATACTGCCTATAGTGCCACTTTTTATTCTAGATTCATCATCATGGAAACCCTTGTTAGATCTTATCTTTGTTTGTTGATCCACCCGTAGTCGTCTTTGTTACACACACAACATGAAAATAATTTAGAATAATCTAGATACTTGATGCATTTATGTATGTTTCGTGATCCATGATATGTTGTATAAATCTTGCATGCTTGATGTGTTAGAGGTAATCTCTTGTGGTAGACTGGTTAAATACCCATAACATGTTGTTTTGGACATCTATGATACCATGTTTTGTATTTTGTTATAATTTGGATGTGTTGCACTTGAACTATTTGATTTAATGCATAAGAAGAGATTTCTGTTTTTGCTATTGGCTCGTTTTGTTTCGGTATTTTAGACCATGTTAAGGTCAGTAAATCAAATTAGTTTGTGAATATAAATTGTAGACACTATTTTCTATTTTCTAGAATTTTGAACAGATCGCAGTTTCGGTTTGTGAGGTATGAGTTATGGTCGTTTTACTACAGATGTGTAGAAAATTCCAGATTCTATTTTATGTGAATTCTGTATAGTCATTTATCTTAAAACTGATGTTAAAGATAAGATTTGGACCTAATATTTTTCTGAGTATGACTAGACCTGATTGGGATTAACCACAATTTTTTGTAGATTTATTTGATGATATTTACAAACTATTCTATGCTTGTGAACAAACTATTATATTTTCAGAACTGCACGCGGTTCAGTAAATAACCATGTTTTCAACCTGATTCTCGTTGCTGTTGGTAAAAACTTTGTAAACATAAAATGTAGCCTACTGTATCTATTTTATCACCCTTTTGACAGTTTTGGATTTTGAGTTGTACTTTATATATAATCTATCACTATTTTAGTACTGCTCTGTCAAGAGTTTCAGATTTACAAATTTGCTATATCTTGCTGTTTCCCAAATTTCTTTGACTATGCTATCCATGTTAGAATATTATGAAATTATATTTGCTGATACTAGACATACTAGGGAATACTCCAGATTTTTCTTGGATTTAATCAGTATGCTTTTATTCCATTTTCATGCTTGTGAATACAACCTTGTGATTTCTGACTGAACATGATTTCTGCATATAATTCTATTTTGAGCCCTGTTTCTGTGATTATTATGTGATATATATACATATGTGTGTGTGTGTGTGTGTGTGTGTGTGCTAGATTCAGATGAGAGTCTATTTTTTAAATTTTCTGACAGATCAAGATTTTCATATTTGTGGCAATGGAAATTTCAGATTTGGTACAGTACTGTCTTGTTGTCTAGAACTAGAAGTTTCGTTGTCCTAGCCATTGATGAGTCGTTTGTCATCCGTTCTTGTCCTTATTTCAACTTGTACTTGTCCCTTGTTGTCTTACCATATTTCTTGACTTGTTTGTGCACGTCAATGCTTGCTTAAAATGTTAATTACAAGAAATCAAGCCGGGGTTAAAGGAAAAGATCTAATAGTGGAACATATAGAAACTTGTACTCGGAAGAGGATCCATAGATCCTACTTGATACTTGGAGCTTGACACGTGATTACTCAACACTTGCACAATTGCACACTTGACACGTAATACTTGGTACTTGGAGCATGATACTTGATATTTGAAGCTTGTCCCTGAGTACACTGCCCTCTACGATCCACTATGAAATCTAAAATGTAATTTGCAGAAATATAGCAACCATGTGGTAAAAATCTGGGACGCATGAAGTGCTACCTAGATAAGACTAGATAAAAGACTGGAAAATAACATGATCACTTGACACTTGCTATTTGTTACTTGTACATGATATTTGATTACTTGACACTTGTTACTCATTACTCGTTTACATGATACTTGACACTTGTTACATGCCACTTGCACCCATTTATCTTGCCATACTATCTGATTTTGTTCTTGTCACATTCCTTTCATGTTACTTCTATACTTGCTTCCACTATTACTCTATTCTTATTTATTTGTTTTTCCTGTACTTATTGCCTGCAATACAAGCGGCCCATAACTTGCATTAACGGGCGTTTGTTTTCTCTTTTCTTTTCCCAAAAACTTTTCACTTGCAGACTTTGGTGACCAGCTGCCCGATGGAGTAGGTGATCAAAGATTCTAGTTGGCTGGATTCTTGCTACATTTATTTATTTCTTGTTGCTTATCTTGAATAATTGTAACTTGTTACTTGGATCATATTTGTATTGGGCATTTTGTTCCAGACTTGATTATTTGAAATTTAGTATTCTTGTTTCTTGTTTCAAGTATTCCTGTTGACTATATTAATTTAGTTATGCATACGTGGTTGACTATTCATCTTCTATATCTTTTGTTTATTCTTATATATGTTGTAAAGATCCTGATAGCTTATGAATGGTGAAAGCCATTTGCTGGACTTGTGTCATGTACTCATATTCCGTATTCCTTTTTAGGAAGCGGGGCGTGACAGGTTTTTTAGTCGTATCAGAGCACCAGGTTTGGTTAATGTATTAGTTCGACTAATATATTAGAAAAGTTTGGGCTTGATCAAGGATTGGCTCAACAGTATACAGACCATGTAATAACATGAATGAATTATAAGCAACAATGATCTGGATGCTAACTGTTTTTGGGCTTATGCAGGCCATGGCTCGTAGGGGTCCCACTTCCCATCCATAAGAGGAACAACCTGGATTAGAGGCTGTCACGAATGTGTTGGAGCGACTGAAACAAATGTAGCAGAATCATAATGATCTTGTGATGGCCGCATTGGAGGTTGCTCGGAATCTGACTCCCATTGTGCCTATGCAGGCAGCTTTCCCTCCTCAACTGGGTACAGCGGCAGATTTCATGAGGCTGCACTCCGACAAATTTTCCCACACTGAGACGCCTTTGGAGGCCGAACAGTAGCTGATCAAGACGAAATAGTTGTAGTTGGCAGCAAGAGTTGCTGATGCTGATCGCGTGGATGTGGTGACCATCCAGTTGGTGGACCTTGCCCACATTTGGTGGAGGGATGAGTCCGAAAGGCTCGCGCAGCCCATTGCTTGGACCACGTTCACCAGAAGCTTCTTGGAGAAGTTCTTCCCTAACAGCACTCGAGTTGATATGGAACAGTAGTTCCTGGCCCTAAAACAGGTTGGATGTTGTTCTGTTATTGGAATTTGTTACATATTGTTCATGCAATGTTGTAACATGAGACTCTCTTGAAATAGGGTGACAGGTCAGTGGATGAGTACGTTGCAGAATTCACCAGGCTGAGCCGCTTCGCAGTCGCTCTAGTGGCTAACGAAGAGGATTGAGCTCGGAGATTTCTTCTGGGGCTTCAGCAAGATATTCAGATGCATCTCGTTTCCCTCCGTCTGCGTACTTATGCTGAGGCTCTTGAGGCAGCCCGAGCTCAGGAGTAGGCTTGCAATAGGTTGGCTCCTCCCCAGTGGACTGTTCATCACTCTGTTGTTGTTGCTAAGCCTTCTGGTGGGCCAATTTGGAGGCCTGTCCCAGCCTATCCCGTCAGAGCGGCTCCTTACTCTTCTGTTGGTCCTCCTAGAGTTGTTTTTTTGCAACTTTTGCCGACTTGCTGGGCATGAGCGCAAGGATTGCAGGCGTGCCAATCGCCGTTGTTTTTGTTGTGGTGCTGCTGACCACTCATTGCGAGATTGCCCACAGCAAAGGATGGCTTTTCCAGCCAGGGGTCTGGTTCAGCAAGAAGCGTCAGCTCGTGGTCCGGTTAGGCTACCGCTTCCCCCTCAGCACCAGATTTTCGGTCAGAGAACTGCGGTTCCCAAGAGAGGTCAGGCTTTCAACCTGACAACTACCGATGCTGAGACGAACGAAGGTGTTGTTGTAGGTATCTTTGCTTTTCTTGCTATTATTTCCTTTGTTTCTTCCTTGCTTTGATCTATTCTTTCATATCATCTGCTTTGCATTGTTTTTCCACATTTTTGATCATCACCTCTTTTCTCTTGCTTTTTGGCTTTATCTTAGGTGTTATCCTAGTTTTTTCTTTCCCTGCTCATGTTCTCTTTAATTTTGGGACGACCCATTCCATCGTCTCTTCCCGCTTTGTAGCTCGGTATTCTTTGGAGTGCAGCACCATGCCTGAGGCTTGGAGCATTATTACAGGTGGTGGCATTGCTGTTTGTTCTCGAGAATGCAAGTACAGTCCTGTAGTTATTGGTGGTGCAGATTTCAAGGCCGACCTGATAGTCATTAGGAATTTCAGATTCGACATCATTCTCGGTATGGATTGGTTGGGCGAGTCCCTTGCCATCATAGATTGTTGTGCCAAGAAAGTTGTATTCCAAATCCCAGGTCGTGCAAAGTTTGAGTTCCATGCCGTGGAGATACCCCATGGCCGAGCTAAGACCGCAGTTGATCAGGAGACTTGTACGATGGCGTTGCACACAGGCTGTGAGACTGCACCTCTAGTAGTATGGGAATTTTTGGATGTATTTCCAAAGGAGTTGCCTGGCTTATTCCCTGATAGGGATGTGGAGTTCGGTATTGAAGTTCAGCCTGGTACAGTGCCAATATCAAAGAGTCCCTACAGGATGGTACCGGTTGAGCTAGCAGAGCTGAAGGTGCAGATTCAAGGTTTGCTAGATTTGGGATTCATCCGGCCCAACATTTCACCGTGGGGTGCTCTAGTTCTTTTTTGTCAGCAAGAAGGACAGTAGTCGTCAACTGTGCATCGGTTATTGGGAACTGAACAGTGTTACTGTGAAGAACCGGTATTCGCTGCCTAGGATCAATGACTTGTTTCATCAGTTGGGCAGAGCAGTTGTCTTTTCGAAGTTGGATCTTCGCTCAGGTTATCATCAGGTCAAGGTGAAAGCGAGTGATGTGCCGAAGACCGCTTTCAGGACCGAATATAGGCACTATGAGTTCCTTGTGATGCCATTCAGAGTCACGAACGTGCCGGCTATGTTCATGAGTCTGATGAAAAGGTTCTTTTCCCTGTTCCTGGATAGATTTGTGGTGTTCTTTATCGATAATACTCTGGTGTATTCTCGAAGCCAGAAGGTGCGCGTTGAACATCTAAGGTTGGTTCTTCAAACTTTGAGGGAGAATCAGCTATATGAGAAACTCAACAAGTGTGAGTTTTGGATTGACCAAGTTACCTTCTTGGGGCACATTATCTCGAGCGATGGTATCTATGTGGATCCGTCCAAGGTTGCGACTGTGAAAGATTAGCCAGTTCCCAAGTCAGTTTCAGAGGTGAAAAGTTTCCTTGATCTGGCTAGCTATTATCGAAAATTCGTCCAAGATTTTTCAAAGATAGCAGGACCTTTGATGAAGCTGACAGGGAAGGATCAGAAGTTCTGTTGGTCTGAGGCTTGCAGTGGGGCTTTTGCTAAGTTGAAGAACAGGTTGACGTCAGTGCCAGTGTTGACTATTCCAGATGGTTTAGGCAGATTTGTGGTTCACTGTGATGCTTGTGGCAAGGGTCTTGGTACAGTTCTGATGCAGAAGGGCTGTGTTGTTGCTTATGCATCGAGGCAGTTGAGGCCACATGAGAGGAACTATCTAACTCATGATTTGGAGTTAGCGGCAGTGATCTTCGCTTTGAAGTTGTGAAGACACTATTTACTTAGAGATCGAGTGGAGATCTTTACCGACCACAAAAGTCTCAAGTATGTCTTCACCCAGAAGGAATTGAACATGAGGCAGAGGCATTGGTTGGAGCTTATGGCTGACTATGACATCAGTGTGCAATACCATCCTGGTAGAGTGACCTTGGTGCCAGATGCTTTGAGCAGGAGACTTAAAGCTATGTTCCTGACTCAGCAGAGATATCAGGTTGAGCAGATGCGGAGGTTGGAGTTGGATGTGTTTTTGCCAAGTTCTGATCGGAGTTGCATGATACTTCAACTTCAGTCGTCTCTTGTTGAGTAGATTAAAAAGGCTCAGGCTGATGATGAGCAGTTGCAAGGACTCAGAGCAGAGGTTGAGGCTGGTTCCGGAACGGATATGGTTGTTCAAGTCAACTTTTGTACAACAATGTCTTGCTGTCCAGAATTATAGTTTTCATGTTTAATCATAAATCAATTTAAGTTTTGCATTGCAGTACATACCATTCGTTGTACAATCATTGATACCTCATTGATATCGCTTCTTTACACCCAATCCATCGAGTGCATAATCGTGATTAAAGTTAATAAAATAATAACCAGCTGGGTAATAAGGGGCAACTTGGTAGTGAACAATTGGATACTGTACTCGAATAAGGGGCCTGTGTTTTTCTATATTGTTTATTGTTATCGGTTATTGTTTTATCGATTGATTATGAACTACTGCTACAGTATCTCGATTATATCGTGTATTGTATCGTGGACCGATTCTCGTTATTGATTGTTGATTTTGGATTATGGATTGTTGATTATTGTCACTGAATACATGATCTGTAGAGTTCACCACTATAGTCTAAACGTTCACTTATTTGTATGCACCGAACCTGTGGTATGGGGCACAGAACTACGTGCATTAGATAAGATAACAAAACATGATAGACTTAGGATTGACACTTGAATGGATCATGTTTATTGTTATCGACTTGATTCTAGTTTTATTGTTATTGTTGATCATTGCATCATTGATTATAGACCTTGACTTGTTATCTACATTTCAGTAACATCTGAAATAGTTCTAGTTCCTTGTTCCTTGATATTTATGTCTCCTGTTTTATTATTCCTTGTTATTATTTGATGTCTGTGACTTGCTCTAACGAACATTCCCCCACTCTAGACCCAAGCTTGCAGGTGCACAAGGAGAATTGCTCGAGGGACTTGGTAAGAAAATCTTCAAGGGATTGGAGCCGAATTATTGGCCTACAATAATTGTTTCGTTCATGTTATTTTAAATTCCAATATTGTTGTTATTATCGTACTTTGTATTGTGGGCTTTGATGACCCAAAGTTTATTTCCTTCTAGACATTGGTTATTTTGAGACTTTTCATGGATTATTTATGTTATGTGATTTCATTATAGCATGCATGGTGGTAATTGTATTTCATATTATTGAGTTGAATATTACAGCTTATGAATGGTGCAAATCATTCGCTGGGCCTTAGTCGCGTGCCCGAACTTCCGTATCTTGGGAAGCAGGGCGTGACAAGTTTTTAGTGGTACCAGAGATAAGTTTTTTCCCCAATCAGGTTTGGCTTAGCCAGGTTTAACTCAACAATATGTACACCACATTATCACATGCACTTGTTGTATCAAACTTATAATCTGGATACTCACCTATTTGACCATGTTGCAGACTATGGCTCGCGGGGGCTCTTTCAGTTCCTAACCCGGGGATGAACAACCCGACAATGCTACTATCCTTCAGACGATGCAGCAAATGATGACCTTACAACAAGAGCACAATAAGTTGATGAGGGCTACCGTGAAGATGGCTAACCGAACTGCTGTTGGACCCGCACCAGGGCTACTGCCACCCAGGCCCGGTACAATGGCAGACTTCATGAGACTACACCTGGATAAGTTCGCGGGAACTGAGATGTTGTTAGATGTCGAATAGTGGCTGATTCAGACAGAGCAGCTGTTGCTAGCAGCACAGATCTCCGATGTAAATCGGGTGGATGTGGTAAGCATCCAGCTTATGGACCTCGCCCATATCTGGTGATGGGCAGAGACCGAGAGGCTAAAGCGACCTATCACTTGAGCAACTTTTACTGAGAGCTTCATGACAAAGTTCTTCCCCAACGTCACCAAGTTTGAGATGGAACGGCAATTCGTCTCGTTAACTCAGGTTGGTCGGATGATGTTACTTAATGTCGCTTATTGCTGCCTATTTCATATATAACGATATTAATTTAAACATTATCCTGAACCAGGGAAATCAGTTCGTGGATGAGTACACTGCTGAATTTACCCTGCTCAGCCATTTTGCAACTACCCTGGTGGCTAATGAGGAAGACAGGGCCCGCAGGTTCTTGATGAGTCTAAATTTAGACATTCAGGACCGTCTGGCTGCCCACCAACACCACACCTATGCCGATGTTCTTGATGCAGCCCGAATCCAAGAACAAACCCATAGAAGGAGAAGTGCTACCCAGCGTGCCGTTCAGTACACTACTGCTGCCCGGCCTACTGGATGACCTATTCAGAGGCCAGCTCCGACCCCTCTAACAAGGGTGATGCTGCATTTTGTAACCCCCATTTCCGTTTATATGGAATTCTTTTGTATTCTTGTATTTTATTGTCTACAAATTATTTTGTTCCTGATTGTATAGATTTTATTCCTTCTTGCTCCGTATTCTTATCTTTCAATCTCCTTGTAAATTCTTTCTTTCATTTGAATTCATTTCCTTGTACATCTTCTAATGAAATCCATTTTGATACTCATTTAAAACCCAAATTTATATTCTAGACTATAATCTTATTTTCTCTTCTTTTCTCTTCTTTTATTTATTTATTTTGAAGCCTAAACCAAGTCTTGTTTTCCTCATCTCATAAATATTACTTTGATTTATTGAAGCACAATTTTAATTCATAAAATCATATTATTTTATTGACTATTTTAATTTCATGTGAAGCCCAACCCAGCCCAATATTAGTCTTATTATTTTATTTTATCTTGTGTTCATCTATTAAAGCCCATTCTACTATTGGATCTTCTTTGGATACCCAATCAAACCCATCAACCCAAACCCAATTCCCCTCCTACCTGCCTATTGACCAGATCAACAATCTCCTTCACGTTCTCCCTCAAATATCTCTCATGCTCCCCCAATAATCCTAACTACAACCATTAAACCCATGATATTCTCTCTCTCCCTCTTCTTAATCTTAACAGCCAACCCCCAAACTCTTCATCTTTTTCACTATTCAAACCCCTTCATTTTCACTATTCAACCCCAAACCTCTCACTGTACAACCCCCGACCTCCATCTTCCTCCTCCTCTGACCTTACCCCCAACCTCCCACTCGACCCCGTAGCCCCCTGAGCCTCGTCGACCTCCACCACCTCCACCGTCGTCAGTCCCTCTCCTTCCTGCCGCAGTCTGTAACCCCTATTTTTAGATTTTATTGTATTTTTTTCTCTTTTGATTATTGTATCTGGATTCCATTATTATATTATATCTTTGGCTTTTCTTGGGTTCTTTTATTTCCTCTTGATCGTTCTGTGCACTTTTGGTTGTATTTTGTTATCTTTGGTTCATTGCGAGATTTTACTCTGCCTATTTTGAGTTTGATTAGTTCCCCTTTATGTTCATTTCTTTATTTTATGCTTGTTCGTCTCGCCAAAATCTGTACCCAAAATCCACTAAACCACAACCCAAAACCCAATTTTCTAATCTCTTATAAATACCCTATTTAATTAAACCCTAAATATCTATCTCTCTCTCTCTCCGCCGACTTCTCCCCCTCTCAATTTTTCCCCACCGAAACCACAAAACCCATTGCCAACCCGTCACCTTGCCACCTCGTCGCCTCCAATCACCACCGTCATCGCCATCCCCTCGTCATCTTCCCCGTTCCCTTATCGCCCTCCGATCGTCTTCTTCGTCCTCGTCTTTGCCATTGAACCCATCACCGAACCCCACTGCATCCATCGCCAAACCTCCCGTTCTCGCCCATTGCCGCCGTGATCCTTCGTCGTGCACTCCCAACAGCCACCGGAGCCCCCTCCTAGCATCTCAGTCGTCGCCGTTAGCCCCGAGCCCTCGTCATCGTCGTCCCCTATTTTCAAGCAGGAAAACAGAGCTTGCATCGCCGTCGCACTCGCCATTGCCATCGCTTCCCAACCGCAACGTCGTCATTTTTGTAGTCGTCGCCGCCGTGGTGTCACGCCGTTCCCAGTGTCGCCAGAGTCTCACCCATTCTCTCTCTCTTTCTCTCTCTCTCTCTGTCGAAAGGTAGGAGAAAATAGGTGATTGGCCAGATCCGGTGTTTAGTGTTTTGGTGCACGGGATCTGGGTTTGCCGTGTGCTATTTTGGTTGATCCGGTGTGCATGAGTTTCTCTTGCTGTCTTGATCTGCTGTTGGTTGCTGTTTGGAGTTCTCCGTTGGTGTTTTGTACGTGTTTCGCTCCTGATCTTATGGATCGTCGCCCGGGATTCCGATCCCGTTATTCTATATTATTTGAATCTCCAATTTAACAGGCAAGTCTCTTCTTGAACTAATATTTTGTTTTGTTCAAGATTTATTTGATCTCTACAAGTAGATCCCGTCCTTTTTCTTATCATGCTGCTATTGAAATTCCGTTAAGTCTATTGAGGGTTTACATGAGCTAACCCGATGTATTCTTAACATCGTGTCGTTCTCTTTGATCTAAAACCTAGTCCCTATTGTTTCATGCATATCCACTTACATGTAATTAACTAGATCCATGCTATAGACTTGTTGATGAATTGTATGCATGTTATATTGAATTTGATTGATGAATATATACCATGCATGTGAGATTGTGTCTCAAACATAGAAATATGCATGTTGACTCCTAGGATCACTTTGATTACCAATTTGCATGAAATATATGACTGTATGATTTATTTATTGCCCTTTTACATTAAGTTAATTTCTGGACTGCTAGTTGTTTCATTTTGGAACAGATTTTCAACCATGCTACTGTCATAATTTGAATTAACTTTCTGAACATGAAATTTAGCCTCTGATGTCTAGTTTACTGCCCTTTTTGCGGATTTGAATTCCGATGTGTGGTTTGTTAGATATCATCATTTTAGTGCAACTGTGTCAGAATTTTTAGATTCATAAATGCATGCGTATCCTGTTGTTTCTTAATTTAATTGAGCATGCTAACAGTAAAAGAAAAATCTGAAATAAATCTAGTTGAGCCTAGACACATGTAGGAATCACCCAGAATTTTTGTAGATTTATTTGATGAGTTCTCTGACCTGAAACAATTAGTTGAACACAACTTATTGTATTCTTCCTGAACATAAAACCTGAATAGAATAGAGTTTTCGCCCTAGTTCTTGTATCTTTTATATGCCTTAATTATATTCGCTGGAACCGTGTGGAAGTCTACTTTCTAGACCTTCTGACAGATTCAGATTTGCTATTTTGTAGTGTCCGTAATCCATGTTAGTACAACAAGGTCATGCAGTCCTGATTGTGTGAATTATGCTTATATGATGTGTTTGCTTCATGCTTTGTCTGTAACGCATAGAATTAGTCACACTTAGTATTATACAATATTGACACCCTCTTGCATGCTCACATAGGATGAAAATAAACTAATAACAAGCCGGGGTATTATGGGTATACTTGGTAGTGAACGATCGGGAAATGTACTCGGTAAGGCCTTCTTGCTCACTTGAACACTCAACATGGAAGGAGGAGTATTGATTGCAATGATTGATTGTTAATTCTTGATTGTAAATTATTGTTATCAATGCCGAGTACACGATCCGTGAATTCACCATCAGTCTAAAACGTTCACTGTGTGTTTGTACCGAACCTGTAGTATGGGATGTAGTAGTACGTGCACTAGATAGGCTAATAAAATGACTAATAACCTGCATACTTGATCCTATATTGAACTTGACTTGACATCACTCATTACATGCGTGATTATTGTAAACCGTTGATATTATTGTCTGTTCTTTGCTTTGTTCTTTGACTTTGATCTTGTCCCTTTTTCTTTGATATACATGCTTTTCTTTATCCTCTGTTTTTCTGTACTTGCTGCCCACGACTTGCTCTAAGGGCACTCTTTTTCTTCATTTTATATCAAGATTTTACAGGTACTGAAGGATCAATTCTTGAAGGTATTGGTGAGCAACGATTCTAGAAATGGAGTCCAAAATTGCGCTGCATAATTTATTTATTGCTAGCTTATTTCTTTGATCATTGTTATGACTTTGTATTTTTGTTTTGAGTTTATATTCTCGGAGTTTGTTTTTCCCAGATATTGGATTTCTTGTGTTGGATATTATTATTGTTGGATTATTTTATTATTTATTGAGGTTATCTTTATTCATGTGATTATTTCTTCCTGCGTGGTTGTGTTGTTGTTGCATATTGTTGAGTTAGTCTGATACAACTTACGGATGGTGTTTACATCATTCGCTGGGCCTACGTTACGTGCTCGTATTTCCTATTTTGGAAAGCGGGGCGTGACACAGTCGCAGCCCCACACCCCAAGACCCTACCACTTGCCTCGCCTCCTGCTTGAGCGTTGCCTCCACCTTCAGTTACTGCAGACCACCCGAAAGCCCTCGCTGCTCGACTGTCTCCTCCCGATGCAGAGCAACCCCCCACAATCTCGGCTCCTTGCTGCCTCATCGTCCTTCTCGTCGCCGTCGACTCCTCATCCCGTGCTCCTTCCCCTACCTCGATGCCCTGTCTCCACCATTGACAGCCTACACCAGAAGTCGATCACTGTCGCTTGACCTCCGGCACACCCTCGCTTCACTGCCTTGGCCGATCACCCCGGTAACCACCGCACAACATCACCCTCACCACCTTTGCTGCCGCAGTCACCGAGTACCGCCGTCCCTCTTGTTATAGCCGCCATTGCTGATTGTTGTTGTTGCTCTCGTTGGGTATTAATGTTGCTTTTGTTGTTGTTCCCGCCGTGTGCATGTGCTCTCGTTGTTACATAGTGTACACGTGTGTCGCCGTTGGGACTCTCACCCCGTTATTCTCAATATTATCGGAATCATCGTTATCATATTAAGGTAAGTATCCATGTACAAATTTTTTTGTTTCCCCGAACAAGTATTCTTTGAAATACCACAAGTAGGTCTATTGTTGTGACCCATTTCTCATGCCTTATACATTGATGATCTTGACCCCTTATGTGGTTTGTTTTTGGAGGGTGGTTGCACCAGGTGTGAGTTCTTCTCAATTTGTATTTTTGCAGAAACTTCGGTACAGACGGTACGCCCGAACCTCAGCCAGGGTGACGGCTCGAGAGTAGGCGGGAGTGAGGTGGAGGTAGGATGCTCAGCTCGGATCTGGAGGCTCGGATCAGATCTGGAAGCTCGGATCCGAAAGTCTTGTAGTGCCCCGGATTCCCGTTACCGGACATCCGAGATACCTTCCAGAATCTTTACCTTCAAATGCATCTCAACACAGTAATAACATGGAAATTTAAAAACTTCTTTATTGCCAAATAAGTCATTACATCATTGATTACAACCGATAACTTGTTCTTGGACAAGGAGTACAGATTACATCAATTCATTACAACTTATTACAAGTATTTACAGACTCCTCTTGCGAAGTTATCAGCTGCCTCCTGGAATGGTAATCGATTAATTACTTGCGGAACTTCGCTGAGCGGCCCATCGGCTCCCCTGGGACTTGCTCCTCAGCTTCAGGTTTCTGCTGCGCGACTCTGATACCTCTGCACCTGTTCGGAAGGTATAACTGATACCTAAAAGGTGGGAAACGTCAGTACTTCGACTGACGCAAAGCTGGTGATAACAGCGATCCTCAAAAATTCAATCACAACCAATAATTTATGCAAAAAGGAAAAGTGTTGTGCCAAAACAAGGGTTTAGTGGATTCGGGTTCTAGTGCAGTGTTATGACATGACCTTAAGTCTAGATGCAGCAAACTCACATGCCTAACTTCTAATGCAAGCAAGACTTTGGAGCACGAATGCATCCCATACTACATACGCCCCCAAATCTAGCCGTTTTTCTCCACAATATAGGAATTCGAACCCTCGCCATGCACCCTACTCTTGTACACACTCCAGTTCCCAATAGACTGTCCGTCGCCCAAGGAGATTGCAACAGTCGGTCTAATTCCGCCCTGCAGTGCCCAAGTGGTCACCGCCACTTGGTACCCGCGTACGGACCTCCTTAGAAAACACGTCGAACCTGGTCCTTACGACCCTTGGTTCCACATGTCCATTTATGGACTCTCGCATGCGTGTTCACCTCTCATCGGGTAATGAACTGATATATACCAAAAGAAACACAAAACACAAAAATCCGTGCTTTAGGGACGTGAGCACCATGGAAGGTCAATTCCTTCGGGCCTCCCGCACCTTACTCCAAAAAACTTTTGGAATCAACAGATCGAGATACGAGCCGGGGACTCAAACCATGAGCGGCCGAGAACATATCCCTACGACTGGAAGATACAACACCGACTATGGTTTACTAGGACTAATGCAATTTCCCAACCCTCCTAATAAACCATTCTAACCCCTACCTTACTCTAATTATTTCGGGTAAGAATTATCTGCTTCCACACTTGCCTATCAGCCTCTGGCCCCTGGTGATACCGGTCCGGTTCGCCGCTTCCCCGACTTGGACTCGTCCAGCAAAATGGCCTACGCCTGCCGCTACCACGGCTATAAATATAAAATTGCCCCGTGAGCTCCACTCACTGGCATGCTCGGACGTCCTATGCTCGGCAGAAGTCTAAAAATATAGGATTGATAGGTGCAGGGTATCCTTTACCCTAGTGACTAACTCGAGTCACACATCCCACTCGGGGAAACAACAACCTCAATAACAGAGATCGACCATCCCTAGCCACGAGTCACCGACTCGGCTCACACACAAGGAAATTTTTTTTTCACAATCCTTAATCCTAACCCAGACTAAGCAACCTATGGGTTTCTGCCCGATCTCAAGATGGTCATAACTTTATCGATACAACTCCGATTGGAGTGTATGGCCCAACCTAGAAAGGTACGAGCCTAGGATACAACTCCCTAGTTGATCACGAGCCTAGATTCAACCATCTAAGTCCTTGAAATAGCTTTCTAAGCTCCAGCTTGCGTGCTTCCTGTGCACGGGCTGCACCTTACCAGTAACACGAAACCCTATTCATTCATCAGAACAACACGAACTCAATTTCTATATGAGGGTGTGGGTGTCCTCAACAACCCTCTAGTTGGTCATGAGTACAAATTATACCCTTAAGTCACCCTAACACACTCATCTATCATCAATACACCCATTACACAATTGGTCTCTCCAACTCAGAGCACACAGCTCTATTATCGTCCTCTATCCAGTCTTACAAAAATCAGAAAAATTCCACTGTTTACTGGATTTGCCTCAAATTTGTTTTTTTGGAAAGCTCTAGGTGTCCCCTACAACTCTTTCCTGGGTCATGATCCTCAACAATTGCCTCTAAAAGGTCTCAATTTCCCAATCTTTACAGAGTGTCAAAACTGGCTGAAAACAGCACAGTGCTCAATCACAAAATCACAGTAAATTGCACACTTGTCGAATTGACACAAAATTTATGGTGGTGACACTAGACAGCATAGCCAACACCATGGAAAAGACCTCATATCAAAATTCTAATTATTCAGTGAGTAATAGCTACTGAAAGTTATCTCAGAAACCATCCAGTTTTCTTAATTCAACCTCAGATACTGATCATAGATAGATTTTTCTCATGCCTCTAGAGTCAACCAAACAATTTACCGATTTTTTTAGATGATCAACATAAATTCATGAATATTGAGTAAAAATTTCAGATCAAAATAATGCTTCAATAAATCACGAAATTTCCTACAATATCAACCATTCTGTTTTACTTTTCCTGAGTCTGTCTTACGACACATATCCATCTCACAATTGTATTAGCACATCAAATGATCATATAAAAATCTGAAATAATTCATGGATGATCATAACACATAAATGAACAAATAGTTTTAAGTTTGTGGTGTAATTCAACATATTGTGCTCTCGGAAAAATCCACAACATGGCACTCCGAACTAGCTTTCTCTAGTTCCAATCTGACTTCTACTTCTAACTTTGGTAAAGCAATCCTATGCATTCTAACACACATGCATTCAACCAAATTTAATTAAGAGACAAGAATTTCAAGTTTAGAGAAACTTCCCACCTTAGGTTGTAGTAGTAGAAGGAATCTCTTCAAGCTTCTTCTTGGAAATCTCCTTCTTGGTCCTTCTCCTTTACTTTCTTCTTCTTTTCTCTCCTCCTTCTCTTTGGGGTGTTCTCTTTTGAAAATTCCAGAGAAAATGGGGGGAAATGAAGTGGAAAATGAAGGGTGATGGGGGGTGTATAGGCCGGATTCTATGTGGGGGGGGGGGGGGGGGTTGTAGCACAGGATATTAGAGTGGTTTTAGGAAAAACCATGGCTTAGCCCATTGGTTTGGGGTGTGTTATATTGGCTGCCCAACTTAACTCTTAACGAGCTCCAACGAGTATGAGATGCGTGTTTTAACGAGCGCACGCAACCTATATTCACTGTAGTACCATACCGTGTTATATTTGTATGTGCGTCGTGCCGAAAACTAGCTGTTATACTAGTATCGGTCCGTCTCGTTCTCGTGTATCCTTGGGATGCAACTCTCACAAAAACCATCCAGTAACCCTAACCATCCACCACGATGTCACAAATCGACCCAATAATACTACAATCAATTGCACGCATAGTAACAATATACATACACATATGCATATATTCAGATACAGTACAAAACGGGGTGTTACATCACTCCCTCCTTAGAATCGTTCTGTCCCCAGAATGTCCTTAGTGGGAGAAAAAAAAACAACAAACAACATAGAAAACATTCAAAATAAATCCGGATATAAGGCCTTCATGCGGCTCTCCGGCTCCCACGTGGCTTCTTCCACGAACTGGTTCCTCCAGAGAACTTTGACCATCGGGATAACCTTGCTCCTCAGTACCTTGTCCTGATGATCAAGTATCCTGACTGGTTTCTCTCTACAGGAAAGATCTATCTGTAAATCCTTCAGAACCTCTGGCAACCGATGGCTCGAATCCGGGACATACTTCCGTTGCATAGAGACGTGGAACACGTCATGCCCTTGAGATAGCTCGCCCGGCAGCTCCAACTTATAAGCCATCCTGCCAATCCTTTTCAGAATCTTGTATGGTCCAATATACCTCGGAGCTAACTTCCCACCTTTCCCAAACCTGATAACTCCTTTGGTCGGTGATACCTTGAGAAATACGGAGTCGCCTTCCTTAAATTCCAACTTTCTTCGGCGGTTGTCCACATAGCTCTTTTGCCGGCCTTGTGCTCCTTGAAGCCTCTTTTGAATAAACTCGATCTTCTCCGACGTCTGTTGCACGATTTTTTGTCCATATATCTGCCGCTCTCCTACCTCATACCAACAAATCAGTGTCCTGCATCTTTGTCCATACAAAGCTTCATACGGGGCCATGCCAATGCTTGCCTGATAGCTGTTATTATAAGCAAACTCTACCAAGGCTAAGTATTTTTCCCAACTTCCTCCGAAGTCCAAATTGCATGCCCGTAACATGTCCTCGAGAATCCTGTTGACTCTCTCCTTCTGTCCATCCGTCTGAGGGTGAAAAGCTATGCTGAAGTCTGTTCTAGTTCCCAACGCTAACTGTAGACTTTGCCAAAATCGAGACGTAAATTTTGCATCTCGGTCGGATACTATCGACACTGGCACTCCATGTAGCTTTACTATGTTCTCAATGTAGACCTCGGCCAACTTCTCGACTGCCCAGGTCGTCTTTACTAGAAGAAAATGTGCTGACTTGGTCAATCGATCCACAATCACCCATATTGAGTTATTTTCTTAGGGCTCCTGGTTTCTGATTTCTGGCCTTAACTTATTGGCATGTCGAACACTTGGCGACAAACTCTGCTATATCTCGCTTCATCCCTGACCACCAATAGTGTTGCTTCACATCGCGATACATCTTGGTGCTTCCGGGGTGAATCGTGAGTAATGTGGAGTGAGCTTCCTTCATGATGTCTTCCCTCAACTCCTCGTCCTTTGGTACACATAGTCGGTTACCCAACCATAGTGAACCTTTTCTTATACTGAATTCCGCCAATTTTCCTTCACCGTCTTCGGTTGTGGCCATTCCTTGACTGCCTCTATCTTCTGAGGATCCGTTGCCACTCCCTCCTTAGAAAGGATATGGCCTAGGAATGCAACTTCCGATTTTCAGAACTCACACTTAGATAATTGGCACACAACTGATGTTCGTGTATCTTGCTCAAGACTGTTGTTAGATGTTCAGCATGATCCCCTTCCGTCCTTGAATATACCAAAATGTCGTCGATGAAGACCACGACAAATGAGTCGAGAAACGATTGTAGAATTCTGTTCATTAAGTCCATGAAAATAGCTGGAGCGTTAGTCACTCCAAATGGCATTACCAAGAACTCATAGTGTCCATGTCGAGTTCGAAAAGCTGTCTTAGGTACATCCTCTTCCTTGACTCGTACCTGATGATATCCAGATCATAAATCAATCTTGGAAAATACTGTTGTTCCCTGAAGCTGATCGAACAAATCGTCGATCCTGGGAATTGGGTACTTGTTCCGAATAGTTACCTTATTCAATTCCCGATAATCAATACACATCCTGGACGACCCGTCCTTCTTCTTAACCAGCAATACTGGTGCTCCCCAAGGCGATGCACTTGGTGTGATAAATCCTTTCTGCAAGTACTCTTCAATCTGCTTCTTGATCTCATTCTGCTCTACTGGTGCCATTCGATAAGGTGCTTTAGATACTGGAGTGCTTCCTGGTTGAATTGTGACGCTAAACTCGACATCACGATGTGGGGGAATTCTAGGTAAATCCTCTAAGAATACAAGTGGAAAATTCCTCACCACTGGTATCTTGCTCACCTCTTCTGGTACCCGTACTTCACTAGCAGTTGCGAAGGTCATTGCCTTCGATCTCTGCTCCCCGTGGAATACAAGTTCCACTCCTTCAGCTGAAATAATTACCTTCTTCTCCTTGCAGTCATTGTTTGCCATGTGCCTCGACATCCAATCCATGCCAATAATGACATCTGTCCCAGCAAAACCCAACTCCAACAAATCGATACTAAGGATTACTCTGCTAATCTGGAGCTTACATCCCCTATAGCATAGATTTGTAGTGAGGTTTGCCCCTGCCGGCGTAGCTACCGTCAAAGCTAACTCTGGGATTGCCTTTTGTGTGCATCTTAATTTTCTCAAAAAGATTTTGACACAAAAGAATGAGTCCACCCACTATCAAACAAGACTGTTGCCAAAATTACATTTATATATATATATGTTCTGTTACAACAGTACATCGTCCATCAACTTCCAAAAACCCAAAATACAACTTAAACTTGATTACATTACCTCTTCAGCTTTCAAAAGATCTCAAAATATAGTAGATCCACATATTATCTTCACCTTGTCATTTATCCGGTTACTTGCTCGATGAGCATCCCCTTTGTAATTCTGGGCAATTTGACTTGACATGCCCAAGTTCCTTACAATTGAAACAACCCTTGATCGCTGCTGGGCAATGCGACTTGTAGTGTCCGACTTCCCCGCATTTGTAGTAACTCTTAGTTGCAATTGTTCTCTTGGGGTATTCTCCTTTAGAAGGTTTGGTGATTTTCCCAGTAGTTTTTGGCTTGGGACCCTTCTGAAGTCCCCACCAGTGGTTCTGAAGGTGTGTCATACTGCCTTGAAGCTTCTTTCATTCTTTCTTCAGGTGTGTCACCTGTGCCTGATGAAATTTGATCTGCTGCTGAGCCCGATGGATCGCCTTGTCCCTGCGTTCCCTTGCCCTTTTCATTTCTAGATACCCGATGGCTATCCTCTGCTGCTCCGCTGTTGGGTCTAGCGATGGCGGAGGTGAGTTCTCCTCACCTTCAGTCTTCTGTAACACTTCCTTCATCGTTATCGTTTTCCTTGTAGGCATTGGCTTACCCACTGAACCATCCTGGATGAAGATATCTTCGAACACCATCTGCAAAACATAAACAGGGTTTAGTTTCGGAATTACAGACACATCTTGTTCTGTTTTCCTCCACTAATGTCTGGTAACAGACTAGCCACAATTTGGACTTGACGGCTCCGAGCATGTTAGTAAAAATGAAGTAATCTGAGTCTGGTTCACATATAGGGAAGATCATAATCATAAGTTGTAGCGCTACCATATGATTTGTAATCATCCTATTTGTCAACTAGAATCATTTTATCTGGCCTTCAAGTCTAATTTCCAACCGTGTTAGACTGTAATTTGAAGTCAGCTCTGATACCAACTTCTGTAGCGCCCCGGATCCCCATTACCGGACATCCGTGACACCTTCCAGAATCTTTACCTTCAAATGCATCTCAACACAGTAATAACATGGAAATTTAAAAACTTCTTTATTGCCAAATAAGTCATTACATCATTGATTACAACCGAAAACTTGTTCTTGGACAAGGAGTACAGATTCCATCAATTCATTACAACTTATTACAAGTATTTACAGACTCCTCTTGTGAAGCGATCAGCTGCCTCCTGGAATGGTAATCGATTAATTACTTGCGGAACTTTGCTGAGCGGCCCATCGGCTCCCCTGGGACTTGCTCCTCAGCTTCAGGTTTCTGCTGCGCGACTCTGATACCTCTGCACCTGTTCGGAAGGTATAACTGATACCTAAAAGGTGGGAAACGTCAGTACTTCGACTGACGCAAAGCTGGTGATAACAGCGATCCTCTAAAATTCAATCACAACCAATAATTTATGCAAAAAGGAAAAGTGTTGTGCCAAAACAAGGGTTTAGTGGATTCGGGTTCTAGTGCAGTATTATGACATGACCTTAAGTCTAGATGCAGCAAAGTCACATGCCTAACTTCTAATGCAAGCAAGACTTTGGAGCACGAATGCATCCCATACTACATATGCCCCTAAATCTAGCCGTCTTTCTCCACAGTATAGGGATTCGAACCCTCGCCATGCACCCTACTCTTGTACACACTCCAGTTCCCCATAGACTGTCCATCGCCCAAGGAGATTGCAGCAGTCGGTCTAATTCTGCCCAGTAGTGCCCAAGTGGTCACCGCCACTTGGTACCCGCGTACGGACCTCCTTAGAAAACACGTTGAACCTGGTCCTTACGATCCTTGGTTCCACATGTCCATTTATGGACTCTCGCATGCGTGTTCACCCCTCATCGGGGTAATGAACTGATATATACCAAAAAGAAACACAAAACACAAAAATCCGTGCTTTAGGGACGTGAGCACAACGAAAGGTCAATTCCTTCGGGCCTCCCGCACCTTACTCCGGCAAACTTTGGGAATCAACAGATCGAGATACGAGCCGGGGACTCAAACCATGAGCGACCGAGAACGTATCCCTACGACTGGAAGATACAACACCGACTATGGTTTACAAGGACTAATGCAATTTCCCAACCCCCTTAATAAACCATTCCAAACCCTACCTTACTCTAATTATTTCGGATAAGAATTATCTACTTCCACACTTGCATATCAGCCTCTGGCCCCTGGCGATACCGGTCCGGTTCGCCGCTTCCCCGACTTCGACTCGTCCAGAAAAATGGCCTACGCCTGCCGCTACCACGGCTATAAATATAAAATTGCCCCGTGAGCTCCACTCACTGGCATGCTCGGACGTCCTATGCTCGGCAGAAGTCTAAAAATATAGGCTTGATAGGTGCAGGGTATCCTTTACCCTAGTGACTAACTCGAGTCACACATCCCACTCGGGGAAACAACAACCTCAATAACAGAGATCGACCATCCCTAGCTACAAGTCACCGACTCGACTCACACACAAGGAAAAATTGTTTTCACAATCCTTAATCCTAACCCAGACTAAGCAACCTATGGGTTTCTGCCCGATCTCAAGATGGTCATAACTTTATCGATACAACTCCGATTGGAGTGTATGGCCCAACCTGGAAAGGTCCGATCCTAGGCTACAACTCCCTAGTTGATCACGATCCTAGATTCAACCATCTAAGTCCTTGAAATAGCTTTCTAAGCTCCAACTTGCGTACTTCCTGTGCACGGGCTGCACCTTACCAGTAACACGAAACCGTATTCGTTCATCAGAACGACACGAACTCAATTTCTATATGAGGGTGTGGGTATCCTCAACAACCCTCTAGTTGGTCATGAGTACAAATTATACCCTTAAGTCACCCTAACACACTCATCTATCATTAATACACCCATTACACAATTGGTCTCTCCAACTCAGAGCACACAGCTCTATTATCGTCCTCTGTCCAGTCTTACAAAAATCATAAAAATTCCACTGTTACTGGATTTGCCTCAAATTAGTTTTTTTTGAAAGGTCTAGGTGTCCCCTAAAACTCTCTCCTGGGTTATGATCCTCAAAAATTGCCTCTAACAGGTCTCAATTTCCCAATCTTTACAGAGTGTCAAAACTGGCTGAAAACAGCACAGTGCTCAATCAAAAAATTACAGTAAATTGCACACTTGTCCAATTGACACACAATTTATGGTGGTGACACTAGACATCATACCCAACACCATGCAAAAGACCTCATGTCAAAATTCTAATTATTCAGTGAGTAATAGCTACTGCAAGTTATCTCAAAAACCATCCAGTTTTCTTAATTCAACCTCAGATACTGATCATAGATAGATTTTTCTCATGCCTCTAGAATCAACCAAACAATTTACCGATTTTTTTAGATGATCAACATGCACTCATGAATATTGAGTAAAAATTTCAGATCAAAATAATTCTTCAATAAATCATGAAAATTCCTACAATATCAACCATTCTGTTTTACTTTTCCTGAGTCTGTCTTACGACACATATCCATCTCACAATTTTATTAGCACATCAAATGATCATATAAAAATCTGAAATAATTCATGGATGATCATAACACATAAATGAACAAAAAATTTTAAGTTTGTGGTGTAATTCAACATATTGTGCTCTCGGAAAAATCCACAACATGGCACTCCGAACCAGCTTTCTCTAGTTCCAATCTGACTTCTACTTCTAACTTTGGTAAAGCAATCCTATGGATTCTAACACACATGCATTCAACCAAATTTAATTAAGAGACAAGAATTTCAAGTTTAGAGAAACTTCCCACCTTAGGTTGTAGTAGTAGAAGGAATCTCTTCAAGCTTCTTCTTGGAAATCTCCTTCTTGGTCCTTCTCCTTTACTTCCTTCTTCTTTTCTCTCCTCCTTCTCTTTGGGGTGTTCTCTTCTGAAAATTCCAGAGCAAATGGGGGGAAATGAAGTGGGAAATGAAGGGTGATGGGGGGTGTATAGGCCGGATTCTATGTGGGGGGGGGGGGGGGGGGGTAGCATAGGATATTAGAGTGGTTTTAGGAAAAACCATGGCTTAGCCCATTGGTTTGGGGTGTGTTATGTTGGCTGCCCAAATTAACTCTTAACGAGCTCCAACGAGTGTGAGACGCATGTTTTAACGAGCGCACGCAACCTATATTCACTGTAGTACCATACCGTGTTATATTTGCATGTGCGTCGTGCCGAAAACTAACTGTTATACTAGTATCGGTCCGTCTCGTTCTCGTGCATCCTTGGGATGCAAATTTCACAAAAACCGTCCCGTAACCCTAACCATCCACCACGATATCACAAATCGACCCAATAATACTACAATCAATTGCACGCATAGTAACAATATACATACACATATGCATATATTCAGATATAGTACAAAACGGGGTGTTACAAGTCTCATGTACCTGCACTTGGCCTCAGAACACCAGGGTTGATCCTGGTGGCAAGCCCTCTGACGGTCTAGTCAGTCACTAAAGAGTAACAGTAACTAGGGTTTTGAGTGGGGAGAGATTGATTCCCTTTTGAAGGGGTAGAGGGCCTGGTATTTATAGGCAAGGCCAACTGGGTCTGGACCCATTTGGGGCTGGGTCTAGACCCGGTTGCCCATGGGCCTGACGTGGCGGAAGCCCAGGTGGCCTAAGGTTGACCTGGCAGATCTGATGATCGAGGGTGAACAGTTTTTTGAGGATCCTGTGGCCCAGGAGGGGCCACGTCATCTGACCCATATCAGGAGCCCCCCACTTCTGGAGGGCTGGGTATTCCAGCCATGTAGAAGTGGTTTTTTGCCTCTGTAGAAAGAGCAGGTTGGTGTGTATGGTGAAGAATGGGATCCGTATCTTCCAGAAGAGGTCAGTGGGGTAGGATGAAGGAGATCCCCTTTTGGAGTCCGAGGCAGGAACTTCAGGTTGCGGCGAGGGGGAGGTCCATTCGTCTTCAATATCTTTTTCTTCAGGTGATATCCGCCCAGTAAAGTAGGACGTTATATCAGTAGGAGGATCGAATAGCGAGGGCAACGTAGCTATTATCGTAGAGCCCTTGCAATCTCGTTGGCTGGGTAAGGAACCTGTAGAGGAGGAGCATGAAGAGAGGGATCCCGGGGTAGAGGGGCTTGTGAAGGAGGAGAATGAGTCTGGGAAAGGAGGCCCGGAAGAAGAGGAGCAGCTCGAGGAGGGTGATGATCAGGAGGGGTCCGAGTAAGAGACTGAAAGTGGTAGTGACCATGGCGAGGTCGGAGGGACCACAGAAGAGATAGAGGAAGAAGAGATAGACCTCCCACCGTTGCCTCCCCTAGAGACCCATTCCCCTGATAGGAAGGATCACCCCCAAAGGAGGAAGAGGAAGTGGATACGGCCCGACAGTCCAGCCGAGAAGGAAGTGTACGAGTATCGTTCCGGGTTTACGTACCCCCCTCTCTCCAGCAAAAATCCAGGGTCGATCAGGATGTACCCTGACGATGTGGAGGATCTTCTGGCGTATACCTCGCTACTGAGGGGCGAGGGCCGGTCCATGATCAAGATTGACTGCGTGAAGTGTGCCATGCCTAGGGACTACTTGCCCATTTGAGGGTGGCTTATTTTATTCCTCGGGAGTTGGAGCTGCTGGTGCCAAACCCAAGAATCCACCTGACCACCGCGCTCGAGTCAAGCTTCTGCATGTTCTCTAAGGACGCTTTCGTCTCGGGGTTGAGACTCCCGCTGCATTCGTTCATCAAGAGGGTGCTAAATTGGCGGGAGCTGAACCCGATGCAGTACGGTCGCAATTCTTGGAAAAACTTGGTGTGTTTCATTTTGAAGTGTCAGGAGAAGGGGATTAAGCCGAGGCTGACTTACTTCCGAGCCATCCTGGGGATGATCTCACTCGGGGACCAGGAGGGGATTTTCTATCTTTCACCCCGTCCTCACAAGAAGGTGATGTACGGACATCCGGACTCCATCAAGGGGTGAAAAGAGAAGTACTTCATAGTCCGGAGCGAGAAGCCTTGGGACATCCCCACTGTTTGGAACTTCGAAAAGCCGAACCACAAGCCACCGAAGTGAAGAGACTTGACAGAGAAGGAGTGGGTAAAGGTTGATAAGATCGTGGAGGGTCACAGCATCGGGTGGCCTCGCATCATGGAGCTACACCTCGCCCGAGCCGGACTGAGCCCGGCCAACCCTAGATATTTTTGTTTCCATTCTGTATTCCTTTCTGCCTTCGCATTAACATGTTTACTTTTCTTCTTTTGTAGAAATGTCTGCCAAGGAGATCGACAACCGCAATGCTACAACAGCCCTGGTCGCCAAGAGGAGGGCCGATATAGCAAAGAAGGCCGCCTCGGGGGTAGGGACTAGCCAGGCAGCGACTCCAAGGCCCGAGGAGTCGACCCCAAAAAGGGCAAAAAAGCATTACCACCATTCTTCGAGGTCGACGAAGGATCCGGGGGCGAGCTCCGTAGCAAAAAGGTTGTCGAAGTCACGAAGGGGCCTCTCCTGCCGCTACGGCCGAACGCCGCAAAAATGGTTGGTCGGCAGGGCATGAGGCCGTATACCCCCAACTGGGGGGTCAAGGCAGGGGATATGCTCCTCGAAGGCCCGGTCGCAGTAGAGGTGGTGGAGCACCTTGCCACCGAGCGGGATCGTATGAACCTAGTGGTGGAAACGGCTGATACGTCCTACATGAGGTTTGCTCAGGCCCACCTCGCGGTAAGTCTTCCTTCTGCATTTTGGTTTAGCATTGCAGAGAATTCTCCTAACTTGATCCTCCTCAGCCAGGCGATGCAACATGCACAGCACTTTCACAAGTGCCTCAAGAAGGAGATCTTCATTTAGAAGAAGAATGCCAAACGTTATCATCGGGACGCCACTCAGTTGAAGGACGAGCTGACGGTGGTGGAGACTGCCCTTACGGTCGCCCAAGCCCAGCTGGTCTCCAACGCGGAGCATCATGAGAGCGAGCTGGCGCAGTTCAAGGGGAAGGCCAAGAAGGCTAGCGAGGAGGCGGCGATCGCCTCGCAGGACGAGGCTTATAACAAGGCCAGGGAGCACATCATGCAGATCTATCCGGACCTTCAGATCGGGCACCTCCATTATGGGTGGCAGTTTCCAGAGCTTCCGCTGATGCCACGCGGTGGGGAGGACGGGGAGCAGGGGGACACTCGATTGGAGGCCGGGGGCGACCAAGGTGACGAAGAGGTGTCGTTCCCCTCCTAAACAATAGTCTAGGAATTTCCTTCTCTTTTTTTTGTAATTGCCGAATGCGGACTGGCCATTACTTTTTGTAACTAGAAAATTTTTGAATTTATACAAGAGGATTTTTTGGCCGATGCTCTATGACTTATGTTTTTTTGCCTCTTTTGTGACCTGTTGTTTTTCCCGTCTTTTTGATAGACACATGAGGTCCTCAGCGCCGATCTTGGTTCTACCGAGGTCTCCTTGATCTGAGCTGGACTGGGGGCCATGGAGGGTGTTCTGGCTTGCCAACGTAAGCAGGCTTGGGACCGAGCGGTCGTAGTGAATTACTTTATGAACAAGTCTAGAGAGCTCAGCTTGGAGGTTGCTCGTCTGAAGAAGGCCATAGACGATCGGGACTGGTGGGCAGTTGAGACGAACTGGTCGATCTCGGATGCCTCGAGTGGACGGTCGGCTTCGGAGTCTTTTCTTCGTGAGGCTGTTGTAGAGAAAGAGTTGGAGATCCATAGGTTGAAGCTAATGCTAGGCGTCGGTCTGGTCGAGGAGGTGAGCAATTCCATACTAGGACCTTCTCTGACTTTTTTCTTGGAGGCGACCCAGCCTGCCGATGCAGAAAGCTCTGTTGCCAGAGTGCCTTCCCAAGTCGGACCGGCCGAGCATGCGAAGGAACCTGTGGGAAGCACCGAGTTTGAGTTTTAAGCCGAGCGATGAGTGATTTGTAATCCTTTCATTGTATTGGGCGGCCGTTTCTGGCGCTCTATGAGTAATAAAAACTTTGACTTCTTTAACCCTGATGATTTATTAAGCGAGGAGGGCAGGAGTGTAGCTCAAGATTATTGTCGAGCTCGACCTTGCAGGAGGTCTCCTCCGAGGCAAAAGGAGGTAGTCGAACCGTAGTTTCTTGCAGGCAACGTCCAATGAGTGACTTTCACCTTCCGATAAACATTAATGGCGACATTTCGCCTTCCGCCATTTGGACTTCCCCACTTAATAAATGCGCTACTCAGGGGGCTATATAATCCCCATCTCCTCACTGTTTCTTCATCATCTACTGGTAGTGGCTCATCTGCCACCCGCTGACAATTCGGGGTTTCGGTTCTGAGGGTCGTTAACCCTGACCTGTCAGAGGGTGAGAGGTTGGTCGACCCCGGAGATGAGATTCAAGTGTCTGCCAAAGGCGGGCGCCCATAAGTAAAATTTTGATCCGAGAGTCATGGGTTGGTGGCTCACCTGTCACCCTCGAACAATTCGGGGTTTTGGCTCTGAGAGCCATAAACCCCGAGTTGCTCGCGAGTGAGTGGTGAGTCGACCAATTGGTCCGGAAGCTCGGCGAGAGTCCTGGGTCAGTGGCGCCCCTGCCGCCTTCGAGCAATTCGGAATTTTGGCTCTGAAAGCCGTAAACCCCGAGTTGTTCGCGGGTGAGAAGTGGGTCAACCAACGGTCCGGAGCTCGGGGCATTTGCCAAAGATGAGTGCCCTAAATCTTTAATGAATTTTTTTTGGAACGGGCGTGGTTGAAGGTCGTCGCCGAGCGTAAAGGGCATGGCTTAAAAAAGTCAAGGCCTTACTCGAGGTTGTTACCGAGCCCTCATCTGTGCACCTTGGTGGATAGTATGGGTGTAGCTGGAGCTCATCGCCGAGCACATAGGCTACAGGGTTTGAAAAAGCCCAGGCCATGCTCGAGGTCGATGCCGAGCCCCCATACCTAGAGAAGCTGGTTATGGGCGTAGCTGAAGATCGTCACCGAGCGTAGACGTCGCATGGCTTGAAAAAGCCAAGTCCTTGCTCGAGGTCGACGCCGAGCCCCCATACCTGTTCTCGAGTAGATAGCATGGGTGTAGTTGGCAGTCATCGCAGAGCGCATTGGTTGATGGGTTTGAACAAGCCCAAACCATGCTCGAGGCCGATGCCGAGCCCCCATACCTTAGAGAAGCCAGTGATGGGCGTAGCTGCAGGTCATCGCCGAGCATATAAGTCGTGTGGCTTTGAAAAAAGCTCAGGCCTTGCTCGAGGTCGATGCCGAGCCCCCACACCTGTTCTCAGAAAGATAGCACGGGTGTAGCTGGCGGTCATCACTGAGCACATAGGTTGATAGGCTTGAATAAGCCCAAACCGTGCTCAAGGCCAATGCCGAGCCCCCATACCTTAGAGAAGCTAGTGACGGGCATAGTTGAAGGTCTTCGCTGAGCGTAAAGGTCGCATGGCTTTGAAAAAAGCCAAGGTCTTGCTCGAGTTCGATGCCGAGCCCCCATACCTGTTCTCGGAAAGATAGCACGGGTGTAGCTAGCGGTCATCACCAAGCACATAGGTTAATGGGCTTGAACATGCCCAAACCGTGCTCGAGACCGATGCCGAGCTCCCATACCTTAAAGAAGCTAGTGATGGGCATAGCTACAGGTCGTCACCGAGCGTATAGGTCGCATGGCTTTGAAAAAAGCCAAGGCCTTGCTCGAGGTCGAAGCCGAGCCCCCACACCTGTTCTCGGAAAGATAGCACGAGGGTAGCTGAGGGTCATCGCCGAGCGCATAGGTTGATGGGCTTGAACAAGCCCAAACCATACTCGAGGTCGATGCCGAGCCCCCATACCTTAGATAAGCCAGTGATGGGCATAGCTGTAGGTCGTCGCCGAGTGTATAGGTTGCGTGGCTTTGAAAAAAGCTAAGGCCTTGCTCGAGGTCGATGCCAAGCCCCCACACCTGTTCTCAGAAAGATAGCACGGGTGTAGCTGGCAGTCATTGCCGAGCGCATAGGTTGATAGGCTTGAACAAGCCCAAACCGTGCTCGAGGCCGATGCCGAGCCCCCATACCTTAGAGATGTCTTTTTCTGGCTCGGGGTGCCGTCCGAGTGCCGAGCCCCAAGCCTATCTGAGAAGTTTTTTGTGGCTTGCGGTTTCTTCTAAACACCGAACCCCAAGCCTGTAAGGAGGCTTTTTGTGGCTCGTGGTTTCTTCCGAACGCCGAGCCCGAGACATGTTTTTTAAGAGAGCTAACACAAAGCCAAAGGTTGTTTAAGAAAGCTGACATAATTACAACATATTTTGACTTTACAAAACAAGGCAACGTGCCGATTATATTTTTCATAATTTACATAGGGCATCTGCAGAGGCTAATCCTCCCATTCGAGGAATTTGATGAGGTGCTCTGCGTTCCAGGGCCTCTTAACAGCCTTGCCCTCTGGGTCTGTGAGACGGTACGTGCCCGGGCGCACAACCTCAGATACCATATACGGGCCCTCCCAGTTTGGGGCCAGTTTTCTCTTTAGGCCGAGGTTAGATACCGCCAGCTTCCAAAGGATGAGGTCCCCTAGCTTGATGTCGGTGGGATGCACTTTTTGTTGTAGAACCTTTCAATCCTCTACTGGTAGGTGTCTCTTCTGATGGCAGACTTCTCCCTGACCTCGTCTATGAGATCCAAGTCGGCACATAGCTGTGCCGTGTTTCTTTCTTTGTCGAAGGCCATGATCTGGGGCAAAGGGAGCCCGATCTCCAGGGGAATTACGGCCTCCGTGCCGTATGTCAGATTGAAGGGCGACTCTCCCATGGGGATTCTTTTCGTCGTTCAGTGGGCCCAGAGAATGCTCGGCAGCCCGTCGACCCATAACCCCTTGGAGAAGTTGTCAAGGCATTTCTTGAGGCCATCAAGATTTGGCAGTTTGCGTTCTCAGCCTGACCGTTCGACTACGGGTGGCATATCGAAGAGAAGCGCTGCTGGATCCTGAGATCCTCACAGAACTTTTAGAAATTCTTACCTGCGAATTGAGTCCCATTATCTGTGAAGAGCATGTGTGGAATCCCGAACTAGCAGATGATGTGTTTCCAGAAAAAATGTTGGGTCTGCTGTTCGGTGATCGTGGCCAGGGGCTCGACCTCGATCAACTTCGTGAAGCAGTCGATTGCCACTATGAGAAACTTTCTTTGGCTCGTTGCCTTCGGAAATGGGCCTACAAGATCCATCCCCCACATAGAAAAAGGGGTTGGGCTGGCCAGGGAGCGAAGGTTTGCTTGCGGAGCTCTTCTCACTGAGGAGAACCTTTGACAAGGGCCACACCTTTTTACCAGGGCCAGGGCATCTTGTTTCATTGTAGGCCAATAGTACCCGTGATTCAGAACCATTCGCGCGAGCGATCGGCTTCCCATGTGGCACCTGCCAATTCCTTCATGGAGCTCTTCGAGAGCGTACTTTACCTCGTCGGGGGTTAAGCAGCGGAGGTAGGGCCTTCCGTCCGTCGTGGTATACGATCGTTTGAAGAGGGCCTCGCTGATCATGGCGAACCTCTCTAAAAGGACCCTAACCTGCCTTGCCTCGGCTCGTTCTTCGGGGAGCTCTCCTTTGATTAGAAACTTTTTGATGAGAGTGGTCCAATCGTTCGGATGAGCTCCATCTTCGATGCAGAGGATCTCGAGGAGGTCGGTACTTGGCTTTAGGAGTACTTCGATCAGGACAGTGCAGTCGAGACCTTCGAAGGACGAGGAGGCTAACTTTGACAGAGCGTCGGCCAGGGCATTCTACTCTCTGGGGATCCTTAAGATTGCAGATTCGTCAAAGGTTGCCAAGAGCCGCTGGACCACGGCCAAGTACTGGATCATCCGATCATCACGGGCATCGTACTCTCCGGTGATCTGATTGACCAAGAGCCAAGAGTCGCTGAAGGCCCTGATCTGTCTGGCGCCTGCCTGATGTGCCAGGGTGAGCCTGGCGATCATGGCCTCATACTCGGCCTCGTTGTCAGAGATTGGGAAGTTAAGGCGGAGGCAATATTGAAGAAGGAAACTATCAGGTCCTCGTAGAATGATACCCGTACCACTCCCAGCTTTGCAGGAGGAGCAGTCGACGTAAACTTCCCACATCGGGTCGGCCTCCCCACTTTTGGATTGCTCGGAGATGGTGCATTCCGTGATGAACTCGGCGAGGGCCTGCTCCTTGATGGCCGTCCTTGGCTGATAGCCAATGTCGTATTGACTGAGCTCGATCGACCATTTGACTAGTCGTTCGGAGCTCTCGGGCTTGTAGAGTACGGCTTTCAGAGGCTGGTCTGTGAGTACCTGATTGAATGCGCCTGGAAATAGGGACGGAGCTTTCGCGTGGCCATGACCAGGGCGTATGCCACCTTCTCCATTTTTTAGTACCTGGTCTCGGCGACGAGCATAACCTTTCTCATGCACACTTCACCGGATTGAGTCTCATATTGTAGGTCCGAAGGACCCCAAAGGCTTCTTCCAGGTCGGCGATGTGGTCCTGTCCCCGCTGGCTCTTGACGAGCATGTCATCGATGTACACCTCCATATTACGACCAATCTGATCTTTGAAGACTCGGTTGATGAGCCTCTGATAAGTTACACCGGTATTCTTGAGCCCGAAGGGCATAACCCGGTAGCAATAAAGACCTTGGTCCGTGACGAAGGACATCTTGGCTATATTAGGAAGGAATATTCGGATCTGGTTGTAGCCTGAGAAGGCATCCATGAAAGATAGGAGCTCGTGACCGGACGTTGCGTCGATCAGAGCGTCGATATTGGGGAGAGAGAACGGATCTTTGGGGCATGTCTTGTTAAGGTCAGTAAAGTCTATACAGATCTTCCAGCTCCCGCTTGCCTTTCTGACCATTACGACATTCGCCAGCCACTCAGGGTGGCTGACCTCCTGTATGAAACGAGCGGACAAGAGTTTGTCCACCTCTGCTTTCACTGCCTATTGCCTCTCCGAGGCGAACTTACATCGCTTCTGGACGATCGGCTTCGAATCGGGGATCACGCTGAGTCTGTGCATGATCAAGTCTTTGGAGATCCCAGGCATATCGGAGGGCTTCCAGGTGAAGAGGTCGACATTGCGGCGAATGCAGTCGATCAGGTCAGACTTGAGGTTGGGAGCGAGGGATCAGCTCATGCAGAACCACTTCGACATGTCCCCTATCTCGAACGAGACTTCCTCTAATTCGTCTGCCGTCTCAGGCTCGGGTTGGCTTCTTTCGAGCTATAGCTCGATAGCATCCAGGGGAAATACACTGCCCCTGACCGCCGTCATATAGCACGATCGTACTGCTTCTTGGTTTCCTCGGACGACTCCAACACGTGACTTGGTGGGAAATTTCAGCTTTTGGTGGTAGGCCGAAGGAACAGTCTGGAGGGAGCAGAGCCCTGGTCGACCGAGGATGGCGTTGTAGGCTGCCTTGATGTTTACAACCATGAAGTCTATCGACCCGGTCCGCCTGTGAGGAGTCGTACCGGTGGTGATGTTTAAGGTCACGATCCCCTCTATTGGCACCGGGATACCGGAGAACCCGTGCAGGGTGTATCCGGCTGGCTTCAGCATATCCCGAGAGAGCTTGAGGTTCTCAAATGCTTCTAGGAAGAGGATGTTCACCGAGCTCCCGTTGTCCACGAGGATCCAACGGGCCTCATAGTTTGCCATACTGAGGCTGATGATGAGCGCATCGCAGTGTGGAAGCCAGACTCCCTCCAGGTCTTCTCCTGAGAAGGAGATAGGGAGCTACTGGACCTGGGGGGAACAGAGACCCTGAACGGCATTTACCTCTCAGATGAACGCCTTGCGGGAAGTGCTGGACTCTCCTTCCATGGGCCCCCCATGGACGCAACGCAGGATGGCTTCACCCTCAGTTTCTTCAGGCTCGGGGTTCTGCTTGGGACGTGGCTTAGGGGCACGAGGAGGAGGGGAAGGCCTCCGGTTCCTCGTCTCTTTTCGGTCCCGCGCGTCTTCCCATGTGAATTCCCGGAGGTACCCTCGTTGGATGAGGGCCTCGATTTTATCTTTCAGGGCCCGACAGTAGTCGGTGTCGTGCCCGTTCTCCCGGTGGAAACGGCAGTAGAACCGCTGATCTCTCTTCCTGTTGTTGGTCGGCCGAGGCGGCATCGGGACGAGGTCCCTGTCCTTGATTTCTAAGAGGATAGCCGACATGTTCTGTGTCAGGGGCATGTACCTCTCGAAGCGCGGAATCGCATGAACCTTCTTCGTGATGATTCCGCCTTTTGGGACCTTCTTTGCTGGCTTCACCTCATCGGCCTTGTGCTTCCCCTTTCCCTAAGTCTCCTTGGTGTCCTCAGGATTTACGGCCTTTTCGGCCCGTATGTATTTTTCGACCCGATTGAGCAGGTCAGGAAAATCGAGGGGAGGTTTCTTCATCAGGGATGCCTTCGACTGGCCGTGCCGGACATTGGGCCGAGGCGACCCTAGTGTCGAGGGAGGATACCGATCACGCCTCCGTGGTGAACCTCCGGACGAACTGCCAGAATGACTCCCCTTCCTTCTGTCGGAGGTCCAGTAAGGACGCGCTCGTCTTCTCAGCTTTTCTGCTGGTCACGAAGTGGGTCAGGAAATTGGCCTCCAGTTGGTCGAACGAGTAGATCGAGCCGGGGATGAGCTTGGAGAACCATTTCCGAGCCGGACCCCGGAGGGTGGCAAGGAAGGCACGACACAAGGGATCCGAAGGGCTGTGAATCATCATGAAGGTCTTGAAACCCTCCATGTGATCAGCAGGATCACCCTCGCCGTCATAGGCCTCAAATTGGGTAGGTCAGAAATTTCGGGGTATTTCTGCTTGTAGGATTGCAACAGAGAAAGGAGGTCGGGTCGGCTTATGACCCTGAGCTGGCCTCGCACCGCCATTGCTGAAGTGGTCGAGGTGGTTCTCCATCACCTGGAGGCATTTTAGGATGTCCTCGTCATTCTCTGGTGGGACAGTCAGGCCACAAGACATGCTGGCTCCAACATCCGACCACGAGTGAGAGCGATGGAGCGTCTCGTTGACAGGGGTACCTAGGATAGCCTCCATGATCTCGTTCCGAAAGTCTTGGAACTCACGGTGGGTGAATGGAGCCCTTTTGGTCGGGTCGCATTTGGGTGGTGGCCTCCGGTCGATGCGGCTGAGCGCCGGCTCTCGCTCTCGGGGCAGAGGCCTGGGACGGTTCGGAACCGAGTTGGAAGCGGCCCCTCCCCTAGTTCGAATTGCCTGTCGGTTTTGGATGACCGGACGCAGGTTAGGTACGACCAAGCGAGAGGTGCCCGACAGGGTCCGAGGTTGTCCCTCGGATTGTTGGATCCATGAGTGTCGGTGGGGACGTCCTGAGGAGGAGCATCCTGGCGATGCGTAGAGGTGACAGCTCTCCTGGGCTTGGGTGCCATGTGAGCTCGGATTGATGGGATTTCGTTGATGGCTGGGTTTGGACTGATGTCCGTACCGAGGTTTCCCACAGACGGCGCCAACCTGATGCGATTTGTTTTGGGGGGGTGGCTGCACCAGGTGTGAGTTCTTCTCAAATTGTATTTTTGCGAAAGCTTCGATACAGACGGTACGCCCGACCTTCAGCCGGGGGGATGCTCGGGAGTAGGCGGGAGTGAGGTGGAGGTAGGATGCTCGGCTCGGATCTTGAGGCTTGGCTCGAATTTGGAAGCTCGGATCTAGAAGTCTCGTGTACCTGCACTCGGCCTAGAAACACCGGGGTTGATTTCGGTGGCAGGCCCTCCGACGGTCCAGTCAGTCACTGAAGAGTAATAGTAACTAGGGTTTTGAGAGGGGAGAGATTAATTCCCTTTTGAAGGGGTAGAGGGCCTGGTATTTATGGACATTACCAACCGGGTCTGGACCCGTTTGGGGCCGGGTCTGGACCCGGTTGCCCGTGGGCCTGACGTGGCGGAAGCCCAGGAGGCCTAGGGCTGACCTAGCAGATCTGATGATCGGGGGTGAACGTTTTTTAGGGGATCTTGTGGCCCTGGAGGGGCCACGTCATCTGACTCATATCAACCCCTATATGTTTTGATTTGTTTCTGTTAATTCCGTATTCGTAAAAGATCACGAATATGACGTTATCGCATCCATTACATGAACATGAATTAGATCTAGATATTCATCTAGGTGAATTCATGCCCATGAATAACTAAAAGGTATAGAATGTTTTGTTGTAGGTGATCTTACGGTTATATCGTATGTTAATATGATAATCATTTTAATAATTCTTCCCATGTTAATGAGATTGAGAATAGACATGGTATACTGATTTGAATACCCGTTAAATTCTGATCGACATCATACATCGATTTGGATCCATCGTGTTTATTATTAATGTTATAATCCAGAAGAAGAAAAAAATCACTGTTGTCCTGATTTGGCACGGCGAATTAAACCCTGTTAATTTCAGAATAATGACTAAGTTTATGAACAGAAATGTAGGCCCCTATTTCTAGTTTCTAGAACATCTGACGGATCTGAAATCCAATCTGTGATGTGCGAGATATCCCATTTTTAATGTTGCTAGCTTTAGATATCCAGATTTCTGATTTACGATGTATTGACATGTTTATTAATTTAAAAGTCAGATTAATAGTGTAATTATGCCATGATTCCAGTATGTTGATTAACATGATTAAGAACTTGATTATAAATTTTATAGAACTTTAAATGAATTTCTTACTATTCTATGAATATAAGAATTGTACCCTAAGTTTCTGTTAGAACAGAAAATCTGTAAAGAACAGAATAATTGACTTAGTTACTTTTATCGAAATATCGAATTTAAATATATATTAGAACTGGTGAGGAGTCTAGTTTCTGGAACTCCTGACCGATCTTGAATTTTTTTCTGTAACAGCGGGAATTCCAGTTTTGATACAGCAACGTCCTGCTGTCCAGAATTGGAGTTCTTGTTGTTTCAATATTTATAAGTTTGTTTATGACACCCGAACATGTTTTCCGTCCAGTCCGAACATGGTTTCTATCCCTGTCATGTTTACCTATCCCTGATTTTGCACATTCATGTCTGTTTTGGTAAAAAGAATAAGTATCAAGCCGGGTTTTAAGGGAAAGATCAGGTAGTGGACAATATAGGTAAGTGTACTCGGGAAGGGGGCTCGTGTTTTCCATTTGTTATATGTTTATCTGTTCACATGATTAACTGACTGCATACTTCCCTATTAGCCGGTGTACTTGGAATGGAGCCCATGGGTCCCACATGTTTGCATGAATACATGATTACATGATTCATGAGTCTGTTTATTTGCTTCATTTTATCTGTTTATCAGTTTATATGATGCCTGAGTACACGGCCTTATGGAATCCACCGCTAAATCTAAACATAACTTGTTTGTATGCAGCAACCATGTGGTATGGGACGCATGAGTAATGCAATAGATAGGATTAAATAAAAGACTTAAGAATAATATGTTTCACCTGCATATTCCTGTCACCTGTTTCACATGTTTATCTGATATCTATTACAAGTTCACATGTTTATCTATTGCCTGATCATGTTACCTAATCATGTTTACTTGCTTACCAGTTTATTTGACCCTATTTACATGTTGCATTCCTTTCATGCTATGTTCTGTGCTCTTGATTCTTGTTTCCTACTCTCTTTTCTTATTTACCTTGTTCCTGTACCCTTTCTGCTTGTAATACTTGCAGCCCGTAGCTTGCACTAACGGGGCAGATTGTTTTCCTGCTTCTTTGTTTCTTTCGAGTTGATAAATATACAGGTTTTGGAGACCAGTTACCTGCAGGAGTAAGCGATCAAGTGTTCTAAGCCTTTTAGACTGGGATCATTTGTGCATTAGTTTATTTCTACATCGAGTTTATCAGTTTCTTTTGTTGCTAATTGATACCTTGTAATTGGGCATGTTTGACCTGGAGTTTTATTGTTTCTCTATATCTTGTTTTATTTGTGAATTATGCATTTGATTTCAAGTAATTCTTATGGTCATGAGGTTTGATTCATGTATGCGTGGTTGTATCTTTCTGTTTACTGCCTAGTTGATCCTTACAGCTTACGAATGATGAAAATCATTCGCCGGGCATGTTACGTACTCATATTCTGTATTCTTTTGGGAAGCGGGGCATGACATATTCACTTGCTACTCCAAGGACAATTCAGACTTGCAACTTCTTCCATAAGGTTAGATATCTGCAAAAAAGCTGCAGACTAGCAAATTGTCTGTGCCTTGCATGTGGAGGAAATGATCATGTGGTCTGGGACTATCCAAGGAATAGGATCCCTGTACCAACTGGAGGTTCAGCTCAACAGGGAGCGCAAGCCTTCGATCAGAGGAAAACCGCTCCTAGGGGATGCCAGATTGGGGTTCGTGGTCAGGCCCAAAACTTGATTACAGAGGAAGCCCTGTTGGCATGGTTGCAAGTATATTGCAATAATTGCATTATCTGTATTTCATTTCTGCATTGTTTGTTCCTCCTTGTACAATTATTCGTTCATGTATCCTCCATACACCCCCATTCTTATTCTTTGACTCTTTGATTAGGCGTCATCTTAGTTCACTCTCTTCCCACTCATGTTCTGTCTGATTCCGGTGCTACCCACTCCTTTGTTTCTTCCAGCTTCATTGACCGGCACCATTTTGCAAGCGACGTCATGCCAGCAGCTTGGAATATCGCCACAGGTGGAGGCATCATTATCTGTTCTAAGGTGTGCAAGCAGAGCCTTTACTGATAAGTGGTGTGGATTTTAAGGCCGGCCTCATTGTGATCCCCAATTTCGGATTCGATGTTATTCTTTGGATGGATTGGTTGGGAGTTACTCATGTCATGATTGATTGCCGAGAGAAGAATGTAGTTTCAAACGTTCCGGTCACCAAGAGTTCAAATTTCACGCGGGTGAGACACTGTCGTACCAGAAGGCTAGTGTGCTAGAGTCAATGCGCACCGATGGTGAAGTTTCACTCATGGTTGAGTAGGATTTTTTGGATGTTTTTCCATAAGAATTACCCGGGTTGCTGCCAGACCGAGATGTTGAATTCGGTATCGAAGTTCAGCCGTGTACGACACCAATCTCGAAGTGTCCTTAGCGAATGATACCAGTTGAGTTGGCCAAACTGAATGTGCAAGTCCAAGATTTGTTGGATAGGAGTTTCATTAGGCTAAGTGTTTCACCATAGGGAGCCCCAGTGTTGTTCGTCAATAAGAAGGATGGTAGTCGCCGATTCTGCATTGATTACCCAGAATTGAATAATGTCATCGTGAAGAACCGATATCCACTGTCGAGGATTGACGATCTGTTTGAACAGCTGGAAGGTGCTTCAGTCTTCTCGATGTTGGATCTTCGCTCTGGTTATCATCGAGTGAAAGTAAAGACTAAGGATATTCAGAAGACGGAGTTCCGCCCAAGATATGGACATTACGAGTTCTTAGTAATGGCCTTTGGAGTTACTAATGCACCAACGGTATTCATGAGTTTGATGAACATGATGTTCTCATCATTCTTATACAAATTTGTGGGGGTCTTCATCGACGACATCCTGGTGTATTCTCAGAACAGGGTAGACATGCAGAGTATTTGAAGCCTTTGTGAAGTTGAAGAATCGGTTGACATCAGCACTTGTGCTGACTATACCAAACAGTTCATGAGGTTTTGTGATCCATTGTAATGCTTCGGGCCATGCCCCTCATCGCCGTTGCCTTCTGCCTCCGACCTCAATCCCATCTCCACCCTTGTTGTTGCCTCCTCCCGAGAACCCATCACCTGTGCTTGCTGCCCCCATTGTCGAGCACCTTCCTCTTCCCCAGCATTGCCCACTAGTACTCCGAGCCCCCACTCATCCTGCACCTCCTCACCCCGCTCGCTTCTACCACTTCCTTGCCATCTCCCTTGCCTCACCACCTTCGACACCGCAATCCTTGCAGTCCGCCTCATCGCCGATTACCAATCACCGCTACTGCATCCCCTCACCGCTAGCACCACATCACCCTGCCTTCATCACCGCCGCTGCCTCCATCAACGATGCCAGCAAGCCCATGCTTGTTGTCCCTCATTGCGGCTGACGCCATCAACCACCAACTACCATTGCCTAGCCACCATGCCTTTGCCTCGACCCCGACAGCCGCCTCGTCTCCCTGTGTTGCTGCTCTTGGGCGTGTTGCCGAGTCACTGTTTCCATTGTGTTGTCATCACTCTTCTTCCCGTCGTAACCATCATCAAAAAGGAAAGTTCCTCTTGAACCAACTCATTGCTCCAGTTCAAGGATTATTGTGATCTCTACAAGTAGTTCCTATTTCAATTACCGTATCTCTATTTGCTTGTTACCCTTCAAAGAGGTTATTACGGATTCATCGGCGAAACCAAGTAGTAACTCTCTGTTCGTGCCTTATCCTTGATTCAATCCTAAGCCATGTTATCCGTCATCATATGCATACACTACACGAACATAAACTAGAACACGTATATGTAGAAGAAATAAAGATTTGAATGCATTTTGGTTGTATATAATGTTATAACTGGATTCGTAAATTTAATACCGTAGTGATTATTATTTTGTTATGTTAATAGTAGGAATTCATCCTAATTATTGAATATAAATGCTAGTTCACTTCTTGTTATATGCATAGGCGGATTGACTATCATGATTGTTGTAATGCATTACATTTTACTGCTGTCCTGCTGCTTATCCCACGTTGTGGTGAGGGTTTGACCAAGTTTCTATTAGAACTAATTTCCAAAACCTTAGCTTTTTGAAACTAGTTTCCAGAACCTCTTACGGATCTCAATTCTGATTTATAGACTGTAAGTTATGCTATTTTTAATGCTGCAAGGTTTTTAATTCCAGATTTCTGTCTAGAGGCTTATCGACACGGTTTAATATTTCAAATAGTGTATTATCAGTAAAATGAAGACTTGAGATTAACTAGGTTGTTACATGATTAGGAGTATCTTTGAAACTTTTTTAAGATTAATTGATGAATTTCCAGACCCGTTATATATATGAGAACATGACCCAAGGTTGCTGCCAGAGCACTAGTTCAGTAAAGAACCAGACTATTGACCTATCTGCAGATAAAATTATTTAGAACTTACTAAACGAGAGTTGTATCCCTCTGTGTCTAGAGTCTATACTATCTGACAATTTTGTAATCCGACTTACAGATTGCAAGATATTCAGATTCTCATGGTGTAACGTCTGAATTGCAGAATACATTCTGAAACTACATTACCATGTTTAACTAATTGAAACGGTAGATTAAGAATTTAGACCTGAGACTAATTGTGTTGTTGGTGAACACTGTTAAGAACTAAATTATGGTTTTACTAATATTTTGTTAAAATGGATTTATAATCAACTTTTATATATAAGAATTTGACCCTGACATGTTGCCTGAATATGAAACTAGTAGAAAATGAAATTATGCACATAGTTAATGTGATTATAATATATTGTGCAAATATGCGTCGGAACTGGCAGGTTGTCTAGTATCTAGAACCTCTGATAGAACCTAATTTTCTTTCCTATAACAGCGCGAAAGTCGGTTTCTGTACAACAATGTCTCGCTGTCCAGAATTGCATTTTTCATGTTTAATCTATTTGTGATTTGCATTGCACTACATACCATTCATTGTACAGTCATTGATACCCCATTGATATCTCTTCTTGACACCCGTTCCATCCAGTGCATATTCGTGATTCATGTTAATAAAATAATAACAAGTCGAGGTAATAAGAGTCGACTTGGCAGTGAACAATTGGAGACTATGCTCGGATGAGGGGCTTGTGTTTTCCTGTATTATTTATTATTATCGGTTACTATTTTATCGATTGATTGTGGACTACTGCTATTGTATCCCGATTGTATCGTGTATTGTATTGTGAACCGATTCTCGTTATTGATCGTTGATTGTGGATTATGGATTATTGATTATTTTTGCCAAGTACATGATCTGTACAGTTCACTACTATAGTCTAAATGTTCACTTGTTTGTATGCACCGAACCTGTGGTGTGGGACACAGAATTACGTGCATTAGAAATAACAAAACATGATAGACTTAGGATTGACACTTGTATGGATCATGGTTATTATTATCGACTTGATTCTTGTTTTATTGTTATTGTTGATCGTTGCATTATTGATTATAGACCTTGACTTGTTATCAACATTTCATTGACATCTGATATAGTTCTAGTTTGTTGTTCCTTGATATTTATGCGGCCTATTTTATTGTTCCTTACTTGTTACTACTTGTTGTCCGTGACTTACTCTAACGAACATTCCCCCACTCTAGACCATGAGCGTGCATGTAGACAGGAGAATTGCTCGAAGGACGTGGTGAGCAAATCTTCTAGGAATTGGAGCCGAATTATTGGCCTACAATAATTGTTTCATTCATATTATTTTTATTTCCAACATTGTTGTTATTATCGTACTTTGTATTCTCGACTTTGATGACCCAAAGTTTATTTCCTTCCAGACGTTGGTTATTTGGAGACATTTCATGGATTATTCATGTTATGTGATTTCATTATAGAATGCATGGTGGTAATTGTATTTCATATTGTTGAGTTAAATATTATAGCTTATGAATGATGCAAATCATTCGTTGGGCCTTAGTCGCATGCTCGTACTTCCGTGTCTTGGGAACCGTGGCATGACAGAACCACTTCAGCAGGGCCTACTGCCATAGTCGACCTCCTTTCAAAAAAACCATCCTCGATGCACCCATCCCAAAAGACTTCAAAGCTCCTCAATTCGAATCATACGATGGGGAATCAGACTTGACTAACCATTTTGAGTGTTTATGTGTCGAACATTCCCCACAACTTTGAAAGGATCTACAAGGGAATGGTACTCCCGCTACTCCATGGTCAATATTCTCCTTCGACCTACTCGATGAGCTCTTCATAGCGCACTTTATTACCAGCCGTAAGGCTGAAAAAACAAGTGCATCCCTTTTGGAACTGAAGCAAAAGGAACGAGAATTGCTGGAAGACTTTGTCAATCGCTTCACAGCTGAAGCAAGGTCGATCCTTTCCTTGGACTCATCAGTGGTGGCTGCAGCTTTCCACCACATCGTCACTCATAAAGAACTAAAAGCTTCCCTTGCGAAGAAGCCTCCTAAAGATTTCACAAAGCTCCTAGAAAGGAGCAACAAATACATTAGGGTCGAGGAAGCTCTCAATCCATAAGGCAAGAAAGAGTAACCTACTGGGAACAAACGGAAGAATGCAAGCGAGGAGGCACCCAAGAAGTTCCAGAAAAACGGTGCAGGTCAACGTCGTCCTCCTCCAACGACCCGTTTCGACAAGTTCACTCCACTGAATGCAAGTGTCTCTGCCATCCTCATGGCAGTTGAAAATGACGGGATAGTCCAACCTCCTCCCAAGATGACAAGTTCCAGCAAAAGAGGAGACATAAACAAGTGGTGCGCATTTAACAAAAACCATGGACACACCACCTACAACTGCTGAGCCCTTAAAGAAGAATTTAAGGTCCAATGGGGGGAGATTCCAACTCCTCCCGCAAAGTCTTTGTAAGGGTAGTTAATTCAGTGCGTAATGCTCCGCCTAAAAAGATTTTGGGCAACTCTATATCATTCTTCGATAAAAACCTCGAGGGCATCAAAACTTCTCATTGCAACACGCTGGTTATTAATCTATGCATAGCAAATCATGAGGTGCGATGAATCCTTTGTAGATAACGACAGCTTAGTGAACATCCTCTTTATGGTCACTATCTATGCTTTCAAGCTCTCACGGGATCGACTCAAACCAACCGGTTATATACTTCACAGCTTCTCAGGTACACCCATCCAAGTCAAAGGAATCATCACACTCGACGTGATGGTAGGAAAAGCCCCAGCAACTCGGATGCAAGCATTAGACTTTATGGTAATCGACATTAAAACAGCGTACAATGCCATATTTGGCCGCCCAGGCCTAACAGCTGTCCATGCAGTAGCCTCTGCATTTCACATGAAGATGAAGTTTCCAACAGTAGTAGGCATAGGCCAAGTTATGGGGAGCCAATAGGCAGCACGAGCATGTTATACCGCTACAATGGGGGGCTCGGTTCTCCCTCTCAATGCCATAGAGCTACCGCTAGAAAGCAATCACAGTAATATCAAGTCTGTAGATGAGTTCGAAGCTAATGCACTAGATAGTCCTATCGAGAACTTCTAAGCCTGTCAAGTCATCTCCTCCTAGGTCCAAACTCGTCCTCCTCAGAATACAATAATAAACCTGAAACCCCCTGCCTGAAGCCACTCCGGTAATTCAATGAAAAGAAACAGTCCTGCCTAAGCTTATCGGTGCTCCAGAAGATCTGCCCTTCTCTCTACAAAACAAGGGGAGGCTCACTTCAAAACAGACAAGTCCAGGCAAGGTCTACCAAGTTGTTCGCCTATCGACTCACCAACTTGAAGACCTAGGGGGCAAGGATATAACAACACGGACTTGGAATGACAAACAACTCATGAAGTACAACGAGAGTGTCTGAAACACCATCTTTTAGTAGTAGAATTTTCTTAATTTGTAATAAGGCCAGGCACCAGAGAAGCCCCTTAATTTATTTTTCTTTTCAATAAAGACCGTTTTCACTGTCGGTCAATGCATGTAATAAAGACCAGCTATTAGAGCAGCCACTTAGTTTATTCCTCAATAAAATTAGTAATTTATTTTTAAATGATTTTGTAAAACCCCATTGAAGCAAACAATGAGTTAAATGCCAACTTACACGCAAAATGGAACCAAAAACTCGTTGAAAGATCCGTATAAGACGGGTTCGAAGTCCATACCCATGGTTTGAAGTTACTCTAGAAATTTGCACTAAAGCAAGTTCATAGTTCACTTCGTCATTTGATCCTGCACCAAAATGGTTGTCTAGAAAGATTAGTTTTCTGATGGTAGTTGCAGGACATAGCAAAATCATGCCTCTATAATATCAAACTCCACCATGTACCTTGTAAAGATCGGTAGAAAACTCATGATTATTCAACTGCACTTGTAACTTAGTGAAATAGTAATCTTGTTGCACCATAGCTTTCACTTAATCTAACCACTAAGACACTATGAATGTGATCTCCTTTTCTCCCCTCCCTTAGGCACTCTTTTGGACAAAGCATCAGCCCTTATATTAATTTTTCTTTTTTTGTATTTGACTGTGAAATTGAATCTTAACAGTTTCCACAACCACTTTTCTTGCATCTAAGTGTTGATTCGTTGCACTAAGATAAAGTTGATGCTCTTTTAGTTTGTCTTAATAACCCTATCCAGGAGATATTGTCGCCACTGTTTAATTGTAGCTAAGATAGCCCAAACTTCTTTCTCATAATGGGTAAACTCAAAGGTTTACCCTGGAGCCCTTTACTTATGTAAGCCAATGGATAAAATTCCTGCATAAGAATAGCTCCAATTCCATACTGGGAAACATCTATTTCTAAAACAAATTATTTAGATAAGTCCGGGACATTAAGAACTGGAGTAGTAGTTGAAGCTAGCTTGAGGCTTTGAAATGCATTCCTTGCATCAAAAGACCCCTGAAATGCATTCTTTTTTAGTAATTGAGTGAAAGGCACAATTATGCTTCCATAATGTTGCACAAACTTCCTATGGTAACCAGTTAATCCCAAAAAACCTCTCAACTCTTTCAGAGTAGTAGGTTCAGGCTAGCTCTTCATAGCCTCAATCTTACAAGGATCAACTGCTATCCCTTCATCATTAATATTGTGTCAAAGATACCCCATAAATCTCTGCCCAAAACTACACTTACTCACCTTGATCATTAATTTATTCCTACTCAGCACCTGTAATCTTAAGGATAGATGTTGTACATGACTCTCCCACGTCTTCCCGTAGAACATAATGTCTTAAAAAAATACCAAGATGAATTTCCTGAGATCTCTTGGAAATTTTCATTCATTAGGCACTTGAAGTAGCTGTAATATCCCAGACGGATATTAACTCATATAAATTACTATTTTATTATTATTTTATTATTATTTCATTTTAATTCCAAAATCAAATTATTTTGGTGATTTTTCGCCGGTTTGCCCACAAACAGTGTCTACGCGCATATATCGGGCGGTGTGCATCCGAAGTGCATCAAGTTGATAGCACGATCCTCCGAATTAATAACAAAATTTATTTTATTATTATTTTTAAAATTAAACTATTTTATGAGGATTTTATAAGGAATTTTAGTATACACATACATATACACATACATACAATTGTATGATACTTAGTACATCATACAAAATATGTAGCATATACTCAAGGACAATGTACTCATCCTTGTCATGACAACTTAGTAAGATAGTTAGGGTTTGATTAAGAGGCTTAAAGTAGGGTTTTATGCATGAGAAGAATTAAACCCCTTCTAGAAGCCTTATCCCTTCACCATGCCTCCACCTCACCATGCCTACACCTTTCCCCTCCTCCTCCTAGGGTATGGCCGGCCTCACCCCCTCTTGGGGTTTTTGTGCAAAATGTGAGTGCACATTTGCACTTACCACCTCCTATTCCCTCCTATAAATACCCCCTCCTTCTCTCATTTTAGAAAACAAAAAGAAAGAAAGAAAGGAAAAGAAAAGAAAGAGAGATAGTCTCATACTAACAAGAGAGTTTTATTGTAGGGTTTTCCTAGGAGATTCTAAGAGCTAGGGGAAGGAGAAGGTTAGCAAGCAAGTCCTTCCAAAAAAGAGGCTAAGGTGGGGGTTCTCCACATTTTTGTTTGGTTGTTTGTTTGCTTGTTTGTTTGTTGTTTTGTTGTTTGACTTCTTCTTCTTATCTTCTTGTTTTGTTTTCTTTTGTTTTTGTGGTGTTCTTGTGATGGTGTGTTGTAGTTGTTGTGAATGTGGTAATGAATAAAAGAACGAAAGTAGTAGTAGTAACTAATAAACATATAAAGATCACATCTTTAAAATTGTAAGTTGTTGTTTATGTATGTTGTTGGACAAAAAGAAGGCATAATGCATATGAACTTGAACATACAACCGATTGGGGGTTGTAGGACTTGTAGGACTTGGTATACATAAGCATATGAATACTCTTATACAACCATTTTGGTTGTAGGACCTTTATTGAACTTGGACTAAATAATAATGAGCATATGTTTTATTGTAGTTTTCTTTCTTAAATAAAAAGATCTTTTCTTTATTAATCACTAGTTGTAGAATAAAAAGATCTTTTCTTTATTAATCACTAGTTGTAGAATAAATAAAAAGATCTTTTCTTTATAAATCACTAGTTGTAGAAAATAAAAAGATCTTTTCTTTATTAATCACTAGTTGTAGAATAAAAAGATCTTTTTTTTATTAATCACTAGTCGTAGGATAAATAAAAAGATCTTTTCTTTATGAATCACTAGTTGTAGAAAATAAAAAGATCTTTTCTTTATTAATCACTAGTTGTAGAATAAAAAGATCTTTTCTTTATTAATCACTAGTTGTAGAATAAATAAAAATGATCTTTTCTTTTATCACTAGTGATAATAAAGACTAGGCAACTAAGTAGTAGCATGTTAAAATAAAGTAGTAGTATGTTGATTAAATAAAGTAGTAATAGTATGTTGATTAAATAAGGTAGTAGTAGTATGTTGATTAAATAAAGTAGTAGTGGTATGTTGTTAAAATAAAGAAGTAATAGTAAGTAGTGGTAGATGTTTTATGTCCATAAAGTAGTAGTAGTAGTAGATAGTTTTATGTTGTGTTCTTGATTAAAATAAAGTAGTAGTAGTAGTAGATAGTTGTATGTTGTGTTCTTGATTAAAATGAAGTGGTAGTAGTAGTAGATAGTTGGGTATTATGTTCTTGACTAAAATAAAGTAGTAGTAGTGGTAGATAGTTGTATGTTGTGTTTTGATGGAGGAGTAGTAGTAGTAGATGGTTGTAGATGTTTATTTTGTGTTCATAAAGTAAATACCATGCTAAGATTACATTAGATTAATTTAGATATGCTTAGAATGTTGTAGGATTTCTTCTAAAAATGCCTAGCATGCTTAATGATGCTTAGAATGTTGTAGGATTTACTCTAAAAATATCTAGCATGCTTAATGATGTTTAGAATGTTGTAGGAGTAATGCTAAAATTACCTATCATATGTAGGAATGACATACATGTTATAGGATTCATTCTAAATTTTCCTATCATGCTTTATGCTTAGAATGTTGTAGGATTCTTTCTAAAAATTTCCTATCATGTTTTATACTTAGAATGTTCTAGGATTCTTTCTAAAAATTTCCTATCATGTTTTATACTTAGAATGTTGTAGGATTCTTTCTAAAAATTTCCTATCATGGTTTTATGCTTAGAATATTGTAGGATTCTTTCTAAAAATTTCCTATCATGCTTTATGCTTAGAATGTTGTAGGATTCTTTCTAAAAAAAATATCCTATCATGTTTTTATGCTTAGAATGTTGTAGGATTCTTTCAAAAAAATATCCTATCATGTTTTTATGCTTAGAATGTTGTAGGATTCTTTCTAAAAAAATTTCTATCATGCTTTCATGTTAGAATATTGTAGGATTTGTATAAAAATACCTACCATGTTAAGAATGATGTAAGTCATGCTAGGTGTGTGAATATGCTTAGAGTGTTGTAGGATGCTTTCTAAAATTACCCATCATGTGTTAGGGATGCTATTTCATGCTTAGAATGTTGTAGGTTTCTTTCTAAGATTACCTATCATGTTTTTATGCTTAGAGTGTTGTAGGATGCTTTCTAAAATTACCTATCATGTTTTAGGAATGCTATTTTATGCTTAGAATATTGTAGGGTTAATTCTAAAATTCCTACCATGTTTAGATTAGTCTATCTATGCTTAGAATGTTGTAGGATTCATTCTAAGAGTTTCCTACCATGTTAGATTAACTTATTGGTGTTTAAAATGTTGTAGGATCCATGATAAAATTACTTGCCATGTTAGAAGTATATATACATATATACTTAGGAATGTTGAATGTTCATACTAGTAGTTACCCATGCTTAGTAAGACATTCATGTTTAATAGTTATTCTTGCTTAATAAAGATTCATGCTTGGATGATAGTAGAAAAGTTGTATGCCATGTTAGTTTAATTGCAAGGAAGTCATATGCCATGCTAGATAAGTGGTAGAAAAGTGGTATACCATGCTAGCTTTAATTGTAAGTAAGCTTAATTGCAAATGAGTTGTATGCCATGCTAGCTTAATTGCAAGTAAGTTGTATGCCATGCTAGTTTTAATTGTGAGTAAGTTGTATACCATGCTAGATTAAATGAATACTCATGTTTACATGATACCCATGCTTAGATAAGTATTTGTTCATGCTATGTTAGTAAATGATCATGCTTAATCATTATTCATGCTAAGTAAGTAGGTATCATGCTAATTATTGATCATGTTAAGTTAATGATATCCATACTATGATATTCATGCTTAGATTAAAGAAACTACCCATGGTTAGTTGTAGTGATTTTATGTTATGTTCTATACCATGCTAAAGTTCAAATACATGCTTAGAACGTTGTAGGAGTAATGTTAGAATACCTACTATGCCTTAGAATGTTGTATGTTTATATTAGTTATCTATCCATGCTTGGGTTGTGGTGATTAGTCATGATAAGTAGTAAGCTTTCATGCTCAATTTGTAACCTATACTTGACTATAGTGGACTTCATGTCTAGGTCGTAGTGATTTTTACGCTTAAGCTCGATGTAAGCACAAGCTTAATCATATTCATACTTAGGAGTATCATGATGAGTGGTTGTGTTATGTGATTAGATTGTCGTAGGAAGATGCTTGTAATTGTATGCCACACTTAAGGTGCTATAGGTTGAAGTAATAAGGATTGGGAAGACCACTAGTGATAGTTAGTCCGATAAAGGCCGTTATGTCGCCTTCAGATTCTTCCTTAGTGGAATACCGACCATAGAATATTAGTAGACTCTTCTGTTGCTTCTAATAATAGGAGATCAAGTTTGCTGGTAGCACATTTGGTTGCTTTTAAGATTGATTACTTGTATGATTGTTTGCATATGGTTGTGCTCGTACGTGGCTCGACTGGCCCGTACGTAGCTGTGGGTCTCATACGTAGCTTACTTGGCTCGTATGTAGGTTGTTGTCTCGTACGCGGCTCGACCGGCCCGTGCGTAGCTGTCGGTCTCATACGCGGCTTATTTGGCTGGTATGTACGTGGTTATCTCCTACGAGGCCTGCCTGGCTCGCAGGTAGTTATTGTTTCATACGTAGCTTATTAGCTCGTATGTGGTTGTTACTCGTGTATAGCTTGTTAGCTAGTACACACTTCGTTGTGCTCGTCTAGGGTGATGTTACCACCCTAAAGGCTATCGACCATCAAGACATATGTTTTCTCACCCTAAGGAACTGTGGAGGAGTCACTCCTTGTGTACCGTCGAATCTTAACCAAGGTAGGTTGATCGAGGATCGGAGTATAGACGAAATCCAAGTCTAGGGTAGCGGCATGCATGTATATTCGTACAGCCCAAGTCTTGGATCGATGAGCCACGAACCGGATCCTGAGGGATTCTGGTAAGTCAAGGTTGAGCAGCCTAGTAGAGTTGTCTTGTGAAGTCTACTTTAAAGGCCTAGCATGTTGTGTTTATAATATTGTCATCCCTAGGATTGTTCGAGTCAGGGATATCATTAGGATAGTGACTTACAAGGATCATTTTACTTAAACCCTTTTGCCGGGAGAGAGGAGTCAGTTGTAGGGGGCCCCTTACACTAACTCGTCCCTTGAGGCAGATCATAGGAGGTGTATTGGGTTGTACCTTCCCGTCAAAGGGATACGTACGGTGCCGTCTCACAAGTTGAGGACACGGATTGCGTATCTCGCGCTGTTAATTCCTGAGGTGCCGTGGCTAGGGGTGCCACAGGATGCATTGTGCAGTCCTGCGCTGGCGAGACCCCAGAGGGTGCCACAGGGTAGGCTTCGCGCCACCCTGCGCTTGCGAAACCCTATAGTTTGATTTTGGAATGACGCTCGATACATTGGGTTCGTCTATTTTGAGTGAGGTCTGGTTAGCCGGGTCGCGGTGGCGAACATAGACACCACTGACGAAATGCAACAGTGGCACATAACCACATCTGCAACCTCGCGAGTCACGTGTAGGTGTCAGGAACAGGTTGTGTACAATTAGAGTTCATAACGTGGGTTCAAATCCCTATATATGGAGAAACGACTTGAGATGGGGTCGCATGTAGTATGGGCTGCATGTTGCTTCGGAGACTTGCTGATATTAGAATAGGAGCATCCTAGTTCTATTTAAATGTCGCATTAGAGTCTAGTCATAGCACTCACGAACACTTAAACTACACCAACACCATTGCTATATTTTGTATATTGCTTGGGAGATTCGCTGCTATATGATCAGCCTTTAAGCGTCAGTGAATACTGACGTCCCCACTTCCATAGGTACTGGATTGCCGAAGTACAAAGGCGATATTCAGGAGGACTCAAGGCGAGGAAAGCAAGGAGTCAATGTTATGTTTAGTTCCGCTGCAGTATATGTATTGATTATCTATTAGTTGAGAAGTACTCAAGTGAGAGTTATCGAGTGTTGTTCTTTATTCCTTGTACTCTGATATAAGATGTTGAAGGTTGTAATACTTGGAAATGTAAAGGTAATATTGTAACTCTATTGTAAGGTATTACAGTTGTACAATATTCAGACTTGTAACACATTGTGTATTGAATAAAAAGTTTTAAATTCTCCTGTTTTTCTGTGTATTGTGACTAATTGAAGAAAAGGTCTTGGCTCGTGTTACGGTTTCCCAGTGTTGGAAATCGGGGCACTACAGTAGCTGGTGCATTGGTGAGTCTAAACGGCATCACCACAAACTCGTAGTGCCCTTGATGAGTTCTAAAAGCTGTTTTGGTAATATTAGATTCACTAATTCTGATATGATGATAACCAGATATGAAATCAATCTTGGAGAAGAATTTGGCACCATTCAATTTATCCAACAACTCATCAATCACTAAAATAGGAAACTTGGCCTTGATGGTTTGTGAACTGAGCTCCCTATAATCGACACAATCTCCAACTTCCATCAGCGTTTTAACAAGGATAACTGGAGAAGCATATGGACTACAACTTGTCCTGATCAATCAAACATTCAACATCTCTTTGATTTGTTTCTCAATCTCTTTTTTATGATAAAATGGATGTTTATCAGGTCATATGCACACTGGTTTTTAACCTTCTATTAGAGGAATTTTATAATGAATGTTTCACTTTGGAGGAAGTGCAACTTGATCTGCAAAGACCTTTGGGTATTGCTGTAGAACAAGCTAAACATCATCACCAACCTGCACTCCTTGAGAAACTTGTACTAACTCAGCAAAATCATCATGCCTGAAATCATCTTGTTCATGTACCTGAATCATGAATGCCTGACATACATATCTAGTAGCTCTGTACAGTTCGAAGACCTCCATCACGTCAACTTGAGGATTATTAATGGCCTACAATCTCCTAAGAATTCCTGACACTTTATGTAACCCCTGTTTTTCGTTTTTCGTATCTTTAGTGCATTTTTCTTTTCTTGGATATTGTACTCTCTTGCATACTTTTCTGGACCGTATATTGGAGTTGTTTCTATATATATTCATTTTTGGTTCATTCTTGGTCTTTTGTGATTTATTTTTCGGTTCCTCGACTTGTCGTGATCATTGTTGTCATTTTCGTTTACCATTTGTGTCTTGTTCTCTTTAGTCTTATCTTTGGGTGCTTATGGTGATGTGGTTGCTCATCCTATTCCCAATCTTATTGTTTGATCCCAAATTGACTACCAAAGCCAAAATTTAAAACCACAATCCTAGTTTGAATCCTATACAAATTGTATCATAATCAAATCCTATTATTCTAAACCTATTGCTACTCCTAATACCCACAACCCATTAACCCAATTACCCACCTCATACAAATAAACCCTAAACCACCATATATATATATAATCTCCCCCTCACCTAAACCCTAACCCTAACTCCATACACCCCCGGCCTCCTCCCTCTTTCTCCTTCCTGTTTGCGCCGCACACCCTATACCCCGCACACCCCTGCACCCAGGCCGACCACCCCCCTGTTCGGCCTGCATCCATTCCGACCATCCCGATCCCCTCACCTTACCGACTCCACCCTAGCCACACTCTCCTACACCCGGGCACCTTCATATCTCTCTCGTCCTCTCTCCTTGGCCATCCGTCGCCATCGACCAGCAACAGCACCAGCAGTAGCACTAGCCGCAAGGAGCCCCATCCGCTCTCTCTCTCTCTCTTGGTCTCACTCTCTTGCTTGAGAGTTCGCACGTGGAATTATGTGAGTTATTCGTTGGTTCGTTGATTTCTTGTTCGTGGATTTGTTTCATTGTCGGGATCCGTTCCCGTTATTCTTGGTGTTCGTTTCGTCTTCGGTTAAGGCAAGTAACTTGTAGTTAAATTTTTTTGTATGATATAAGTCATAAATTCTGCTTGTAGTGTAGTTGGATTCTAGAGACAACTCGTGTGTGTGTGTATTCTTGATGAGTATTGTCTCTATAGTATTTTGACCATAGTTGCCTCACGACATATGACATGAATTAACCTAGGTTTTGCTCGTTCTTGATGTGATGTATATGTGAATCAATTATGAGAACTTATGTGCTTGTGAGATCCATGTGATATACTTGTTGTGGACATGTCTTATATCCTATTTCATATTGTTTGGACACTTAGTAGACTCTAATTCAGGTTTAGTTATGTTTCGAACAAGTTTTGTGTTATTCCTGTTGGTTTTGTTCCTAAAGGAAATTCTGTGTTTTGTCGATGATCCGCCTTGATCAGTAATTTAAACAATATTAAGGTCAGAATAATAATTTAAGTACGAAACATGATTTGTAGAGGAATTCGTCTTCTTTCCAACTGCTCTAACATTGCTCGATTTCGTTTTTGTATGTGTGAGATATGACTGTTTTACTACAGAGGTGTAATTCGTTTCCAGATTTCGTTCTTGATGATTTTGATGACTAAATTATTTTGATACTGGTGTTAAGCATAATATTTTGATCTCAAATTTTGGTCAATATTTCTATATCTAATTAGGGATTACTCAGAATTTTTGTGGATTTTATTGATGAGTTTTATATGCCATTTCATGCTTGTTCATAAAGACTATACTTGCTGGATTTTGCTCGCTGTTCTGTAAAGATTTGTGTTTTCACCCTAATTTCTTTTACTGTATGAATTTTTTTTTTTAAATATGAAAGTTAGAATATTTTTTCTATTTTTATCTCCCTCTGGCGGATTTGGATTTCATTTCACGGTTTGCGAGATATAACAGTTTTCGTATAACAGTGTTGGGAATTCCAAATTTGCCAAACTATCGTTTCTAGCTGTTTTCTTATTTTTGTTGACTAAACTAATCTTACTGAAAAATTATGAAACTTTATATTTTGATACTAAACAGATAGGGTAATACCCCAGATTTTTTCTGGATTTATTTGAGATGTTTCGTGCTATTTTTCTGACTGTGAATTCGATTTCCTGATTTCTGGCTGAACCTAATTTCTGAATTCAAATCAGTTTTGAGTTATGTTTTTGTGCATTAGTATATGACTTATTTATATTCGCTGAATTCGGTTGGGAGTTTATTTTCTAGAAGTTTCAACGGATTCAGATTTGAATGTTTGTAACTCTAGGAATCACTGTTTTACTACAGTGTGGTCTTGCTGTCCTGAACTAGAGATCTGGCTATTTTATTCTTTTATGATATATCTTGCACTCGTACATGTTTATCTTGCAACTTGAACTTGTTACATAATCATGCCATATTATTTTTGATAGATTTTGCACACCTACATGCTTGTTGGACATTAATAATAAATAACCAAGCCGGAGTTTAAGGGACAGATCTAATAGTGGATAATTCAGTAACATGTACTCGGAAGGAGATCCACTGATCCTACGTGATTACTTGAGACATGATGCTTGACACATAAATACTTGACACTTGCACGCAAGATATGTTACTTGCCACATGCATAACTTGACACGTGATTACATGATACATGATACATGATACTTGGAGCTTGGAGCTCGATTACTTGACTTGTCCCTGAGTACACTGCCCTCTATGATCCACTATAAAATCTAAAGTGAAACTATTTGTTGTAGCAATCATGTAGTAAAAAGCGGGATGCATGAAGTGCTACCTAGATAGTAATCACTACAAGACTTGAACATGATACTTGAATAAGATACATGCTTGCTTGATACTTGACTACATGATACATGAGACTTGATACATGACATATGCTGCATGTTTACATGATACTTGACACTTGATGTTTGTTTACATGATACTTGTTTACTTGACACTTGATTCATACCAATTACACTTGATCACCTTACCGTGCTAGTTGTTATATTCTGACATCATGCTTATACCATGTTATTAGTTAGTTTTTTCCATGTACTTGTATCCTGCATTATAAGCAGCCCGTAACTTGCAATTGACGGGTACTTGTTTTCTTTTTCCTCTTTCCTGCAATTGTTAAATTGCAGATTTTGGAGAACAGGTTCCAGACGGTATTGGTGACATGAAGTACTAGTGATGGATTTTATTATTATTATTTCTTGTAGCCTGCTTGAACAATATTATATCTTATACTTGGATTATTTGTATTTGGGCAATGTGACCCAGGATTTTGACTTATTCAGATCATGACTATTTGAGATTTATATATTTGGTTTCAAGTATTTTTGTTGGTATTTTGGTTCATATGTGCATGTTGGTTGATATTTTTGCTTCCAACTCTGATAATTCTTGTGAATGTTGTAAATATTCTTGAACAGCTTATGGATGATGAAAATCATTTGCTGGGTTTTTGTCTCGTATCCGTATTCCGTATTCTTTTTGAGAAGCGGGGCTTGACAGGTTTTTTAGTGGTATCAGAGCCCAATTTTGGCTAATGTATTAGTTTCCTAATATATTAGACAAGCTTGGCTTGAACTGAGATCTGCTCAATATTTCACCAACCATGCATGCATAGATGAATTATTATTATCAACATTGATCTGAATGCTAACTATTTTTGGTTTTGTGCAGACTATGGCTCGTAGAGGTTCTTCTCATGTTCCAGATGATCATCCTGAGCTTGAGGCCATCACCGTTGTACTTGAGCGCTTGATCAATATGCAGCAGAACCATAGTGATTTGGTGATGGCTGCTTTGAAAGCCGCTCGAGTTCCTCCGCCCGTTGCATCTAGGCAGGATGTCCTTCCTTCCCATCCGGGAACAGTCACAGACTTTATGAGGCTGCATCTCGATAGGTTTTCAGGCACTGAGACGCCTTTGGAGGCGGGACAGTGGTTGATTAGGACAGAGCAACTGCTTTTGGCAGCTAGAGTGGCAGATGCAGATCGTGTGGATGTGCAGACGATCCAGTTGGTGGACTTGGCTCATATCTGGTGAAGGTCCGAGTCCGAAAGGCTCGAACGACCGATCACTTGGGCCACCTTCACTAGGAGCTTCTTGGAGAAGTTCTTTCCTAGCAGTACCAGAGTTGAGATGGAGCAACAATTTCTAGCCCTGAAACAGGTTGGTCGTTATTTCTAGTAATGGAATTTTGTTACATATTGTTCATGCAATGTTGTAACATAAGACTTTCTTGAAACAGGGCTCCAGGTTTGTAGACGAGTACGCAGCTGAATTTACGAGACTTAGTCGCTTCACAACCGTTCTTGTGGCGAACGAAGAGGATAGGGCTTGTAGGTTCATTTTGGGGCTTGAGCGAGACATCAAGGTGCAGCTTGTCTTTCTTCACTTACGTACCTATGTTGAGGCTCTTGAGGCAGCTAGAGCTCAGGAGCAGGCTCGTAGTGGAATTCCTCCTTCTCAGCGGACTGTTCCGCACTCAGTTGCTAGGTCTTCTGGTGGGCCAATTCGGAGACCTATTCCAGCCCCTCCGGTCAGGGCAACTCCTTACTCTTCTGCGGGTCCTCTGAGAGTTGGTTTCTGTAACTTTTTCTATCTTCCACGGCATGAGCGCAAGGATTGCCGATGTGCCAACCGTTGCTATTTTGGATGTGGTGCTGCTGACCATTCGGTGCGGGACTGCCCGCAGTTGGCTCCTCCAGCCAGGGGTCCTGTTCAGCCAGTTGCCGTAGCTCATGGTCCAATTCGACCACCGTTTCCTCCGCAGTGCTAGATTGTCGGTCAGAGTTCTGCTGCTCCCAGGAGAGGTCAGGCTTTCAACCTGACTGTTGTAGATGCTGAGTCAGCTGAGGGTGTGGTTGCAGGTATCTTTTGTTTTGTTGTTTTGTTGTTCTTTTTGTTTCTTCATTTCCTTTGCTTTATTTCCTTCTGTTTGTTCTTTCTGCATTTTGTTTTTCCTCACCAATGTTCAACCATTTTTTTCTTTGTCTCTTTTTGCTTTCAGTCTTAGGTGTTGTCCTTATTTGCTCCCTTCCTGTTCATGTTCTTTTTTATTCTGGGTCAACCCATTCTTTTGTCTCCTCTCAATTTGTCACTCGCTATCAGTTGGAGTGCAGCAACATGTCAGAGGCTTGGAACATTGTGACAGGTGGTGGAGTTCTCATTTATTCCCGGGAGTGCAGGCAGTGTCCCGTAATTATTGGTAGCGCAGAGTTCAAGGCCAATCTGATTGTAATTGGGAATTCAGGATTCGACGTTATTCTGGGTATGGATTGGTTGGATGAAGCCCATGCCATTATTGATTGCCGTGCCAAGAAAGTTATATTCCGGATTCCAGATCGTGTAGAGTTTGAGTTCCATGCCGGGGAGTCTTCCCTTGGCCGAGCTGCAGTTGATCAGAAGATTTGTGCGATGGAGTTGCATTTAGGCTGTGAGGCTATGCCTCTAGTAGTTCGGGAGTTCCTGGATGTTTTTCCAGAGGAGTTGCCTGGCTTACCCCGTGATAGAGATGTGGAGTTCGGTATTGAAGTCCAGCCGGGTACGACACCTATATCGAAGAGTCCCTACAGGATGGCAATAGTTGAGTTAGCTGAGCTTAAGGTGCAGATTCAGGAGTTGATTGATTTGGGTTTCATCAGACCTAGTGTTTCGCCTTAGGGTGCTCCAATCCTTTTTATCAACAAGAAGGATGGTAGTCGTCGACTGCGTGTGGAATATCGGAAACTGAACAGTGTTACTGTGAAGAATCGGTATCCGTTGATTTTTTTGACCAGTTGTGTGGGGCTACTGTTTTCTCGAATTTGGATCTTCGTTCTGGCTATCATCAATTCAAAGTGAAAGCGATGTGCAGAAGACTACTTTTAGGACCAGATATGGCCATTGTGAGTATCTTGTGATGCCGTTCGGAGTTACGAATAGGTCTGCTGTGTTCATGAGTCTTATGAACCAGGTCTTTTTGCAGTTCTTGGATAGATTTGTGGTGGTCTTCATTGATGATATTTTGGTGTATTCTCATAATCGGGAAGATCATGCTGAGCATCTTAGAGTGGTTCTGCAGACTTTGAGGGAGAATCAGCTCTATAGGAAACTCAGCAAGTGCGTGTTTTGGATCGACAGGGTTTCATTCTTGGGGCACATTATCTCTGACAATAGTATTTCTGTGGATCCTGCCAAGGTTGAGGCTGTGAAGGATTGGCCTTTTCCCAAGTCAGTTTCAGAAGTCAGGAGTTTTCTCGGTTTGGCTGGCTATTATCGAAAATTTGTCCAAGATTTTTTGAAGATAGAAGGACCGTTAACTAAGTTGACTGGGAAGGAACAGATGTTCTATTGGTCTGATGAGTGTGGTATGGCTTTTGTTGAGTTGAAGAACAGATTGACGTCAGCACCTATGTTGACTATTCCCGATGGTTCAGGCGGATTTATAATTCACTGTGATGCTTCTGGTAAGGGTCTTGGAGCAGTTTTGATGCAGAAGGGCTGAGTCGTTGCATATACATCGAGGCAGTTAAGGCCGCATGAGAAGAACTATCTAATTCATGACTTGGAGTTAGCAGCAGTGATTTATGCTTTGAAGCTGTGGAGACATTATTTACTTGGGGACCGAGTGGAGATCTTTACTGACCACAAAAGTCTCAAGTACGTCTTTATCCCGAAGGAGTTAAACATGAGGCAAAGGCATTGGTTGGAGCTTATGGCCGATTATGACATCAGTTTGTAATACCGTCCTGATAAAGTAAACTTGGTGCCAGATGCTTTGAATAGGAGACCGGCAGTTATGTTCTTGACTCAGCAGAGGGATCTGATTGAACAGATGAGGAGGTTGGAGTTGGTGGTTTTGTTGTCGAGTTCTGATCGGAGTTGTTCTATGCTCCAGCTTCAGTCATCTCTTGGTAATCAGATTAAAGAGGTGCAGGCTGGTGATGCACAGTTGCAGAGATTTCGAGCTGAGGTTGATTCTGGGTCCAGGACGGACATGGTTATTCATGCTAATGGATCGCTTCGTTTTGGGTCTAGGTTATGTGTCCCGAAAGGTGAAATTCGTCAGAGGTTGCTTAAGGAAGCCCATCAGTCATCCTATTCTATCCATCCCGGTGGTACTAAGATTATCGGAATTTGAAGCTTCATTTCTATGTGGCATGGTATGAAGGGAGCTGTAACTCGGTTTGTTGCTCAGTGTTTGATCTGCCAGCAGGTTAAGGCAGAGCATCAGAGAACCGCTGGACTTCTTCAACCGCTTCCGATTCCAGAGTGGATGTGGGAACATATCACTATGGATTTTGTGACTGCTTTATCGAGGAGTCCTAAGGGTCATAATGCATTTGGGTGATTGTCGACCGTTTGACGGAGAGTGCTCACTTCATTTCTTTTCGGATCGGGCAGTCTACTGAGAGCCTTACTGAGAGGTACATGCAAGAGATTTTTAGGCTTCATGGGGTTCCAGTCGGTATTATATCCGACAGGGATACGAGATTCAGATCTCAGTTTTGGGAGAGTCTTTAGAATAGTTTGGGAAGCAAATTAAAGTACAGTACAGCTTTTCATCCCCAGACTGATGGACAGTCAGAAAGAACTATTCAGATTCTTGAGGACATGTTGAGGTCCTGTATACTTCAGTTTGGTGGATCTTAGGAGGACCATTTGCATCTCGTAGAGTTCTCGTAGAATAACAGCTTTCAAGCCAGTATTAAAGCTGCTCAGTTTGAGGCACTCTATGGGCAAAAGTGCAGATCACCAGTGTACTGGGATGACATTGGTGAGAGAAAGTTGTTGGGTCCAAAGTTGATCACCAAGACAGTTGATGTTGTGGTTCAGATCAGGAACCATTTGCAGGCAGCTCAGGATCGGCAGAGGCGATGGGCTGATGTCCATCAGAGAGCTTTAGAGTTGGTGTTGGTGACCATGTCTTCCTAAAGGTATCGCCGTGGCGCGGTGTCATTCGGTTCGGTGGTAGGGGCAAGCTTAGCCCCAGGTTTATTAGACCGTTTGAGATTTTGGAGTGAGTAGCCAAGGTGGCCTATCGTCTTGCATTGCCGCCAGCATTATCAAGAGTGCACGATGTTTTCTATGTCTCACAAATTAGGAGATATATTCGAGATGAGAGCCACGTGAGCGACTACTCTGAGTTGACCGTTCGGCCGAATTTGATTTGTGAGATTCAGCCAGTTGCTATTGTGGATCGGCAGGAGAAAGTGCTTAAGAACATGGTCATCAAGTTGGTTCATGTTGCTTGGAATCCTCACTCGCTTAGTGAGTCGACTTGGGAGCTGGAGGAGGAGATTCAGCAGAAGTTTCCTCATTTGTTTGAGTAGTTTTGTTTGGTTCTTTTGGTTGTTTTGTGGTTGTCCTATGTATCTTTGTTTTGAATTTTGAGGACGAAATTCTTCTGGTTAGGTGGGTAGGATTGTAACCCCTATTTTTTGTTTTTCGTATCATTAGTGTATTTTTCTTTTCATGGATATCGTACTCTCTTGCATACTTTTCTGGACCATATATTGGAGTCGTTTCTATATATATTCATTTTTGGCTCATTTTTGGTCTTTTGTGATTTATTTTTCGGTTCCTCGACTTGTCGTGATCATTGTTGTCATTTTCGTTCCCTATTTGTGTCTTGTTCTCTTTATTCTTGTCTTTGGGTGCTCATGATGATGTGGTTTCTCATCCTATTCCCAATCTTATTGTTTGACCCCAAATTGACTACCAAAGCCAAAATTTAAAACCACAACCCTAGTTTGAATCCTATACAAATTGTATCCTAATCAAATCCTATTATTCTAAACCTATTGCTACTCCTAAATACCCACAACCCATTAACCCAATTACCCACCTCATACAAATAAACCCTAAACCACCATATATATATATAATCTCCCCCTCACCTAAACCCTAACCCTAACTCCATACACCTCCGGCCTCCTCCCTCTTTCTCCTTCCTGTTTGCGCCGCACACCCTATACCCCGCACACCCCTGCACCCAGGCCGACCACCCCCCTGTTCGGCCTGCATCCATTCCGACCATCCCGATCCCCTCACCTTACCGACTCCACCCTAGCCACACTCTCCTACACCCGGGCACCTTCATATCTCTCCTGTCCTCTCTCCTTGGCCATCCGTCGCCATCGACGAGCAACAGCACCAGAGGTAGCAGCAGCTGCAAGGAGCCCCGTCCGCTATCTCTCTCTCTTGGTCTCTCTCTCTTGCTTGAGAGTTCGCATGTGGGATCATGCAAGTTATTCGTTGATTCGTGGATTTCTTGTTTATGGATTTGGTTCGTTGCCGGGATCCGTTCTCGTTATTCTTGGTGTTCGTTTCGTCTTCGGTTAAGGCAAGTAACTTGTACTCGAATTCCTTTGTATGATATAAGTCATAAATTCCGCTTGTAGTGTTGTTGGGTTCTAGTGACAACTCGTGTGTGTGTATTCTTGATGAGAATTGTCTCTATAGTGTTTTGACCATAGTTACCTCATGACATATGACATGAATTAACCTAGGTTTTGCCCGTTCTTGATGTGATGTATATGTGAATCAATTATGAGAACTCGTGTGCTTGTGAGATCCATGTGATATACTTGTTGTGGACATGTCGTATACACTATTTCATGTTGTTTGGACACTTAGTTGACTCTAATTCATGTTTAGTTATGTTTCGATCAAGTTTCGTGTGATTCATGTTGGTTTTGTTCCTAAAGGAAATTCTGTGTTTTGTCGATAATCTGCCTTGATCAGTAATTTAGACCATATTAAGGTTAGAATCTTAATTTCAGTATGATACATGATTTTTGGAGAAATTTGTCTTCTTTCTAACCCCTCTGACCTTGCTCGATTTCGTTTTCGTATGTGTGAGATATGACTGTTTTACTACAGAGGTGTAATTCGTTTTCAGATTTTGTTCTTGATGATTTTGATGACTATATTATTCTGATACTGGTGTTAAGCATAATATTTTGATCTAAAATTTTGGTCAGTGTTTTTATATCTAATTAGGGATTACCCAGAATTTTGGTGGATTTTATTGATGAGTTTTATATGCCGTTTCATGCTTGTTCATACAAACTATACTTGCTGAATTTTGCTCGTTGTTCTGTAAAGATTTGTATTTTCACCCTAATTTCTTTTACTGTATGAAAACTTTTTGTGAAATATGAAAGTTAGCATATTTTGTCTATTTTCATCTCCCTTTGGCGGATTTGGATTTCGTTTCACGGTTTGCGAGATATCACAGTTTTCGTACAACAGTGTTGGGAATTCCAGATTTGCCAAACTATCGTTTATTACTGTTTTCTGATTTTTGTTGACTAAACTAATCTTACTGGAAAATTATGAAACTTTATATTTTGATACTAAACAAATAGGGAAATACCCCAGATTTTTTCTGGATTTATTTGAGATGTTTTCATGTTGTTTTCTTGACTGTGAATTCGATTTTCTGATTTCTGGCTGAACCTAATTTCTGAATTCAAATCAGTTTTGAGTAATGTTTTTGTGAATTAGTATATGACTTATTTATATTCTCTGAATTCGGTTGGGAGTCTATTTTCTAGATGTTTTGACGGATTCAGATTTGCATGTTTGTAACCCTAGGAATCACTGTTTTACTACAGTGTGGTCTTGCAGTCCTGAACTAGAGATCTGGCTATTTTATTCTTTTATGAGATATCTTGCACTCGTACATATTTATCTTGCAACTTGAACTTGTTACATGATCATGTCATATTATTCTTGATAGATTTTGCACACCTACATGCTTGTTGGACATGAATAATAAATAAACAAGCCGTGGTTTCAGAGACAGATCTAATAGTGGATAATTCAGAAACGTGTACTCGGAAGGGGATCCACTGATCCTACGTGATTACTTGAGACATGATGCTTGACACGTGAATACTTGACTCTTGCACGCAAGACTTGTTACTTTCCACTTGCACAACTTGACATGTGATTACATGATACTTAGAACTTGGAGCTCGATTACTTGACTTGTCCCTGAGTACAATGCTCTCTATGGTCCACTATGAAATCTAAAGCGAAACTGTTTGTTGTAACAACCATGTAGTAAAAAGCGGGATGCATGAAGTGCTACCTAGATAGTAATCACTACAAGACTTGAATATGATACTTGAACATGATACATGCTTGCTTGATACTTGACTACATGATACATGAGACTTAATACATGACATATACTGCATGTTTACATGATACTTGACACTTGATGTTTGTTTACATGATACTTGTTTACTTGACACTTGTTTACTTGACACTTGATTCATACCATTTACACTTGATCACCTTACCATGCTAGTTGTTATATTCTGTCATCATGCTTATACCATGTTATTAGTTAGTTTTTCCCATGTACTTGTATCCTGCATTACAAGCAGCCCGTAACTTGCAATTGATGGGCATTTGTTTTCTTTTTCTCTTCCCTGTAATTGTTAAATTGCAGATTTTGGAGAACAGGTTCCAGACAGTATTGGTGACATGAAGTACTAGTGATGGATTTTATTATTATTATTTCTTGTAGCTTGTTTGAACAATATTGTATCTTGTACTTGGATTATTTGTATTTGGGCAATGTGACCCAGGATTTTGACTTATTCAAATCATGACTATTTGAGATTCATATATTTGGTTTTAAGTATTCTTGTTAGTATTTTGGTTCATATGTGCATGTTGGTTGATACTTTTGCTTCCGACTCTGATGATTCTTGTGAATGTTGTAAAGATTCTTGAACAGCTTATGGATGATGAAAATCATTCCCTGGGCTTTTGTCGCGTATTCGTATTCCATATCCTTTTTGGGAAGCGGGGTGTGACACTTTAAATTCCATTGTCATCTTGCTGAAATCCATAATCACTGGTCCCAATGACCTCAACCAGTGAGCACCCAAAACCATTTCAACAGGGCCAAGGGTAAAAGCAACAAATCAGCTATTAACTCAACTCCCTGAACATAATATTTCACCAAAACCACTTTTCCTTCGATATACATGTTATGACCATTTACTACTGTTACCCTGAACCTAGGTTCATTTTTTATCAAGAGTCCAACTTTAATAGCTGTTTGAGGGTCTAAATAATTGTGAGTAGATCTAGTGTCAATCAAGATATATACCTATGTTCCATTAATCCGCCCTTTTACTCACATAGTTTGAGGGTAAACTTGTGATCCCGTCAAGGCATAAAATGAAATTTCTTGTTGTAAAGTTTGTTTGTCAATTGGTATAGCTATTTCTTCCACATCCTCTACACTCTCATAACCCGATTCATCCTCAAACATTTCAAAAAAATAAAATTTTTGAGCTTTGCACCGATGCTCCTTAGTATACTTCTCATCGTAATTGAAACAGAGACCCTTCCTTTGTTTCCCTCAGTTCATGAGGATGCAATAACCTAAGCACCTAATTGGGTGTCAACTTATTCTTTGTACTCCTGGGAGGTTGGGTTGTATTCACAATGTTTGCAGTCAGAATTCTAGGAGTGTAAGCAGGTTTAAAACTCCTTCTGGTACATGCTAACTTTCTCCTTATAACCCTTTGCTAATCCTACAGCTTCATTCACATTTTTGAGCCTTTGAGACTTAACATCCCATCTGATCTTGTCTCTTAATCCATTCACAAATGTACTCAAGAAATGATTTTCCATCCAATCTTCCACGAAATTGGATAATCTATCAGATTCTTGCACATAGGTTTCTAAATCACCCTTTTGCTGCAGTTTCGACAAGACTCCTTCATAATCATGAAAAACAGTTGGACCGAACCTAGTAATTAGCTCTTCTGAGAACTCAAACCAAGTAACCGTTGAACTCCTGGGTTTGATATGCCTTTTATACCATTGTGCGGCCCTGCCTTTGAGATTTAGTGCAACAAATTTCAACTTTTGAGAATCCTCTATCTCGTAAAATTTGAGGAACTATTCTACTCTACACACCCATTCTGTTGGATCCCCCTTATAGATTACTGAAAATTCCATCTTAAAAGAAGTTCTTTGAAAACTCATTTGATCTTGACGAACCCTAGAATTAGGAGTAGATCTAGGATTAGCTACCTCTCTATTTGGCCTCGCAGGAGCTGGTGTGGAATTCTCCAGTGATTGAACATTCGACCAATTCTTGGTCATCTCTTGCAATTGCTCAACCACGTAATTCAACTGAGTTTTAACCACCGCCATTTGACCTTGATGGACCTCCACCTTCAAATCCACCGCTGTCAGGTTCCTTACATCCCATTCATCTTTGTCGGCGGCTAGCTCTGCTACCACCGTGTCAGGTCATGGAAGTCGAGAATCTTTAGATTTTGCCACGGCGATTCGAGATTAGGGTTAAAGGCGATTTGATTTGTGGAAGAACTTATTAGAAATTTACTTGTCTTATTCCCTTCACAATTCTGTCTATTTATAGGTCGTTACAATCAAGAAAGAGGCAGTTAGTGTCACGTGACTCATTCCCGCTTTCCCATTACAACTCACTAGTAATTTACACGTGTGATGCATGTTTTTATAAATATATATTTTTACAAAAAAATTCTGACATTGTCTGGCATCGAACCTAAGACCTCCTTTATATTAGTTATGCATGTGCATTGTATGTGTTTGTTTGGTTACAGTGCACGTGTTTGTTTGGTGACAAACTCTCCCATATATATATCTATATAATAAAATACAAACAAAGCTATCAAGTGGCTCACCTTCAATCCCCCCAACATCAAAGGCTCAGATCCAACCTCACAAAACACATTTTCCCTTCCAAAATTTCAAACCCCAAAACCAAAATTTTCCCCCCAAAACAAAAAAAACTCATTACTTTATTACTACCTCTCTCTTCTCTCTTCACTTTTTATATTTCTCTCTTTCTATCCCCCCCCCCCCTCTCTCTCTCAATCTTTCTTTATTTACTTGGAAATTTAGATTGTAGGATTTCAGGTTTGTAAAAAATTCAGAATTTTTATGCTTTTTTCTTATTGCACATGTTATATTGAAAATAGCAAATATCTTTTCAACAGTTAAATTTCATCATTTTCCACTCATAAAGTTCTAAGAAGTTGGATTTTACACCTCATTTATAATTATTTTTCAACATATACTAATAGAAATATGGACATTTATTTACAACTAATTATTGTTCTACTATTCAAACTTGAGCTACATAATTGTTGTTTTACTGTTTACAGGACTTTTTGTGTGTTGTATCGTTCCGAAGACGTGTTGTAGGCACGTGCCCACGGGCAAATCTAGTATATATATATAAGAGATAAATAAGAAAAGAGTGCGCTGTGCATGTGAAAGACTGATATGAGCACAGATTTACAACTAACTACAACTAACAACACAACAAAAAATACACAGATCCACTGACGCACTCTGCGTTGGGGCTAGCCAAAGTTTCGGAACACACAGTCCCAACAATAGGGAAAAGTCTCGATGACAAAACTGCTGGGTGGGAAGGCACGAAACCACTGAGACTTTAGCACATATACGACAGATCCTGAAGCTGAATGAATGCAGACTAAAGAAAGAGTTTCCTATGGCTCTTTAACCAGTCATGGAACGGGCCGATCCATAGCGCGATTTGTTATGGATTTCAGGCTCTGACAAAGGACCTAAGACGATTCCAAATAGAAAAACTTCAATCATTTCGATTTGTTTGAGGAGATAAAAAGAAAGGTAAGATCTATCCCTAAATATTAAATTGAAAAATCCATGAATCTCAATGACCAAGAACTCACAATATGACAAAGAATTGCTTCTGTAACTGGATAACCAGCACCGAAAACGGCTGCTGATCTGTCGCTTTCCGTCACCTGTTTTCTTGAACAAGTAAAAGAAGATGATTGCTATCTAGTAGTTTACCAATTCGAACCCCACTCTAACTAACAATTCTCTCTTTCTTTCTCAACCGCTGAACCTATAGTAATTTGACCTAATCATTTTCTATTTGATATCAAATAAAAAATACTAGTTATTGAAGCAATGTATGAGCTATGCCGAACTCATCTAGGCCGAGGGGGTTTGTTCGCCCATTAAAGCGGTACGTGAGCTGGGTTCAGAACGTCGTGAGACAGTTCGGTCCATATCCGGTGCGGGCGTTTGAGTATTGAGAGGCCGTGAACTATTTCATCTGCTGGAGGACCCTCGGTAGAACACTAGGCTTCACCATAGCATCCTTGACAAAATTATTCCCAGACCTAAAATTATTAACTTGATTTATTTTTAAATCAACTAGGTTCTATGAATATTAGAAACCCTACACCTTTAAATTAGTCATTTTTTAACCTATTTATGTGTTTTAATTATCCTTGAATGCAAGGTTGTGAGGAATGGAAGATAATCTTTGAGATTTCCTTGCACTTAATGAAACAATTTTTTAAAAAATATCTATATATTTCAGGTGAGAATATTGAAGCTATTTATCTTTGGGGGGATTTAATACTTGTTAAACTAAAACTTGCTATTAGCATGTCATACTAGTATGGCATAACTTATATCCACGTTACGCAATAATTAGTGATGATAACTCTTTAAAAAATTGTATATTAGATCAAACTAAATTTAACGAAAAAAAGAATGATCAAGGATTATACCTAATAAAATTTACCAGAAAGAGAAAGGTCAATTGACCCAATTTCAAATTAATTAGAGTAGAATATATAATTTTCCGGGAAGAAATAAACATACATACATATATATATGAGCTAAGACTAAGGTTTGCCCAGAGCATCGATATAAAGGAGGTAGTGGCCTCTTAATTTTTACTTGTAAGAGATTAGTTGTTTGATTAAAAGTAAACTTCTTGATTGAGGTCTTTTTAATATGGCGAACCCCACAGGTGCCCTCTATTTCTCTATTATGGGATGGCTTAAAATGTTTATTTTCTTTTCTTCCATATTTACTGTGAGTCAGAGATATTATGGTTGCAAAATCTCCGTTGATACTTACATGTCCAAATTTTCTTTTTACTTGATATATTGGAGTATATGTGTTATATGTATGTTGCCTTTCTGTTTCATGTGTCGAACAGTCGAAGTTTGCTACGGAATGCTCTGAATCGTGGACATGTACAGATCCAGAGGAATTACCCGAATGAGGATCTCCGATCCAAACCAAGCAGTTCTCCAAACCCTCAAGGGCACTAACATACAACTTACGTCGGTGTTCCCAGCAATGATCTCCAATCTCTCTCATCCAACCCCCCCAGTGCAGCTAGCAATTGGGACCAGGCTAACATCTCGGCCTACTGACCTGCTGTCCGGTTCTGATACATAGCTGTTGGCAATGAGGAGATCACCAGGAATCAGGCAGAGTTTGTTCTCCCTGCAATGCAAAACATACAGAACACCTTCTCATCTTGGGCCTCACGAATCAAATAAAGGTGTCTACTGCAGTTGACCAAGGGGTTCTTGGTTCATCATACCTTCCTCTTCTGATGCGCTAAGGTATCTGCGACCGATTATACAGTTCTTGGTTAGTAATAGGGCACCACTGCTTGCAAACGTGTATCCTTACTTCAGTTATGTTGCAAACCAAGTTACCATTCGCCTTCATTACGCCTTGTTCATTCGCCTGGGATAGTCGTGACTGATGGACGACTCGGTCACCAAAACCTGTTTGATGCAATAATGGATGCACTGTACTCTGCATTAGAGAAGGCAGGAGGGTCAAGTTTGAAGATTGTAGTGTCCGAGAGCGGTTGGCCATCGACAGGTGGGACTGCTGCAAGGGAAAATGCTAGAACTTACAATCACAATCTAATCAGACATGCAGGGCTAGGTACCCCGAAGAGACCTGGAAGAGCTATTGAGGCTTACATATTTGCTATGTTCAATGAGAACCAGAAGCAGCCAGCTGGGATTGAAAATAACTTTGGGCTCTTTTATCCCAACAAACAACCGGTCTACCCTATCAATTTCAGATATATATGGTGCCTACTGTATGAATAAAAATGAATGATATCTACATGCAATTTTCAAATGAAACTAAATAAATTACCCAAACAAATGGAAAATATTGAAATCTATAATCTTTTTTCATTTCATAACAAATGTCACAAATATCCAACACCATGTTCATGAACTCGTCATGGCTTTAGATACAAAATTACCAATGCTGCACACAAAACCACTCTATAAAGAAGAGAGAGAGAGAGAGAGAAATTTAAGCCACAATTAGTTATTAATAGACACATGGCAAACATTCAACTAGATTTCAATTCTTGGCATTACCTAAAAGTTTTCTGTTCATCCCAATTCAGCAAAGAACATTCTGATGCGTAGCTAAGATTTCTAGCAGAAGGGTGAGATTTTGCAGGTCGGGTGTAACTTTTCATACACGGCGACTTTGGGTACATACCATTTTTAGTTGACCCTGCGTTGTTCCCTATATAAGAAAATGGAGAGAGTTGCCTATCAGTATAAGGTGACTTTGCACTGGAAGGCACTGGAGAGAGAAGCCTATTCGTGCAAGGTGCACAGTACTCAGAGCAAGTGTCAGTTGTTCTTAACCGCTGGTTTGGTGTACTCAATGATCTAAATCTTGCCCTTGCAGATGCGGTCGCTGCCATATAGCTAGGAAAAGAAGGGGAGCTTGTAAAGGAGTCATCGTCTCTTAATGAACCTCTTCGTGATCGGTTGAAAGATCTCCTGGCCAAGTATCTGAGCTGTGATTCTTCCGCTCTAATTCTCATGTCACCACGATCTTGACATTGTGTAGAGAGTTCTAAAGGCTGTATACCGAACCACTCGTCTAACCAGTTCCATCTGCGATCTTCAAGATCCGGATTTGATACAGGTGTTGTAGGTCTCCTTCGCTCCTAAAAAAAGAAAACATCGTTACAGGAGGAAATTAGAGGTAGGCATGTGTGCATGCACTGGACTGGGAGGACCTTTGAGCAAATATCTCCCTGACTCAAAACTAAGGGCAGGTCTTCTAAGAGTTTTTTGACGTGTTCAATGGGTTAAGGGGGCTTTCGATTTTGGGTTAGGTGTTAGTCTATTGGGTTGGGTTGGGTGCATTTAGAAGGCTTACAATGAAATTCTTAATAAGAATTTGTTCCTTCTCTTCTTAAAAACTATTTTATTGCTTTCCTCAGAACCCCAAAAAAACTATTTTATTGGTTTAGAGCATGGCCTTCCTTTCCCAAAAAAATGAATTTCCTATCTTATATTCTATGTATAAGAAATATATTAGTATGAGAAAAGGGAGCCTGATACGCTTAGGAGGCAATTTCCTCCTATAAAGTATTTGTAACTACTTGTTGGAGTCCCCTATCAACGATCCACACCGCTCATTTCGATATTTATGCCATAACATTTAGTCTATAAATTATCAATTATCAAGTGGTTTGGAGATCGTATATCCATGTTTTAATTTGTCGCAAAATGAACAGTTTTTCAAAAATACAACAAATTGGTATCATGCGATGCATGGGAAAGAAATCTCCGGACGACTTGATTTTTTGTATACATGCATTTTATGACATTATAAAGTTAATGAACGGTATAGATTGTCCATATAAAGTCCTTACATACGACTAAAACAACTCTATATGAGGAAGTTTTTCTACTACATCCTCTAATAGTATATGGACCACCATTTGCTTCAAATAAAATGTATAATTCACTAAATGGTTTGTGTTTACATATGGATTCAGTTGTTGAATTGGACTCAGGTCATTTTGGTTATGGTTGAGTGGGGTTTATACCTCCAAGCAACCCAAGTTAGAGCTGGGCAGGTCAGACTTCAAAACTGACCGTGTCTGCAGCCCCAAGCAGAGGTTTAAAAATGTAACAATTCGAAGAGAAATTTTACCTGATAAGAGGATGCATATTCCATTGCTCGCTCTCTCTTTATTGCAGCATCTCTTCTGTCATTCAGTAATGTGACGACCTCCTCCTGTGATAGAATGCTGCTGTCCCAATTTTTATCGCTGTTTTGATGAAGCTGAGTAACACAGCCAATTCAGTTAAAATTATATGATAAGAAGCATAAAATTATTAGGATGAAAAAGTGAGCAGTTTTTAATTTTGTTCAAAATGGATGAAGGGTGCTACTTAGTTAATTCCTTGAATAAGATGAGGACAGTACAATACTACTCTTAGAGGCTTATCTCAAAGTTCAAGTGCAAAAGTTCAAGTGCAACTTACAATCTATGCTACCAGACCTGTCAATGTCCCTGAAGTCCGTGATTTGGAATGCATTTGTTCCAATATTTTGCGGTTATAGCAGAAGAAAATACAGATACGTGACAAAACAATTATGCCCTTTTGTCCAAAAACTCTACTTGAACTATTGGGTAAGATCCAAATTGACTGTAAGGTTGTAAATGAACTAGTAAGGATGGTCATGAAGACTAGTTTTAAGGGGAGGGGTTATTTCAGTTACTTCTTAAAATCATATAACTTAGCATTGGCATTGCCTGTCCTCTTAAAAACAAATATAAGAAATACCTTCATTTCTGGAAAAAAAAAACCCTTCCAGCTGCAAATTGTATAAATCAAACATGAAAATTGGAGAATTCACCGAACTGTAAAAGAACAATATAGGATCTACCTCTTTCTTTTTACGGGATTCAATCATATGTAGAGTTTCTCTTCTTCAGGTAGAAAAGTGTTACTGTACATACACTGGTTTGTGGAGAAACCAAAGACTCTAATACTCAATCAGGTTAAGATTTGTCTTTTAGACAATTGTCAACAATAACCAAGTAACCAACTACTCTAGCAACTAAAAATAGAATTACATGACAACAAAAAAATAAAAATAACAAAGTTCAGTATAATGACGTAGTGTAGTTCACTTACAGCTGTCCTGGAAACTACTGAACGCTTTGTTTTCCTCTGAACTATGTCCTTGCTTTCATGAATTTGATAATCCATTAAGCCTCTCTCTCTACTGGCACGAATCTGTGATTGGATCTTCATAAGAGACTGCAAGCCTTTGAAAGTATTGGTTGTCTGCCGCCTAACTGCTTGTCCGCGAATTAAAGCTTGAAGCTTAACTAGGCCCTTTAGTGCTTGTAGTGCTTTCCTCGCCTGTAAATTATTTATAAGTGAGACACTTGTTTTAACTTTTTCGATTTTGAAACTTTCACCATTTCATTAGTTACCGAAGCATATATATCATACCAAAAAAAGGTTCTTTTAAGTAGCAACTATAATGTAAAATTACAGCCACAAATTCAATTAACTGATCCTTTCCTTTTTCCAAAATAAAAAAACACATCTTACCCACTTAGAAATTGCTATCAAATATATCTGCAGATTGTTATCGAGGTTTAAACTTTAAAATGAGTATTATAGCATATTACTCACCTGTTGGGTAGGTAATTAGAATGTGAAACAAGGATTATTTATAAGGTTTAAATAAAATGCTGTCTTCATACTGTACATTGTCTCTATAATAAGCTAATAGGATATCATAAGCAAACCTTATGGACATACATAAAGAACCTTGGTAAGTAAAATTTGTTGTGATCTAACCCGGTTAAAGCTTAGAATGACTTTGGTGATTTTGCTAAAATATATACTATATAGTAGCACAGTTTACTTTTCTGAACACTTGCGATTTTTATTTAAGCACAAAGAAATTAACACAAGGATTAGGAAAAATCAAGGAATGAAATTTTTTACTTAGAAGGAAAGGTTGTTGCGACATTTGGTAGCCAAAATGAATTAATGATTTTTATGAAGAAGAAAGAAGAAGAAAATAACTAATCTTTAATGTTTATTTAATTTCATTGAATTTTAAAGGTGAGAGAAGAAGATTAGAGGTTGTTTAATCAATCCAATTTCAAATGGATATAATTTTGTGTACGTATATGTTGTTGTGTTCATTGGCAATTTGGCATAAATTTCATTCACATCATACACAGAGTTTGCATATTGTACTATCAGGTGAATATGTTGAAATTTTTCCCTGAAAAATGAGGTAATGGCTTGACAAGAAATTCAAAAAAAAAATTGATATCTGCCTAAAACATCTTGAATTACCATCGAAAATTAAGCTCTGCAATTGGTTGACTTTCAATAGCTTCAACAGTCAAGAAGACTGGACAAAAACTCATGTAAAGTGACATCTGCAACAGATCAAGGCTGTATTACAGAAGACCCTATATAACTAACCCAAACTTTGCTTTAATATTTGTAACCACCCCTAATCGTTGAACTTACTATTGAAAACTGACCTATTAGTCTATCAATTGATATCCAACTTTATCTACTAAGACAGTCATTTTCGAAGTAAAACCCTTTCCATTATGGCTAAAAGGGAGAATTAGAGCATCCACAGTGTATATTATAGATATAGGAAAGTGGAGTTTGGTGCAGTGGTGAAATGCTATAATATAGCAATCAAAAATAAAATGTGATCGGACAAAACTCTAAGTTGCGTCCAGCGAGAAAAAAAACAGTGAATATTTTAATAATTTTAACATTCAAACGCAACTTGAAGCTCCATAGGAGGCAGAAAAAATATATATTATTTTACCATGGGTCCCATCCCCTCCCATCCCCACATTAACCCACTTTCAACCAGCCTAATTACCCCCTAAATAGCCCACTAATTAATATAACCCCCAATTAATTAATTAAGTATATTTAACTAAGCCTATAAGTATAATTAATCATTAAATCTTAATTGATTTAATAGCTCATGGGGCAGATGGTGAAGTTCCGTCTGAGGTAAAAATTTAATTAAAAAATTATTTTTTATTTGGGACGGAACTTGAAGATCCGTCCGATATAAAAAAAAATTATTTTTTTATTTGGGACGGATCTTCAAGTTCCGTCTGCTATAATATGCATATTCTCATATCTATTCTCAAATATAGCGATCTACTGTACCGAATCTGCCAAAATATGAATAAATAGCAAACGACTGCAGAGGCGCGTTTGTTATTTTATGGATAATATGGAAATTTAGCAAACGACTGTGGATGCTCTTATAAGACTTACAAGATACCCGCGAAATGCCGTTTGGATTTTGATGGCCGCAACATCCTGAGCTCGGTCATGGGACAAAGGAGTTCCCGTGAGCCTAAGAACTTGAGCAGATTCCGCAACCATTGCGGTGGCAACAACAACAGCCATTGCATTCTTTCCCTGATCTTTCTGTGCATCTCTCAATGATTTCGACCTCAATAAAGATGGGCCCTGGAGAGAGGACAGGCATTTGGACTTGAATTTTCCAACAAAGCATAGTTTCCTCTTCTCCTTCTGCAAACATCACCAAATCCGAAATGGCTTGTTGAAAATTTGCATCCAATAGATTACAATTAGAACAGACATAAGGATGAAAAAAAAGTGTTACCTTTTCTTTTTTTGATTTGGTATCTGAGCCAAAAAACCTCTTCAATTTCTCAAACCAATTCTTCTTTTTTGCCATTGAGCATCATTAGAAAGGAATGTCAACTTTGTGAGCAAATGAAATACCTGAATTGCATATATTAATTCTATCACATTCTCTGGCATATATTACGAGGATGGAAATCAATCCCTCAAAATATGATGATCAAGCAAAAAAGTACCGTGATTTTTAAAACTCGTTGTAGAAAGTGATGCTTTAAACAGTAAAACGATCTAACAGACGTGTATAATTTCATATTAATCGAAAAAGACCAAAATAATATTCTAAATATGCCCTTACCGAAACAAAACTACAAACAATACACAGGCACAAACAGTACAGAGACCAATACAAACAATCAAAATCACAAACTGAAGCACACCCAGTAATCAGAACATAGAACTGGGATGCTCTGAAACATACCCATCAGAGTTGCAGCAACATTTTGACTTATATGAGCTCACAAAACACTCAAGTGCTATCTCCTCCCTTTGGAAGAGAAACAATCAACCCCATTGCTTGAAAGAGTAACAGCACTAACAAGGAAAGTAAGTTACACTTTCTGCTTTTTGATCTTCTTGCTTTATTGGGTTTGCCTTTTTGCTTTGTCTGGATCCTTATCTAACAAGAATTCACAGAAAGCAAAGAAAAGATTGTATAGTTATTAGTACCAGGGCCAGACTGTAAATTTTGTGCAAGTTTTTAATGCACTCAATCACAGGACCTCCTTTCCAATTTCCTGGTATAAATGAAATAAAATTTGATTTCTGAATTATTACTTAAACATTCCATGTTGCTATATTTTGGTTAGCCCCCCTATTATGCAAACAATGATTGCAATATAAGGAAAGCTATCTGTTAGAAAATGGGTATTCAATACACCGTTTAGGAACCAATTTTGAGAATTTTTTGATTAAAATCATCTATGAATTAGTAACAGATCTTAATGGATTTGTGTTTTCCTTCAGGAGTAAATCAAAAATTATATATGTATTTGCTCAAATCGGATATCGGGTGAATGAGATATTGTCTCCCAAAGTGAGGCAGTTAATTTCTGAAAAACGAGTTAAAAGGATTTTAGTCCAACATCGAAAAAATCAAAGGAATTAGAAAATGATATATAATAACCAATTTCTTGGTAAGCAAGCCAAGAGACTCTCTCTCGCGCGCAAGAGCGGTGCAAATCTCGGATCGGATGCAGAAACGATTTTGTCTGTCATTTTATTCAAGTTTTAAACCGTAGAATCGGTTTTGTCCGTCGTTACAGTAATGTAATCAAATTTCTGTATGCCGTTACAGTCGGCACATTAAAGGAGTTGTTTTTCGTTACAGTGGATGCAGTTAATAAGTTGTATGTCGTTACAATTCTCACTCTGGTCCTATAAATAGAGGTCCCCTCTCTCTGAATCAACACACCAGAAACTCTTCTCTTCCAACTCCTCTGTTCTGTGCTTCGAGTCAGTTTCATTCTTCGGTTGTTCGGTGACAGATTTCAAACTTTGTCTAGTTCGAGAGCGTGACGTGGTGTTTGCATCAACTCTTCTGTCGTTGCATCCTGGAAGACTGATGCGGATGCCTACGCAAATTTCAGCATCCGGACGAAGCGAAATCTATTTTATGGAGATTGTGTGGTACACAAGACTTGACACAAATTGGTTGGTTTGTAATTTTGTTATTTATTTTCCTTTCTTTTTTTTATATTGGTTTTCTTCTTTTTTATCTTCTTCCGATTTTGTGCATCTCAATCATATTTGATTTTATTATAAACGATTTTCATATTCAAAATAATGTAACACTAACAGTATAGAACAAGACTTCATTTCAGATTTTCAGCCCAGCACTTGTATTACGGTTAGCAACATTGCTCACTCTTAGGTGAGAGGTTATAAGTATAATTCTAGCTTTAGGCAACAATTTAAATGTTGGAAAATTCATATTTCCAGTGTGAGAAGTAATGGTTGAATGCTAAAACAAAATTTAAAATATCTCATAAGGGTTTTAACATATTTATTTCTTTTAACAATTACCAAGGGAGGTGCTTTTCATTTAAGTACACTACATTAAATGTTCTATAAATGTGGAAATTAATGATGGTGAATTATTTTGAGCTGTCATCCCAAGTTCTAGCACTGGGCCGAAACCACATATTCATATATTTTATTCAATAAAAAGATGTGCAAGAGGATTTGAACTTTTACATTTTTATTTTTCATCTCAATAATAAATTATTCCTGAAAATATTCCATTATAGAGATGAGAAAATAAAGGGAAACTCCAAGCGTAGCCCTCTATAATTTATATAATATAATTTTTGGCCAAAAAAAGAAGTTTTTAAATTAGTTTTGTTGTAATATATTTTACTTTAAATTGCTTGTATTAAAAATATGTTTAGGAAAGAAAATTATACTGTCGTAAATGTCTCGCCGAAAGTTTTAAATTGAGCCTAATAATAGTACTTTTTAGAACTAATTTTAAATTATGAAATTTTTACTTGTAGTAACAATTTGGAATAATTGTAGTAACAATTTGGAATAATCAAGTGTAAAATTATTTAGGAATTAATTTAATAATATACTACATAATTATTTAGGAATATATAAGGAAAAATGAAAAGTACAAAGACAGAAAACAAAGTTGATGAAGAATGTTGTTTATTTTTAATGAATGTTATTTATTATCGGGTAATCGGATTGAGTCTCAGATTAAATTGAAATTTAATTTAAAATTTTTAGTTCAAAATTAATAATAATAATTAAATATAATGACAAATTACTAATCAATATTAAAATTATTCAATATTTGTTTTAAAAATAATTATTACTTTTTAATTAATGTTGATTTTAATAAACTAGTTTAGAGTTTAAAAAGAATACAAGTCATATTTAAAAATAGTTGTTCGCAAATAGAGGGTTGAAAATGTCAAAAACAATTTGAATAGTGTTATAGAGGTCCTTTATATTTGGAAATTACTCCCCAAATATAAAGAATGAGGGTTTGCTCTAAAGCCCCATTGAAGCTCAACTTTACTCAATTTTAGAATTATAAGGTACCATTGGAGATGCTCTCACTCGCTAGAACATGCCAGCCAGAGACCCTAGTGGCAGTTGCTCTCCTATTTCTATCTATCTATCAATCTTATCAAAAGAAAATCTATCAATCATATCTATTTTTCAGTATGTCCCTCTATCTCTCTGTTATATAATGCATATGTATTCTTTAAGAAAATTGAAAGGTTTTTTTTAATATAGAAAATTGTGAAATATAGACACATTTTTTCATAAACTCTATGGAAGAGTTAGAATTGTTATTTGTAGACAACCTATAATTTGTACATATTCATTTAACCATCTAATCTAAATTATTCATTTTTAAGTCGGGGTTACATTAATCATTCATTTACTCAACTATTGTTAGTAGTTACCATAATATTCTCAAAGTTCAAATTTATAAACGACATAATTATTTACAAAAGTGTCACTCATGTAAAATAAAAGTTTGTACCACTATGGGTAATTTGTAAAGAGTACGTAATGAGTAAAGAGAGGTCTCAGGTTCGAGACTAGATTGTGTATTATTATTTACTATATTAAAAAAATTAATTAGACACGTGCAGATTACTAGTAAGAAATTAAACGAAACAACCTATAAGGTGGGGGAGTACATCAAAATAAAATGCAAGAAAAGAAAACCATAGACCTCCAACTTCCCTATGAGAGTAGGCACATAAATCAATAAAGAAGCTAACAAGAACTAAATATCCCCACCAACAACCCTGGGGAGTAGGCAACTAGTCCATCTTGAGCTCATTCGCAATCTCCTGATCATTATCTCTTAGAAAGACCTTCGAGGTACGGTCTCTGGCTGCTGCCTCTATCCAAAGGAGGTGAAATGTATAATACCAGGAAAGTAATAGTTGTTACGGTCTAGCCAAAGAACCAGATGGTTGCAGTGATTGCTATGGACCACGCTTCTTTCATTTCTTTCCTATGCCTAGTGAATGGCGGTTGTACCCAAAGCTCGTCATATGAGGAAGGGTAGTCAGTGGATCCTAGAGCCGTTAGGACCTCCATCCATATGGACTTGCTCCTATGAAACTCAATGAGCAAGTGGTCTCTGGCCTCCACACTTGTGTTATAGAGCCCACATGAGGTTGCCATGGTCAGTTGTCACTTTGCCAGATTCTCCCTAGTAAGAATGGCAGCATTGAGCAGCAGCCAGAGGAACAACCAGACCTTCAGCAGTGCTTTGATTCTCCAAATAACTGTTGACCATGGCTCTCTACAACCTCAATAATGGTCCAACCATATAGGCTAATTGAATGTTTGTGGTAGCTATTATGCTTTGAGAGAAGAAATAAGGCATCCTTTCATAATAAGGTTATATTTTTGTTATTGCTTATTTTGATGTAGAAGCAAATAAATAGTGAGTTTATATTTTGAAGGAAACTACTAAAGATCTAACCTTTGATCGTCGTCGTAAAAAGTGATTATAGCTCTTGAGGTTGGATTTGGATCATTGAAAGAGCACTTTGATCTGAATCTGACATTTTGTGACGCCGCCGATGGACCTGCAAAAAGCCTAAAACGTCAGGGATGGCCGCGGCAACAGACCCTCCGATGCTCAAGTCAAAACCAGATAGAGAAAGAGAATTTGAGAGAGAAATTGCAGATTATTGATTACCTTATGACTAAGGGATGAGGGGATATATTGATGGAACTGCGATGAGTCCCAGGACCACGGATTGGTGTGCGTATCGATCATAAAAGCTTAACAGATTTAATACGTGATCTAACCCTTTATAGCGGAATCTAGGGTTCACGAATTATACCTGCGATGAGAAGAAGACGATAGTTTCTAGCAACCTCGAGCCGTCAGCGACCCCAAGATCTTCTGCACGTATTCCTTCCTCGGGTTGGACGTCGGGTGGGCGACGGTCTCCCAACCTTTCTTCTCCTTGGCTGACCTCTCTTTCTCTCCTTACGTGAATCACGAATTTAGAGAAAACTTCTTATCTCTGATAATAATATGACGGCCAGAGAATAGAGGATATATATATAAGGCTACGGCAGGGACCATGAGGAGAAATTAGGGTTAGGTCTCCTAACGTATCTGAGTATCTCGTGTTCAGCCCGAACACACAACCCAGGCCCATTAACAATAGCTCGGTCCACTAAAGAGCTATTGTTGCACTACCTTCCTAATCCCAAATTATATTTATGGGCTCCTTTTATTATATGCTCGTTCAGCTCCCCATGTTAAGATATCAAATGTCCGTCGATCAAATTAAGTTACTGACAACTATATTGATCAACATCTTTTATCCTTAAGTAGTACCACTCAACTTTATTTGTCATGTCGGATGTAATCCACCTGCAGGGTTTACATGACAATCCTTATGAGCTCCTTAAGGGGACATCATCAACCCGACGTATCGGGACATGGATTCCTTTTACAATCAACAGCCCATCATACATACAATGCTATTACCCAATTCATAGAGGTTGTTGATCCATAATGAATCTTACTCTTTTACGAGTCAAAGTAATGCACACTGCATATACATGTCTGTTATTATATCTGGATTAAGAGCATAAGCATCCATAATAACAGAGGTGTTTGTTCTCTTTTGTAGTCAGTACAAAGAGAACAACCTCAAGTGGTCCTATTCAATACACACAAAGTGTACTAGTGTAAACCTATAGTCAAGATAGACTAATACCAGATTACACTACAACCTTTCCAATGGATTGTCCAAGTCCGTCTAGGTTGTGAACTATTTATATATTCCATAGAGAACTGATAATATGATCTTCTGTGTGTCACCTCACACCATATTATCAACCTTATAGAATATCAGATACTTGCTTTAATATTATAATAAACACAATATGCAAACATATGCCCATATGATTCTCATTCAAAAAAAATAAGGAAATAAAGTTAATACAAAAGTGATGCTTTCAGTATATAACCCTAACAATTTATAGACCTGAGAAAAAATTAAGAGATCGAGATGAATCTGTTATCTCCTTTCTGATTCTCCCGCTTTTAAGAAATATAATCGGTTATTCTCTTGTTTGGGGATAAGGGAGACTTACAGCCCTCATGGACTGGGTGTCTCTTCTAGTGGACCAAGTCGCTTTTATGGGTTTGAAAATGGCCCATGACTTGTTAATGAACCTAGAGAAGGCTCGGACCTGTTGAAGAGGCTCGTTACTATTAATTTGCATGTAGGAGCTTTAAGATTCGTGCTGGAATCGTTCGGCCTTGATTTGCTATGATTTTTACCATTATCACAACCCCTAACTCCCGGAAGACAATTTTCTTGGCTTTTGCAAAGTAGTTCGCCTTCTTTCAGAGCTCTAGGGTACAATCTTAGCTTTCCGGGACGATTGGAGTTACTTGGAACTGGTCATAAGCTTCTTGAGGCGGCGAATATTTTTCTGGGACTTTGCTAAATTTTTCTGGATTCTGAAATTTTCCATAATTTTTTCAGATTTTTAATAATATTTTCCCCAATTAATAATTTTTTATTCAAATTTTTTATTAATTATTGCAATTTTTAATATTTTTTGGGAAATTTTAATTAACTTTTTGAATTTAATAATTATTTTTGGAATTTTTAATTAAAATTTCAAAATTTAAATGAATTTTTGGGATTTTTTATTAATTTATCTGATCTGGCGTGAATATTGGAGCAATCCTGTAAGTTGATCAAGCCCGTCATTGCACGTTGAGGAGATCGCACGACTGTGATGAAGAGGTTGTGATAAGGGGTGACGTGGCGAAATCTAGTGTGTCCATCATATTTGGGTTCACCCGCTTAGTGGAATGGAGGGCTGAGGAACGGGCGGGAGGGGGATGGTGACGTGGCTTCATCTGGTGTATCCATCACAAGAGAGAGAGCATTTCTGAGTGATCCACCGATTATCGAAAGCAGCAAGCACCCCTTGATCGCCCGATCGTTTGGGCAAGCAGTTGTTCATCTTCTTCATTTTGGGCTTCTTGTTTCGGGCGACTAGGACAACTTGGTGGCCACATTGGCTTCATCGAGCAAGCTCAGGGTGACCAAGTTTGTGGCGGCCAGGCTTCGGTGAGCAATCCCTCGGCGACCAACAGGCTTCCGTGACCTCCTCTTCTTCTTCTTCTTCGGTGACCAAGGAGCTTGTGGGGACCAAGCATCATCGACCAGGGGTTATGGCAACTGGGAACCTCGTCGTGCAAGGCTGTAGGCGACCAAGGTGACCAATGTTTCGGTAAGAAAGTGCCCTTCCTTGTCGAGAAAAGCTGCAGGCGACCAACTCTTTGTCGAGCAATGGTTTTTGGTCGAGCAGAGCTCTCCTTCTTCATCAAGCAGAGCTTCGGTCGACTAAGACGTCCAATGTTTTGGCGAGCAAGTTATAGTCCTCATCGAGTAAAGCTGCAGGCGACCAACAATATCGGAGACCAAGCTTTAGCAATCAATTATTCGGTGACCAAGGTGTTCTAAGTGACCAACAACCCTTCAGAGTCCTCATCGACCACTTCCTGGGCAACCAACTGGCTTCTGAGTGACCATTGCTTTGTCGACCACTACCTTGGGTGATCAACCAGTTTTTGGGAGACCATTGCCTCGTCGACCAAGCTCTCAATGGGCTTCAGGTGACCAACTCAAGCATTTGGCAATCGAGAACATTGGCGACCAACAGTCTCGGCAGCCAAGCTCCCCGTCAACCTCAGAACTTGTTGTTCTAGATGTCGAGTTGAAGTGCTATCGATCAGGAGTTCTCAGTGACCAACACTTTGGCTGTGTGAGCTCATGTTCATCTTTGAAGAAAGTGGTGCTCGAAGCTTTTGTTTTTGGGTTGTTGTCGAGTTGGGTTTGGTCAACTCCAAGGTTGGTGCTGTTGATTGTGTGGAGCTAGAGCACCATCTGAGCTAGGGTTTTTCGTCGGATTGAAGGTCTTAGTTAAGTTGGAGATTGACTAACTTGGAAGTTTAGGTGTTTGGAGCTTTGGGTTAGAGTTAGGCTTGCTCCAGTTTGATTGTGTGAAGAGAGTATAGTGGGTAACTAACCTACTTTTGGAAATATTTAGCCAAATACCCCACTTTCTAAAAGATTTAGCCAAATACCCCACTTTTATAAAATATTTAGCCAACTACCTCTTTTAAATATAATAACCAAAAAACAAAATTTTATATATAACCCTACTTTAGAAATTATAATATAATACACCTTACCCTTATAAAAGCTGGATAATTCACAGAAAAAAAAAAGAAACTTAAATTAAAAAATCTTTCAAAATTCAAGATTAGATACGTTGATAAAAGATTAGCAGAGAGTAAGCATATTGCTAGTAAAGAAGCATCAGAATATCTATTACTAACAATAAAAGTAACTAATCAACTACCTAAAGAGATACAAAAAGAAATAGCATACAAAGTATTAGATTACAGAAACGAAGAAGCAAGTTGGTATTACCAACACCTACTAGCATACAAAATAATAGGTTAATTATGACCAACGAAATAGTTGAATCAATTTCTGACATGGACCCAAAAATTTATATGATAAACATACAAGAGTTGGAAGAAGATTACAATGGTCCTGAAATGTTCAGTGATATAAGAAAAGATTTAAGAATCATAAATAAAAATATAAAAAAATTAGAAAGATATATGACTGACTACACAGAAGAAGAATTGGGCATAACAGAAGAAGGTATGAAAGAGCTAGAAGCCATAACAAAACTTAATATAAATATCTTGGAAATAGAAGATTTAATGGTAAATCCTAATTCAAAAGAAGTACAAGAAGCCTTGAAAAACCTAGATATAACAAACGAAGAAATAAAAATGGACCAAGATAAGATTATTGAAAAACCTTCAGAAATTTCAAGGAACATGTATGAATTCTTAAAACCACCACCTAACAAAAAACCTTACCAATTACCATGGAAATGGCAAAACACAAAAAGAAGAATGCAATTAGGAAAAGTTAAAGAAAAATAAACCCCAAAATACGAACCTATAGAACACTACGAAAAAGGAATAGCATGAAATGGAGAATGGTTAGACCTAGACTACGTAAAAGACGTAGATAGAACAATTGAAGAATGGGTAAAAGCGTCACTAATAGTAGGATTTAGGCAAAACCTTAATAGAAATGCATTTGAGAAATTTATAGAAGCTACCTTTATGGGTGTAGTAGCAAAATGGTGGAATGGGCTAGAGGAAGAAGAGAGAAATACTATAAGAAAATCAAGACCAATTGATGATAGAAGAACTGAAGAAAGCTCAGCACAACGGACCTTAGGTTTAAAAGAAATAATTACAAATTACGAAAAAGCAATAAGAATTGAATTCAGTGTATATGATAAAGGAGAAAAACACACTATATAAAAAAAGAATCAAGCAAGATGGAGACTAAGTAACTTAGAAATATGCGACATGTGCCATTTTGACAACTATGCTTGTGAATTTCGAGAATATTTTCAAGATAGTTATTATACAAAAGAAGAACGAAATCCAATTTTAGACTCATTCTTTCTAAAACTACCTGATCCATAGAGTATAAACATATATAGTGCATACATAAGTGAGAAAGTGAAACCAGAAGTAGACACTTTAGGGGATATAACGCAATTCGTAAAAGATTATAGAGACAAAGTATGTCAAGATACTAGAGCAACAATGAAATATTATAGAACATATAAACAAAGAATTTGCTGCGAGGATGCAAGATCGAATCATTGGGGATGCAATAATAACTATAAATACACAAAGAAGAATAATCACAAATTCCAAAAATATCAACCAAAATATAGGAAAACTTTTAAGAGATATAGAAAACCTTATAAAAAAAATACTTTAAAAAAAATGAAGAAGAATAAAAATAGGCAGTATACGAAAAATCCTAAAAAATGTAATTGTTACATACGTGGGGAAGTAGGACATATATCACCAAATTGTCCTAAAAGAATGAAAAAAGAAAATATAAAATACGTAGAAGAAATTGAAGAAATGAATAACATAAATTATGAACTCATAGAATATGATGAAGAATGGTTAGAAATAAGTGAAGATGAAGAAATAATGGTAATGAAAGAAGATAGTGGAAGTAGTGAAGGTGAAACAGAAGAATGTGAAATAAACATGTTAACAAATCTAACAGAAATAGGAGAACCTTCAGAAAGAGAAGAAAAAATGAAGAACTAAGAGAAAGAATGTGCTTTGACATACAAAAATACGATAAAATAAGAGAGACCAAATTAGATATAAATCCAAAAGAAAATTTTAAACTACCAATATTTGAAAGAAAGAAAAGTACCATAGTAATAGCTTGGAATAATGAACAACCTATAGACATTGAACAAGCACAAGGCAAAACCATAATCCAATTAATAACCGAAAGAATAATAAGACAAGAGATGGAAAAAATAAATGAAAAGACCAGGAAAACATTAAGACACATGCATTTAGGAGTTGTACAAATAATAATAAAAACCTATTTTAAGGAAGGAATAAATACACCCCTCGAAATATACCTAATGGATGATAGAATAATATCAAGTACACAAGATGCCTTAATAGGAATAGTACAAGGAAACCTAATGTACCAAAAGATAAAGTTCACAATAAAATCTAATTTCTCTATAAGCATGGCAGAAGAAAATAAAGATAAAAGTCTAGTCATATATCATAGGTTATCAGGTATAGAAATGATAGAAAAAAGCAAAGTTATGAGTATACAAATAATAAATATTTACGCTTTCACTAGCAAGCACGAAGTGAAGAATAGAAATACAAATAATTTTAAAATAGAGCCTCTATTCAGCGAAATAATAAGATACAAACTAGCTAGAGAAAACCCTGAAATGACTATACCAAATTATATAGAATTTGACTTTAATAAAGCAAAAGAAACTGCAAAAGGAAAAGCACCACAAATAATGTTCGGAAAGAGATCACTATCAATAAGAAATAAACAACAAGCATTGGAATTAATACCAATAATAAATACATTAGAACACCAAAACAATAACTAATTTGTAATAGAAATAGAATATTATGACAATAAGAAATGGAATAAACAAATAGCCTTAGTAGATATAGGAGCTACCAATTCACATATTAAACAAACAAATATAAAAACCACTGAATTAATAACATTAGAAAACTCATATTACTACCTAGACTATTACAATAATAGACATCCAATTGTACATAAAATCATACTACCAATAAGGATAAATGGTAGAAAGGAAATGTTATTACACTTACATGTAGACCCAGAACACCATGTTAATGATATGTTATTAGGAACTGACTTCCTTACATTAGTACAACCTTACTCAATTCAAGAAGAAAAAATCACAATAATAGTAAACGATGAAAGCATGATAATAAATAGGATATTGGACAAATGAATCCATTAAGAGCAACAAAAAACACATTATATATTCTAACAGAATTTGTTTATGAAAGATACAAATCAAGAAACTATTACAGTCTAATAGATACCAGAGCAGGTACTAGTCTATGCCGCAAAAATATACTACCAAAATGGAAACAAGATGGTTTTAATAAAAAAGCCATAACTGGATTAACTGGACAAACTATCATACTAGACAAATATCAACAAAATGCTAATGTACAAATAGGAAGTTACATACTAAAAATACCTATAATATACCAGTTTGACGATATGAATAATGATGTACTCTTAGGAAATGACTTTTTCCGACAATAGTATCTCATAACTATATCACATAAATCAGTTGTATTTACAACACCTTGCAGACACCAAGCAATAGCAATTAGAATAACCCAACCTAATTCCAGAACTGACCTGCCACACATCAGAGTTTTTTTAACCCAGGGTGGTGAATACCAATATTTACCAAACAAAACTAGAATACAACAAGTTCAAATAACAACTTCAAAAGAAATTTTACAAAAACAATTAGAAGATCTATGCGGAGAAGACCCCTTGGCAAAATGGAACTTAAGTGAACCCACGGCACATATAGTGTTAATAGATACGAACAAAATAATAAAAATTAGACCTATAAGACATACTCCAACAGACCTAGAAAAATTCAAAATACACATAAAAGAATTAGTGGAAAATAATTACATAAGAAAATCACAAAGTCCACATTTATCACCAGCATTCATAGTAAGAAAACATTCAGAAGAAAAAAGAGGTAAATCTCGAATGCTAGTAAATTATAAGGAACTAAATAAAAATACTAAGAGATTTGGATACCCACTACCAGACATGCAAATACTTCTTAACACAGTAAGAACAAGAAAAATATATTCGAAATTTGACTGTAAATCAGGATTTTATCATGTAAAACTAACAGAAGATTCAAAACCTTTAACAGCATTTAGCACACCTTAAGGATTTTATGAATGGAATGTATTACCATTCGGTTATAAAAACAGCCCAGGAATATTTCAAGAATATATGGATAAAATTTTTGAAAAATACAACAATTTTATATTAGTATATGTAGATGATATTCTAATAGGATCAGAAAACGAGGAACAACATAAAGAACATCTACTAAAATTCATAGAAATAGTGAAAAATGCAAGTATTATACTATCAAAAAAGAAAATGGAATTATTCAAAACTGAGATAGAATTCTTAGGAACAAAATTATCACATGGAGGAATAGAATTACAACCACATATAGCAGAAAAAATAAAGACTTTTCCTAATGTCTTAAAAGAAAAAAGAGAAGTGCAAGCTATAATAGAATTATTAAATCAAACAAGAGGTTACATACCAAATTTATCAGCAAAAACAAATTGGTTACAACAAAAACTAAAAAAGTTTAAGAAATGAGAATGGACCCCGGAGGATGAAGAGAAACTTAAAATATTAAAATAACAAACTTCAGAGTTACATAAGCTAATATTACCTGTTAAAGAATGTTCTTGGATAATAGAAACAGATGCATGTAAAACCAATTAGGGAGCAGTATTAAAATTTATTGAAATATGAGAAAAGGAAGAAAAACTAGCTAGATATACTAGTGGATCTTTCACACAAACCCAACAAAATTACCACATAAACAAAAAAGAACTACTAGCAATCTTAAAAGCTATAAAAAAGTTTGAACTATTTATAATACATACAAAATTTACGGTAAGAACAGATAATACCCAAGCAAAGAGTTGGATTAATAAAATAATAGACCCAACCATAGCAAACAAAAGATTGATAAGATGGCAGATAGAGTTAGCACATTACGATTTCTTAATAGAAAACATAATATTTTAGCTGATTTTCTATCAAGAAATTAACTATTTCACTTGTTGTAGAATGGAAACCAGAGTTCAGCAAATAGAACAGGATATAGTCTACCTAAAGGAGACAGTGGAACAATTAAAAGGAGCATTTAACCAACTACAGCTGCAAATATGTGGTCTTCAAAGTATATTTTACCAACATATAAGTACGGATCGTATTGAAAAAATGAGTGAAGGGTGTGAACCTATTAACCCACAAAATACAAGTGGGATCACAAAAATAGCCACACAAGAGGAAAACTCCACATCCATACAGCCCACTACCTACAAAGAGAGTTTACTCTCAGATCCTCCAAAATACTCCAAGAAGGATTTATTTTTACAATATATTGAGAAATTATGCCAGACCACTCAGGTCAATCAATTTATCAAAACTATTTCTCAGCAACATATAAACAAAGCGATCATAATACCAGGAGCAAATCCAAAAACAGTAAGAGTATTATTCGAAAGAGAACTTATCCACTGCATTTATCCATCTCGAGAATGTGAAGAACTTAGCCAGTTACCAAAAGAAGTATATAAAGCTGTTAAAAGTTATTTTGGTCTTACAAAGGCATCCAAAATATATGTCCGTATATTTTCAGCTATTCCAGAATTCCTTGAAGATAATGAAGAACTACCAGCTGAATATATTATAAAAATAGGAATGACTACACAAATCTTGTTTGGAGCAACCAGTATTATACCATATAAGAACGAAGAATTTGAAAAACTAATCCTAGAAAGAAGAGCTACGGGACTTAGAACAATGTATTGTGAACTAAAGGACATACAAAGCAGAGAAGGTAACATATGGATCTATGACAGCCCTGACCCACAAAAATTAATGATCTACAACATAGCAAAAATTAGACAACCTCAGTCAAAGAAAGAAGTCTTTGACAGCTGGTACCAAATCCTGCATAAAGGAGATATGACAGTGACAGAAGAAACAGCTGTTCACTACTGTAGATTGATGTGGATGGAACCACAGCATTCATGTGACTATTACAGAAAAGAACAAGAGAAGACTGACGAATAGCTGTTTATGATGTGAAGCACGTGAAGATGTCCCCTACATAAGCAGCAATTATCTTAATTATTTAGCTATGATGTAAGCACTGATGTAAGAAAAACAATAATTGTATCTGTGATGTAAGCAATGATGTAAGGAGAACAATAATTGTATCTCGTGTAAAGTCATCCCTTCTTCTATAAAAGGGGAGGCAGGGTAAGGGAGAGGGGGCAGACTATCTGGGAGAGAAAAAATTCCTCAAAAGCTTGAAGAGTCTGTTTGTAACAAGTTCGAAAGAAATAAAATATTTTTATGATTTCATCTATCAGATCTTGCAGAAAATAAGGTATGAATAACTAAATCTCTTTCCCTTAGAGAGAGTTTTGTAAGGCTCTGCCTGACTGATCTTGCAAAAAGACTCATTTGCAACCTTCTATAGTTAGACTTTATACCTAGCAGTAGGAAATGAGCTAGGTTGTGGTTGTCTGTACCGAAGTGCTACTAGTTGTTCTCGACGTATCTCTCGAATGAAGCTCTTTTGAGGGCATAGTAATCTTGAGATGGGAAGAACGTAAAAGGAGCACAGAAATCGGGGTGCATACCAAGGGTATTTTATCCACTGGTAGTAACTGGTACAGAGTAGCTCAAAGAAGTTTAACTAGGTCGGAAGCATGATGGGTCGTTTTGTTTTGAATTTTTAGGTATCCTTAGAAATCTTTCTCTACTCTTGATTTTATAATTGATTATTGTTTAATAGGACTAATGGATAATAATAGCTTAAGCATTGCCTCAGAAATCTTCGAATTAATGATTAATTATCAAGGAAGTGATAGAATGCTAGTTTTCGATGTTTACTATCCTCATAGAGTAACAAGCATGAATGAATATTATGAATTCAAATTATTTTTCTTCAGTGTTCAATGAGTAATAATTATAACAATAAATCAAATAAATCCTGGAGAAACTAGTAATATAAATGTCGAAATACTTGATGACTTAACTTTTTATGAAAGATCTTTATTATTCTATGAGAATGGTGTATTTAGTAGTTATGTCTGGAGTCCTACAACAGCATATAGACAATTTCTAAAAGAAAATGAACAAATTGGAGAAAGAAATAGACATACAGAAGAACTCGAAGAACCTCCATATGATAGTGATAGTGAAGTATCTGAGACAGAACTAGAATATATGGGAGCTCTTGAAGATTCATTGGATTACTTTCAAGAGATAGACAATATACATTATTTCGAAGAATACTATTTTACAAAAAATTATCACCTTTAACAAAGATTCGATCCTTTAAATTTTTAAAGTTTTTGATACTCCCTTTAATTTCATTTTTGCAGGAGAGATTCCACGCACCTAATCCAAGTTGGTATCAGAGCCAGTACAAAGTAAGTAATTTTAACTTAATTTCTATAATTTTCAGTATATTTATTAATAATTTATAAGCTAGAAAGAAGAAAAACTAAAATCTAATAATAAAAATAGAAATTATCCTCAAAACCGAAAAACTTTCAGTTTTTGTAGAAAGGTCACACATCCTATAAAAATTATTATAGGAAGAATATTATAGAAATTTAATTAAGAACTAGGGTATTTCACTAAATATTTTCTAAACAAGGGTATTTCACTAAATATTTTCAAAAAGAAGAGTAAAAAGCTAGATAACTCGTGTGAAGATTGAGGTTGCAGTTTGGTTTTGAACTCATCTATTCATCTTCAAAGTGGGTTTGCATTATGAAAAAGATTGAAGTTGGAGCTTGTCAAAGCTAAGGTTTGGTGAAGCTTCTGAGCTCCGGGTTAGAGATGAGGGCTTTTAGTCGGGTTGTGTTTGTGAGGAGCCAAGTTTTGATGTTGAATTGAAGGCTTTAGTTTTGTGGAGCTTGATCATCTCCTGGCATGAAGCTTTGAGTGAGCTCAGAACTTGTACTAATAGTATTTGATTCTTTGATGAGCTGATTTAAGAGTTTGACAGCTTCATGGTGCATTTCATTGCACTTGTAAAGCCCCAGCAGTACTGGGTAACATTTTCACTCCCTAAGAGATTCTTCACATATTTTTAAATGAAAATTATTGGGACCTTTCAATAGATCTAACGCTGCTGAGGACTGTCCCGTATGAATTAGAGCCTGAATAAGTGCAGTGTCGAGTACACTTGCCATTTCCCTGGCAACAGAACTGATATGTGAGTGACCAAGTTTCTTTTGAGGGCTCTTCAGCTGCACCCTATAAGATTCTGATGGCATCCTGCTTCGCACAACATCTGATACTACCCCAGTAACCTCAGCCGTAGCCCTTTCAATTATACTGTATCTACTCTTATGTAAATACTTTTCGAGGGCCATAAGCGCATTGTGGCTCATTTTCTTGCCCTCGGGCGTAGTGCTATTATTGAATTCTTGGAAAGTGTGTTGGTGATGATCTAATTTGGTTTGAAGATTCCTTGAGTTTTTGCCCAACAAATGTTTATTGAGTGGTCAATCCCATCGAATCACTCTTTCGTTGACCAAGTATTGTGTTGTTCGCTTGTTTTGTCGATCGAGCATTTCTTTATTAGACAAGTGCTCTTATTGACTTGGGTGTTTTCTTCGAAACTCTGTTACCTTAGATTTTGGCCAAACATCCCGTCACTCGTTTTGTTGAACCGCTTTTTCGTCGACCAAGCATTGTGTTGTTCACTTATTTTGTCAATCAAGTGCCTCATCGTTCATTTCGTTGAACCACTCTTTTGTCGACTAAGCATTGTATTGTTCGCTTGTTTTTTCGATTGAGCGTTTCATTGTACAACGAGTCTTGTTGGATGGGTGTTTGTGCTTAGCAAGTTTGCAGAGGCTACTTTTTGAATGGAGTTGAATGTTGAACTTGCTATTTGTGCCAATCATGTTTTGTATATGCAACTCTGAGATGAAGTTGACTGTTTAGCATGCGGTTTACACCCAGTAAGTTTGGAGAGGCAACTCTGAGATAAAGTTGAAAGTTTAGCATGCTATTTGCACCCAACTAGTTTGGAGAGGCAACTCTAAGACGAAGTTGAATGTTCAGCTTGTTATCTGCTTAGCAAGATTATAGAGACAACTCTAAGATGAAGTTGGACGTTTGAACTTGTTGTTTGCACCCAGCAAGTTTGGAGAGACAACTCTGAGACAAAGTTGAACATAGAGTTTGTTGTTTGATTCTAGCAAGTTTATAGAGATAACTCTTGGATGAAGTTGAATGTTTTGAACATGATGTTTGCACCAAGCAAGTTTATGAAGACAACTCTTGGATGGAGTTGGATGTTTAAACTTGTTCTTTGCACCCAGCAAGTTTGAAGATACAACTCTAAGTCGGAGTTGAACGGTAGACCTTATTGTTTGATCCTAGCAAGTTTAAACAAGCAACTCTGAGATGGAGTTGGATGTTTGACCTTGCAATTTTTGCATAGCAAGTTTGGAGAGGCAACTCTAGGCTGGTGTTAGACTACGAACTATTGCATGAAGTTAAGGGGTTATTGGAAGGACTCGAGCGAAGAGCAGGACATTAAACTCATTGTTTGAAGTTAACAAGTTGTAGACGAAGCTCGAGCGAATAGCAGGGCGTTGGACTTGTCGTATGAAGCTGACGAGTTGTTGATGGAGCTTGAGCAGAAAGAAGGGTGTTGAACTCGTCATATGGAGTTAAGAGTCGATATGAAGCTCGAGAAAAAAGGGGTGTTGAACTCACTATATAGAGTTAACTAGTCGTTGATGGAGCTCGAGCGAAGAGCAAGGCATTAAACTTGTTATACAGGCTTAACGAGTTGTTGATAGAGCCTGAGCGAAGAGCAGGGTGTTGAACTCGTTGTATTGAGTCAACGAGTTGCTAACAGAGCTTGGTAAAGAGCAAGGCATTGAACTTGTTGTATGGAGTTAATGATTTATTGATGAAGCTCAACCAAAGAACAAAGCATTGAACTTGTTGTACGGTGCTAACGAGTTGTAGACAGAGCTTGAGTGAAGAGCCGAAAACCAAAATCCTGGTATGAATTCAACGAGTTATTGATGGAGCTCATGTGTAGAGCAGGACATTAAGCTCGTTGTATGGAATGAACAAGTCATTGATGGAGCCCGAGCATAAGGCAGGGCGATGAATTCGTTGTATGGAGTTAATGAGCTATTGATGGAGCTTGAGTGAAGATCAAGACATTGAATTCATTATTTGGAGTTAACGAGCTGCTTACGTGGCTCGAGCGTAAAGCAGGACATTGAGCTTGTTGTATGGAGTGAACAAGTTGTTGAAGGAACTAAAGATCGAGCAGGACATTGAGCTCGTTGTATGGAGTGAACGGGCTGTTGACAAAGCTCGAGCGAAGAGCAGGAAATTGAACTCGATATTTGGAGAGCTATTGACGGAGCTCGAGCAAAAGTGGTGACCAAATTCATTGTATGGAGTCAACGAGTTGTTAATAGAGCTTGAGTGAAAGCGAGGCATTGAACTTGTTGTAGGGAGTTAACGAGTTGTTGACAGAGTTCGAGCAAAGAGCAAGGCATTGCATTGGTTATGTAGAGTTAACGATTTATTGACAGAGCTCGAGCAAAGAGCGGGATGTTGAACTCGTTGTTTAGAGTTAATGAGCAATTGACGGAGCTCGAGCAAAGAGCGAGGAGTTGAAGTCGTTATATGGAGTTAACAAGTCATTGATGAAGCTCGAGTGAAGTACAAGACATTGGACTCATTATCTGGATTTAACGAGTTGTTGACAGAGCTCGAGCGAAGAGCAACTACTGAACTCGTTGTATGATGTTAACGAGTAGTTGATGGAGCTTGAGCGGAGAGCAGGGAACCGAACTCGTTGTATGAAGCCAACGAGTTGTTATGGAGCTTGTGTAAATAGCAAGGCACTAAACTCGTTGTATGGAGCTTGGCGAGCTATTAACAGAGCTCAGGCAAAGAGCAGTCTTTGAACTTATTGTCTAGAGTTAACGAGTTGTTGACAGAGCTCGAGCAAAGAGCAGGGCATTGAACTCATTGTATGGAGTGAACGAACTATTGACAGAGCTCGAGTGAAGAGCGGGCGTTGAACACGTTGTATGAAGCTAATTACGAATTGTCGACGAAGCTCGAGCATAGAGCAAGCTATTGAACTCGTTGTTGGGAGTTTACAAGTTTTTGGCGGAGCTTGAGCAAAGACCAGGGCATCGAACTCGTTGTTGGGAGTTAACGAGTTGCTGACAGAGTGCAAGCAAAAACTAGGACATCAAAGTCGTTGTATGGAGCTAACGAGTTGTTGACGGAGCTTGTACGAAGTGCATGATGTTAAACTCGTTGTATGGATCCAACGAATTGTTGATTCACCTCAAGTGGAGAGCTAGCTATTGAACTTATTATATGGAGTTTACAAGCTGTTAGTGGAGCTTGAGGAAAGAGTAGGGCATCAAAGATGTTGTTTGGAGTTAAGGAGTTGCTGATGGATCGCAAGCAGAGAGCAGGGCATCGAACTCATTGTTAACGGAGATCAAGTGAAGTGCAGGCAACCGAACTCATTGTTTGGAGCCAATGAGTTGTTGATGAAACTCGTGCGAAGAGCAATGTGTTAAACTCGTTGTATGGAGCTAACGAATTATCGACGGAGCTTGAGTTGAGCATGGGGAACCAAACTCTTTGTTGGAGTCAATGAGTTGTGGATGGAGCTCGAGCGAAGAGCGATAGTTGAACTCGATATATGAAGTCATCGAGTTATTGATGGATCTCGAGCGGTGAGGAAGGCGTCAAACTCGTTCTTTGGAGTCAACGACTTGTTGATGGAGCTCGAGCGGTGAGCATGGTGTTAAAATCGTTGTATGGAGTTAACGAGTTATTGACAGAGCTCGAGTGAAGAGCAAGGTATTGAACTCGTTATACGGAGTTAATGAGTGATTGACAAAGCTCAAGCAAAGAGCGGCAACCAAACTCATTGCACGGTGCTAACGAGTTGTCGATAGAGCTTCAAGCTATTGAACTCGTTGTATAGAGTTAACGAGTTATTGATGGAGCTCGAGCAGTGAGAAAGGCATCGAACTCGTTGTTTGTAGTCAGTGAGTTGTTGATGGAGCTCGAGAGGTGAGGAAGGCATTGAACTTGTTGTTTGGAATCGACAAGTTGTTGAAGGAGCTTGAGCGGTGAGGAAGGTGTCGAACTCATTGTATAGATTTAAGGAGTTACTGACGGAGGAACTCGAGTGGCGCACAGAGCGCCGAACTCATTTTGTGGAGCAAATGAGTTGTCGGTGTTATGAGTCATCTTAATATTGTACTTTAACTGGTGCACCAGAGAAGCCATAGAGTGTATAGTCGGCTGGCTTGAGCCGGTCCCAGAAGAGCTTGAGGCTCTTGAAAGTGTTCATCAAAATGATGTTTATTGATCTGCTGTTGTCTACAATGATGCGTCGTACCTCATGATTCACCATGCAAAGGTTTATGACAAATGCGTCGCAATGAGCTGTTCGAACACCTTCTAAGTACTTGTCGGAGAAAGACATGGGGACCCAGATGCTTTTGGCAGGCAGGATGTTATATACTGAGTTGACTTCTCTCACGAAGGTTTTGCGAGAGGAGTTGGAATCTCCCCCATCGGCCCTCCGTGGATGGATAGCAGAATGACCATGTATTCTGAGTCTTGGGATTCTAAGGGATTTCTTGACGCTTATTAGCTCCCCATGCCTAGGGGTTTCGACATTGTTGTTTTGTTTGAAAAATTGAGAGAGAGAGCCCCGGCAAATCAGACTTGCAAGTTCTTCTTTTAGGGCTCAGCCATTGTTAGTGGTATGTCTATGGTCTCTGTGAAACGTGCACCACTAGTTCTTATCCCTTCTCTTTGTAGTTGTGGTCATCTTGGAGGGAGGACAGACTATTCCGTCCTTTTCAACTGTCATGAGCATGGCTGACCCACTTGTGTTAAGGGGACTAAACTTTTTGAAGCGTGGTGTCAAAGATAAACGACATTGAGCTGCGCTATATTTTCGAAACTTCCTAGGTCCTTCCTCGTTTGTATTCTTCAGTTTGTTCCCGGAAGGTGAATCCTTCATGCCTTGAGGATAAAGAGCTTCCTCGGCTCTAATATTGTAACCTGCCCCTAGCTCAGACAATTTATACAATTAAAAGACAAATTATTTATAGTATAGTACAACTGCCCACCACAGGCTGCCTTTCAAAAGGTGGTTAACCGGATTGGTGACTCTTGATCATAGACATTACTATTTATTAATATAATTCCTTTGCAACTTCCGATATGGGACTATTTAACATCTCATTTTCTCCTCTCTCTCCTTACTCCGTGTACACACAGAGAAACCACAGCAGGTCCCACTATGTGCCACACCGGCATGAACAGAGAAGACAGCGAAAGCAACAACATATTTCATCCGGGTGGGCCCCCTTGAAATGCTGACGTCATCAGAAAATTCAAACATCACATATGTGCTGTGTCTCCAAGCCGTGGGACCCCCCTACTTCCATTTTATTACACAAATGCCATCCTTCTTATATATATATATATATATATATATATATATATATATATATATATATATATATATATATATATATAATACTTTAGAAATTACGGGATGTTACATACACCCTCCCTTCAGAAATTAGCGTCCTCACTGAGCACGGGGCATGCACAATCTAGTGCAGGATCTACTTTCTAGCCGATGTGGAGCATCTGCTCTCCTATCTTCCCGACTAATCATGATGCCGGAACCCACCGCCCGATCAATCATAGTCCCAGATTTAATTGAGGGCTCACCACAGTTCAGGAATCCACCGCCCGACTATATAAACATGCCCCACACTCGGTGTCGAAAGTCAGCTCTGATAATATTTGTAATATCCCTGCCCCTAGCTTAGACAATTTATACAATTAGAAGACAAATTATTTATAGTATTGTATAACTACCCACCACAGGCTGCCTCTCAAAAGGTGGTTAATCGGATTGGTGACTCTTGATCATGGGCATTATTATTTATTAATATTTAATTCCTTTGTAACTCCCGATATGAGACTATTTAACATCTCATTTTCTCCTCTCTCCTCACTCCGTGTACACACAGAGAAACCACAGCGGGTCCCCCTATGTGCCACGTCGGCATGAACAGAGAAGACAGCAGAAGCAAAAGCATATTTCATCTGGGTGGGCCCCTCTTGAAATGCTGACGTCATCAAACAATTCAAACAGCACATATGTGCTGTGTCTCCAAGCCTTGGGACCCCCTACTTCCATTTTATTACACAAATGCCATCCTTCTTATATATATATATATATATATATATATATATATATATATATATATACACACACACACACACACACACACACACTATATAATATACTTTAGAAATTACAGGATGTTACAAATAAACTTGTCACACCTTTCCATGAGCTCAGTGTAAATTTTAGGAGGCTTTCATTGCTTCGGCTATGAATTGCTTGACAAAAATTTTTCAACAGTTCTCTGTCTCTTTGCTTTAATTCCAACAGGGAATAACTTATTTTTTTTGCCTTGCGGTTAGCAATGAAGTGCGCTATGAAGAGCTCCTCGAGCTGGTTGAAGGTGAATATTGATCTGGAGTGAGGTTAGAGTACCATTCCCATGTTGATCCTTTCAAAGTTGTTGGGAATGTTTGATACATGAGCGCATCGGTGGCATTATAGACTATCATGAGAGTTTTAAAACTCTTAATATGGTCAGCCGAGTCAAATTCACTATCATAAGATTCAATTTGTGAAGCTTTGAAATTCTTTTGAATGGGTGCATCGAGGATGGATTTGCTGAAAGGCGGCCGACTGGGCGGTAAGTCCTGCTGGAGCGGTTCCCTTCATGTTTTATCTACTTCAGGACTCCTTCTTCTTTTCGGATGCAACGAAAGACTTGGTCATCCTTCCCCATGGATCTAGTTGATTCGATGGATTCTTATTCTCTAGAAGGAGTAGAGTTGTGGCTCCCATGAGCGTCGACCCTGATCATGAGTGCCTAGGATGGCTTGGAGGATGCCGTCCTTGAAGTTTTCCAGTTCAGCCCTAGTGACTGGGGCCTCTTGCTCTTTGTTTCTCTCAAGTTGCTTTCGAATCTCAAGAGTCGGACTTCTTTCTGCAGTGCACCTCATATGAGAGGAGGAGCGTCTTGATCTCTTCCTTCGGGGAGAGCTGCTTCTTCGATTCTCCTAACGTTGTGAGCGGGAGGCCTCGGTACGAGTATGCCTTTCATCAAAATGGATCCTTAGATCGGTCCCCTTTTGTCTGGCGTTGATGATTTGACGGAGATCTCTTTATCCCTGGGTACCTCGCGAGGCCATCGAGTCACTATCAGCATTATGGAATGAGACATGATCGTGTAGAGGGTACTGTTCATGACGTCTTTGTCACGAGCCACCCAGCACCTCTCCGTTGATGGGAGCTAAATTAAGGTGCTGCTATTGATCTGGATGGTGAGGAGGAATAGGGTCCTCTACATGAGGAGCTTATTAACGAAGAGGGTTGGCTATACGGCTTGAGGCCGCTGCTCTCCCTCTTAAATTTGCTGGCATGATGGGAGAGTTCGGTGTTTTTCATGATAAGTCTGATATTTGATGTAGATTTGTGTAGCCTTCCCACAGACGGCGCCAATCCATTGTTGCTTATTTTAGTGTGTGAGCAAACATATAGTGAGTTCATATTTTGAAGGAAACTATCAAAGATCTAACCTTTGATCGTCGCCGTAAAATGTGGTTAGAGCTCCTGAGATTGGATCTGGATTGTTGAAAGAGCACCTTGATCTTAATCCAATGGTTGTTTACTCGGCCGATGGACCTAAAAAAACCTGAAACACCAGGGATGGCCCCGACGACAGACCCTTCGATGCTCAAGTCAGAACCAGAGAGAGAAAGAGAGTTTGAGAGAGAAATTGCATATTATTGATACCTTCTGACTGGGGGATGAGGAGGGTGGGTGGGGGGGGGGGAAGTATCTATAGGCCTAAGAAACAATTAGGAGATCGAGATGAATCTGTTATCTTTTGTCTGATTCTCTCCATTTTAAGAGATAGAATCAGTTATTCTCCTGTTTGGGGATAAGAGATTTGACTTACAGCCCTCATGGAATGTATGTCTTTCTTAGTATGCCCATTCGCTTTTAATGGGCTTGAAAGCGGGCCATGCCTTATTAATGAGTCTAAAGAAGGCTTGAACCTGTTGAAGAGACCCTTAATCTGCTTGTAGAATCTTTAGGATCTGTGCTGGAATCGTTTGATCTTGATTTGCTACGATTTTTACCAAGATCAATTTTGAAAGATTAAGGAGGACACAATTCATAATTAAACATGTGTAATGCACGTGTTAAGAATATTAGTTAAGAATATAATGATAGAGATCAAGATATACATAATGATAGAAATAGGTTGAGGAAAATAAATATGGGAATGTGACCGAAATGAATTAAAGAACAATTATATGGTTGGACCACTATTCACAATGGGGGGTCATTCTTTCGCTTCTATGATTCATCTCTTCCTTCTTTCCACTACCTGCTATCGATTGATTTCTGACGTGGTAGTTGAGTAGTGGTTGGCACAAACTGGAAAATCAAAATCTCAAGGGTATGCCGGTATGGTTTATAAAAATAGCTAGGGTTTTGCCAAAATGAAAGGCCAAGTAATATTTTCAAAAATGGCCAAATTTATAAAAACCCCACTTGAACTTTGGGTCATTTTAAAAAAAATGCACTAAATTTTTTTATTATTTAAAAAACCGTACAAAATTATAGGTTAAAAAAACTCACTTTAACGGAGTTAGGTTTCCATTAGCTAAATTTTAAAAAATCACTTTAATCTTTCATTTGTGTTTAGAAAAACATCAGTTAACTAATTATATGTTTAAATAAACTCATCTGAACTAACCCTAACTCTAACCCTAATCATAACTCTGGCCGTGTGTGTTTTTTTAAACTATAGTTTTGTACGGTTTTTTTATATAAAAAAACTTAGTGCGATTTTTTTAAAATGGTCCAAAGTTCAGTGTTTTTTTTTATTTTAAAATTTACCCTTCCAAAAATATTAACCTCTTCACTTATAGTATGTTCGCACAACATTTTCTACCCATTTCCTTTTGGTTTTGCAGATAATTTTTCTACTGCTCAAAATTATTACTAAAGAATTAATGAGGATAGATTTTGAGCTATCACAATAATACAAATAAAGGAGAACAAAGCTAAAAGAAAATAAATAAGGGGATTGCGACTATGTATGTCTGAAAGAGTAATTACAGTTGGACCACTACTCCACTATCATGAAATTAAGGTGGCCTATCTTCCTTGCTTCTTTAATTTTCTCCAACATCATCCTTGAAAAGAGATAAATTCCAACACATAGGGTTGCTTATGATTCTTTAAGTCGTAGTCCAACACCATTATGAATAAAGACTGGAAGACTGGGATTTTCACCAAAATGAACACTTTTTTTACCGGACACAATGAACACTTGTTCTCCAATATCTTTTGAAAAATACTTATCACAATTACTAAGTTGTACCTTAGATGGTGAAGAGTTCATATGAGTGAAGGAATATTTTCTTTTCGAAACGAAACTAGATGTAGCCCTTTTGTCAAATTAAGATCTCTTTCTGCAACAAAAAGGGGAGAGGAACAGATTATTTGACCAGGATATGTATAGTTCTGAGTCAAATTAATGAGAGAATATTTTGGTAACAATAATCTTCATTAACACTTGGGATTCCACCATCATGATTTTTTTCGCTGAATTTCCACCATCATGAATGCAGTAGAAATTGTTAGATCTCCATTCATGATAGATATTCATGACAGATATAAGTATAAAACTTGTCAGACTTCAGCAAGTTATATAATGAAAAAAGTAAAAAAAAAGAAGTTCCAACTTATAAAAAGAATAAACATCTAAACGGCAGCAACAAAGGGCAACTTTTTTTTAGTAAGCAGTGCAATTCCAGTGGAGCTTTCCCCCAGCTGTCTCTGGTTCTTCATAGCAGTGAGTCAAAGAACATTCACCAGCAGAGCACCTTCCTTATTCAATTATTCACTTCCCATAGTCCCATATACGTTAACTCAGCCCCCACTCCTCCAACCATTACTCATTACTTTATGAGAAATGCTACACTTACATTGTTTCTTACCCCAAACATACATGGGATTTGTCTTTTAGTGATCATTGGGTCCATCTCTCACTAAAAGACAAATGAAAAAGGTCCAATCACCACTAAAAGACAAACCCCATGTATGTTTGGGATAAGAAACAATGTAAGTGTAGCATTTCTCTTACTTTATTTCTCACTCATTCAGAACATGCTTCCAATCTATTCTGGATTATTACTATGGGCCATTGTTAGGGCCGGCAAGGGTTTGGACTTGGGGCCAATTCTTTTGAATTCACCAATTGTAAAGCTAAAGTAATTGAAAACTCATGTAATCTCAAGTAGATGTCATGAATATTGGTTTTAGATTCCCCACAAATTTTCTACTTTCTTCTCAAATTTTCACCTGGAGTTTGCGACTCATACGTGTCTGGTAAAAAAAGTGTTCTGACTTGAGCGATAACGGCTACTCATTCCATTGTACAACTTCAAGAGAGATGCGTGCCGAGTGTTTCAAATGTGAGACAGAGATTTTTTTATATCTTTGTATTTATTGTGTAATAAAGAGTATTGATTTTCTCAGCATATTATTGTATTTTTGTGGTTGTGAGATCTTGTAATTATTGTTGTGTCATGTTTTTTTTTTTTAAGGAAAATGGGAATATGGTCACCCTGTTTCATTAATAAGAGCTTAACGAAACAAATCCAGAGTACTGGGCCAGATTACAAATTACAGACAGAAAATAAAACATATATGAAGCAACATGACCCGTACAAACAACAAATTCCTCCAACAACCCTGGAGGGTGGGCCGACAAACAAGCTCGGTCCAGCAAAATTGTATGTATGTCAGTTTAGCTTTGTCCACTGCCTCCACGGCACATGCAAACCCACTTGAAACAAGTCTGGCAGGATTTTTTCACCCGCCGATCCCTGTCTTCTCCTCGCTGGGGGGACCCCATCTTTGGGCCCAAGCCCCGCATATAGAGTTTTGACAGCCGCCAAGCTCTGTTTGTACCTCCTATCCTCCCACAATCATGCAATAATCACTCCCTCACCAAAAATCGTAGAGAGAGTCATGAAGAGGATACCTTCACCTCTCTCACGCCCTTGTTATCTCCAGTGAATTCTCACAAATACAGATGAACACCAACATGGAGTAGTGAGGAGCAACATCTTCACTCACCCACTCTCTCATTCTCTCTCTCAATCAGAAAACCAATGCAAAACCCAGTTGATTGAAGTATCACCTTCTCCTCTCGTCACAACGGGCAATGGGTTGGGCGTCAGCTTCCATTATGAGGGCGTAGTGATGGTGATGTCCCGTCGACTGTGGTCATCAGGAGAAGCAGCCCGGATGCAGCCTCCCAAAATATCCTCCACTCAACCTACAAATGCACCAACAGCCCCCACATCCACTACCAAAGAGAGAGCCGTGCAGAGGATACCTTCACCTCTCTCACGTTTGTGCTTTCTCAGGTGATTTCTCACCAAACTACTATCTCGCTTCCCCCACCCAAAAACCCCGCTCCAAGAGAGAGCCGTGGAGATGATACCTTCACCTCTCTCACGCTCTTGCTCTCTTAGGCGATTTCTCACCACACAGACACACACGCTGTAAGAGGCAGTGGCCTAAACTGGAGGAAGCTCAATAGTAGGATAGTAGACGCTGTGAAGACTGCACCGGCGACATTGTTGGACCCCCCGAAAGTTGAGACAAGAGAGCGCACATCATGGAGGGACCCCATCTTCGGTCCCAAGCTCCACAATCGTGCAGTACAATACATCGCTGCCCTCCCCACCAACACACTAATCCCCCAATCCCAACCTAATCCCCCTATGGGGGTGGACGACAGCAGAACCATCGGCCACCGGTGCGGCCTCGAAAACCACCCGTCGCCGAAGAAGATTGTCGAAGCTGGCTGTTCGGAGGCGCCAGCTAGAAGAGCGGCACGCCTCTCGAAACTGGAGATGGCAGCAGATCTCTATGTCGATCGAGAATAGCAGCGGGGGGGAGGGACGACGGTGGGGGAGCATCGGCGACAGCGGCAGTGTTGAAGAACACTCGTTGCCGAAAAGGGGGCCGACGTTGATATCAGCGAGCTCCACCTAATACTGGAGGCGACAACATCAGCGGGTGGGCGGTGCTCTGAGTAGTCCTCAACGGTGGAGAGGCGGCTGCCGAAGCATTGGTGACTCCGCGAACCCCACCCAAGGAGGTCGCCAGCATCTACATCGGCGCTACCATCGCACGACAATGGCCTCGAAGACCCACCAACGAGTCTTGGTCTGGAGTCTTATTATTGGTGTATCTAGATCTTGTGAGGATGTTGATTTCCGTTCTTGGGCACTACATCTGAGATATAGAAAACCAGGCTCCAAATGATTTTTGTAAAATATCTTGAGAAAACTCTGGTTGTACTAATGCTAATTAATCACAAATACTGCAATCAAATTGTAACGCCCCGAATCCTAAATCATTGAATTCGAGATGTTCTTCAGGATCTTTTCACTTTCTTTGAGTACAATTTTACAAGGAAATATAAACTTTTTCTTTTTACATCAGAGTTACACATATTACATTCAAATTTTCACAGCGGAAGCAAAAAAATACAACATTTACATAATGAACAACAACATGATATACTCTTTATGCATCCATTCCTCTTTACATGTAATTTATCCTGCATACAAAACTGTGGGTACGTCAGTTTATTCAACCGATGATAATTATACATGGCCATCCTCTCTATGCTAGAAACAGTATAATGAATCTCATTTCTTAACAAATCACAACTTGTTCATAATAAGCATGTAAATCAAAAGGGAACTTTTAGAGATGTCGTGTCGTGATTGTGCACTTAATCCTTAATGCAATTATTTAATTTTCACATGACACTAATGCACACTTGTTCGAATTCTATGCATCCCATACTACATAGGTTCGAGGGCAAGCCTCTTAATCGTTCTTCATTTTTGTAGGGTTCAATCCCCCGCCATGACTTACTCTACTTCTGTAAATTCAATGAGTATCCTAGATGATTCTATGAGTACAAGCATGTATCCTGGCCCCTGGAGTAGAATTTCGCGCCATGTCTTGACTCGTCAAGCATGCATTCTGCGACAATTCAGCCTCCTCCCTGAACACAATCCTCTTGCAGTCACCAAAGCATCCCATGAGCGTGACTAAAGTGCGATCATTACTGAGTTGTGCCCGCGCCATGTCTTGACTCATCAAGCATGCATTCTGCGGCTCACACACCCGCACCGTACCCTAGCTCTCATACTCATGTTTTTCTCTCACCTTCATCACCTCCACACTATGTATTAAAGTTACATTAGAATCATGAATAAAAATCAAGCTCTAGAGTTAGCCTCTCCATCAACCGGACTTATCATTTCATTTCACTTGACCAACCTTGGTCTATTTCTCACATCATTTCATTTCACTGCCGGGGAGACTTAGCTACTCCTTCGTTCAATTTCAATTTCACAATATCCAATTGAGCATCATCAGCTCATCATTCATTTTAGAGTCTCACAGACTTTCTCATCATGATTTAGCCTTTCATAATTATTCATTTAATTCTCAATTCTCATCTATGATTCATTTCACATAATTCATACAGCCATAAACAGAGTCCATCGACTTAAATCATAAGGTTCACAATTACCAACAGCAAATAATATGAATTCAAATATATCAAAGTCCACTCTGTACAGTCGACTTGGAAGAACACCAGTCGACTTATACAGTCACATACAGGTTCCTCAAAAATGCTCGGGATAGTCGACTGTTGTACTCAACCAGTCGCCTGCCTCGCAACTTTCCATGTTCACAATATTATTCACAAGACAGTCGACTGTTCATCGATCAGTCGTCTGTCTTGGAGATTTCAAACAGCACAATTCTAAGTCCAGATCAGTCGACTTGCTACACGCATTCGGTCGACTGGACAGATCCATTTTCAATTTAAGGAGATCATCTACAGTTCTTACATGCACTCGCATCATGATGTCAATTAACAGTATACATAAATTCATGTTTCTTAGACAGAGTCTCTTATTGTCCAGTAGCATTACAACATGAATGTTCAGTTACTAATATGCTCTTTCTTTAGAGAAGAATACTCTAAACATGCATTCACATAGTTCATACTTTCTTACGACAACGAAGATATAAATCTCAAGTCATCATACTGGGTCTACATAAATAAAATATCTTTATTCATGGAACTTCCAAACAGTCATATTCAGATTGAAGCACCAGTCGACTTAACACAACATCAGTCGACTGCTCCGACAATTTAAGTTATTAATCACCATTAGTTCTTTTCATTCATTTACTTTCCCTCCATCATATGTGTCACAGGAAAAAATATACATATAATAATCACACCATCATGTCTATTTGCACACATTTTTATCAGCACATTATGAAAAGTAGTGTCTCGTACCAGTCGGCTGTCTCACATGGCAGTCGACTGTACCGACAGTCTCGTTCTCAATACTAATAGCATGTTCAAGCAATTTCAACTACATTCAATTCACTTTTGTAACATGGTATCAATCATAGTAATTATAGTATCATTCCTACATTAGAAGTCCTGAGAAACACCCACCTTATATGAAGAAATAAACGTAATCCCGCAAAGTTCTTCAACACGGTACTGCACTCCTTGCTCCTTTGTTCCACACCGAGCTCCTCAGAAATGCTGCTTGTCTCCACAGAAAAGCTCCCACACAAACTCACAAATACTCTCTTGTAATAGTAATCTTAGAAAATTTTAGTGTAAAAGAGATAGGGGATAGGAGGGGTATTTATACTAGGAGATAAATAGAATGGAGGGTTAAGATACATTGGGGAGTTGGAGAATCAAGGGCTGAGATCCAATCGGGAGTTGAGAAACTACCCACACCTCAAGAGTAACTACCCATGACTCAAGTCCATCACTTCCACAATCCGGCCAAGCTTGTGTCTTGTGCACGTGTACATGGAGTGCACGTGTACACACAAACCCCACTCCATAAAAATGCACATCAATACCCGGAAAAAGAAGAAAAGGATGCTACACATACAAGTTGTAGGAATTTAAATAAATAAAAGGTTAAGTTTATGGGCTTAAGTTCGTTTGGACCAAAATATTTTAAAAGAGAAAATAGACAAATCGACATTTGGGCTTTAAGAAGAATACTTTATCGAAAAATAATACTTTATTCATCATGTGGAGAAAAATAAGCTACACAAGCACACCATATGAAAATAAATAAATAATCTTTAAGTATTAAGAAAAATCGGGGTATTACACAAATGATAAACTAATTGTGCCCATACATGACAAACATGCGATATATACCGACAGATCTAGACTATTTATAGAAGAAAGAATGATCGTTGATGTTATTCCTTGGGTAAGTCACATCCTATACTAAAATTAATTTTAATTTTCACAAAAAAATACATCAAAAGGACCATTTTTATTAATACTGACCAGAATACAAACTCCTTAACATGATCAACAACTCATCTAAAAGGCAGAACAAGGCAAAAGCACATCTAGAAGAACCAAATATGAGACATATATGTTTCATGTTCAGCTGAAACAAAGATGAAAAAGCCACCATGTTAAGACTTTCATCTTTGCTCACTTTTTGACAAAGTGAGTAACCATTAGATGGCCTGGTTGGTGTCATGGTTGGATGGTTGGTGGCATAGTTTCTACAATGTGATGCATGCAACATAGTTGTTTATTTGACTTGTCATTTTTAGCTATAAATTGATGTCGTCGGATAGCTAGGAAGAAGTAATAGAAACTACGAGAAAAACAAAGCATTAAAAGAGTGAATTCTGTTTTATTAATCACTCATTTTTCTTATATGTGAGAGATTAAGTTGGTTATCTTTTGAGTGGTCATTTGTGTGATATATAGTGACTTTATTTCTTGTATTCTCCATTTTATTATAGTAAAATCTGTCAGAGGATCTACCCCACAACTTGTAGTGCTAATAGCGGCAACACACCACAAGCAATAGAAACTTCCAAGACTTTGATAAACCAAGAATAAGCCACCACAATATATGAAAAATCTCACAAGAACACAATAAATATGCAAAGATAACCAATACTTCTTATTCTCCAAGAAATACAAAGATTACAATAGATATTACAACTCTCAATCTCTCTCTCACATTTTAAACACTCGGCACAATCTCCTCTTGAAGTTGAATAATGATTAGATCAATTCAGATAACTAAACCCTAGAGTTTACGGTTATATATATAGCCCCCAAATAAACCCTAAAAGATAAACACAAATTTAGCAATTGGGCATTTAAACTCGTAAGCCCAAAAACAATCAGCCGCCGATGTCGGTCGACCGCACCCCCAAGGTCGATCGACCGCAACGTGTAGAACCAAACCCGAGGGCTGACCGGTCAACTATTCCCCCAAGGTCGGTCGACCGTCCCCTCCTCTGTTGGACCTGTACACTCGCAGAACTCTCAGCATACTAGATCGGTCGGTCGCACCCCCACGTCGGTCGACCGCAACTCTCCAGGTTGCATTCTTCTACTCGCTGCTTGTCTTCTCTTGTTTCTTTGTCTCATCCTCTTCTTCTCCAACTTCAAGTACTCAGTGCCTACGTGTATTTGAGGCCAAACCCTAACAATCTCCCACTTGGACCAAATACACAACGCTTCAAAGTTATTGCCATCTTCCCTCGCATTATTTCTGCCAATCTCCCACTTTCATGGAAGACCCAAGTACTCTCCACTCTCATAAAGAGCACCTCTGCCACTCCACCACATGGAGCGCACCAACCACCCCTCATCGTCTCATGAAAGATGTGCTCCACCAATTGCATAGAGCACGAATACCGAAGAAATAATCTCACGTGTCGAATTCCGTGTTATGAGACTCCCCAACTCGCAAGATCTCCATCAACACCAGACATGGTTCAAAGCCTCTCAATGCACCATCTGCACTAGAAACCTTCGTGGACGACACCTCCACAAACTCTGCAGACTGTTCAACCCCTACAGTCCCAATTCAATTACCCTTATCAACATCACTCTGCATATCGATTCCAGTGCTCTCTATCACACAAGAGCGACTTGAAGCTTTAGCTGCCAATTCGCAAACTTCCCTCTCCGCAGCAATGTCTTGCCCTCTAGGATCACTTCCATAGCCAGCAGCTCCCACTAAATTAGTAACCTCTCCTCCACAACTGAAAGAACTCGGTTGCACCCCACACAACCTACAACTCGATTCCGGCTGAGAGTCAACTACAGGAGAAATATCCCTCATGTCTCTAAGTAAATACAGTGTTTGTAATGCCCCGATTTTCGGTAACTGGAAAACCGTGACATAAGTCAGAATCTTTCTTTAATTAGCCACAATACACAGAAAAATAAGAAAATTTAAAATTTTTTATTCAACACAAATGTATTACAAATCTGAATGTTACAAAATTGCAATACATTACAACAGCATTACAATAATACCTTGACAATGCCAAGTGTTACAACTTTCAACATATTACATCAGAGTAAAATGAATAAAGAACAACACTTGGTATTCCACTTGGATGCTTTCCAACAAATAAATAATTTACAACAATTTACAGCAGAAAACTTAAATGAAATCGACTCCTTGCTCTCTCGCCTTGAGTCCTCCTGAATCCTGTACCTGTACCTGTACTTGTACATATATTTCTGTAATCCAGTACCTATTGAAGTGGAGACATCAGTATTCACTGACGCTTTAAGGCTGATAATTAGCAGCGAATCTCAACTATATCAAACAGATTGATGAAAAGAGAAACGTGTATATATATTTGATGTGTCAGTGTATATTATGACTTAGACTCTAATGCAAGATTACTAAAGCAAGGATGCACTTATTCTAATGCAAGCAAGATTCTGGAACAGTATGCAGCCCATACTACATACGTCCTATATCAAGCCATTTCTTCATATATAGGGATTGAACCCATGCCATGAATTCTACTTTGTACCCATCCTGTTCCTGACATAATACGACATGACTGGCGACTATTGCCCGGCGTACCGGATCTCACTCAAAGCCAACACAAATTACAAGATACTTGTCAACCTTCTTCTGAGCCCTCAACTGGTCATGAGAAGGCATAGAACCTGACGCAATCGTAGGGTCTATTTTCCTAGGAAACCCTCTCATTCTTATCATGGCATATTCAGGAATTAATAATCAAGATACGAAACTCGTGCTCCCAACTTGTTATGAAAAAGCACTGCCCGTATTCCTTTGATAAGGGAATACATCCTGATAACACTACCTAGTGTCAGCCTATAGGAGAGATTGGATTATAGGGTATCATCCCTAACACCAACTCTCACCATTTGGCAATTTATAGATAAAAATGGTTAAGTAACTGTTATTATCCTAACGATTTCACTAACCCTAACCAAACAAGCGAGACATACCACTGTACTTCCAACTTGACATGAAAAAGCACCGTACGTGTCCCTCTTCTAACCAAACAAGCGAGACATGTACTGTGCTTCTAACTTGACATGAAAAAGTATCATACGTGTCCCTCTTCTAGCTAAACAAGCGAGACATGCACTATGCTTCCAACTTGACATGAAAATGCACCATACGTGTTCCTCTTCTAACCAAACAAGCGAGACATGCACTGTGTTTCCAACTTTACATGAAAAAGTACCGTACGTGTCCCTCTTCTAACAGAACAAGCGAGACATGCACTGTGCTTCCAACTTGATATGAAAAAGCACCGTACGTGTCCTTCTTCTAACTAAATAAGCGAGACATGCACTGTGCTTCAAACTTAACATGAAAAAGCACCGTATGTGTTCCTCTTCTAACCAAACAAAAGAGACATGTACTGTGCTTTCAACTTGACATGAAAAAGCACCGTACGTGTCCCTGTTCTAACTAAACAAGCGAGACATGCACTGTGCTTTCAACTTGTCATGAAAAAGCACCGTACATATCCCTTTTCTAGAGAGTGTAACAATTTGTCGATACAATTAACCAAGTCTTAGTCTAGACTTTTCAAGATCTCATCGGATCCACTCACAGCCTACTTATTCAAGACAATACGTACATACGAGCCCAATGAGCTTCATACCAGACAATAACTTACATACGAGCCAAATAAGCTATGTATGAGACCAACAGCTACATACGGGCCAGTCGAGCCACATATGAGATGGCAACCTACATATTAAAACAACCATACAGATAATCAACCTAGAAGCAACCAAATATGCTTACTAGCAAAACTTGATCTTCTATAATTAGAAGGAACAGAAGAGTCCACTAATAGTCTAGTACAAACATACTACCAAAGAAAAGTACGGAAAGCGACATAAAAACCATCCGACAGCCTAGAAGCAACCAGTGCTGCGCTTGTCGAAATTTGACAGAAATATACTTTTTTAGAAAAGTAAGAACATCTGCCACAACTCTCTAGTGGAACACTATTTCAGATTCTGTAAGGAATCCAAAATTCGGTCCATCGAACACACGCAAACAGTTTAACCCAACTCCAGATTTTCAACAAAAGTTGAAACTTCGCAAGCTGGTAACTTTTGCTCCACTCGCCGGAACCTAACGAAACGGGATAATTTGAAAAGGTGGGAACATCTACTAAAACTTCCTAGTTGATCAGTTGCTCAGATTCCGTAAGGAAATCCAAGTTTCTACCCATCGAATATACGCAAACAGTTATCAAACTACCGATTTTCAACAAAAAGTCGAAACTTCCGTAACTTGTAACTTTTGCTCCACTTATCGGAATCTAATAAAATTGGACAATTTGAAAAGGTGGGAACATCTACTAAAGCTTTCCAGTTGACCAGTTGCTCAGATTCCGTAAGGAAATCCAAATTCCTACCCGTCGAACATACACAACCAGTAACAAAAACAACCAACTTGACCCAAGGAAAACTGAAACTTTGAAAGACTATAACTTCTACTCTGCTTATCGGAATTTAACCCGAGATGCCAATTCGGAAAGGGGAGAACGTCTACTACTACTCCTTAGTTGGTCCGAACTTCATATTCAACTAGTAAAGCACTCTAAAACTACAAGGAAGTCAAACAGATACAATTTCAACCTGCCGAAATACACAACCAGCTGAAAACTTTCAAAGCCTATAACTTCTACTCTGCTTGTCGAAATTTAACCCGAGAGGTCAATTCGGAAAGGAGAAGATGTCTAATATAACTCTCTAGTTGGTCCGAACCTCAGATTCAACTACTAAGACACTCTAAAATCTCAAAGAAGCAAAACAGCGAGACCTAGTCAAGACAGTTGGTTGCTGTATTTTGCAAACGGCATAACTCCTACTCCGCTTATCAGAATTTAACCCGAGAGACCAATTCGGAAAGAGAAAGATGTCTAACAACTCTCTAGTTGGTCCAAACTTCAGATTCAACCAGTAAGACACTCTAAAACATCAAAGAAGCAAAACAGCGAGACCCAGTCAAGACAGCTAGTTGTTGTTCCTTGCAAACGGCATAGCTCCTACTCCGCCTATTGAAATTTAACCCGAGAGGTCAATTCGGAAAGGGGAGGACGTCTACTACAACTCTCTAGTAGGTCTGAACTTCAGATTCAACCAGTAAGACACTCTAAAATATCAAAGAAGCAAAACAGCAAGACCCAGTCAAGACAGCTAGTTGTTGTTCCTCGCAAACGGCATAACTCCTACTCCGCTTATCGGAATTTAACCCGAGAGGTCAATTCGAAAAGGGGAGGACGTCTACTACAACTCTCTAGTTGGTCCGAACCTCAAATTCCGCAAGGAAACCCCAGTTCTACCCCCTCGAACCTACTGCGACACTAATCCCAAACAGTGAGTTCACTGTTTTTGGCGAAACTCGCACTGTTTTGGGGAAACGGCTCGTTTCACCCATCAAATTACTCCGAAAAATCCAAAAATCCCCAAAATTTCCATCATGGTAACAACACATAAGAGAACATCCCACATAAATTTCTGGTCAAAATTCCATCATTTACGTAGTCAAATAAAATCAACCATACAACAACCAAAACTTAATTTTTATGGTTCTAATTTGTGTTCTACAACTCCAAACTTTGTATGCCTCATTATTCTAGTCCATAAAGTGATTATGCATATGAATCTAGTCCAAATAACATATAACAACCAAATAAACAAACAAACAAACATGAGTTGAGAACCCCCATCTTGATTTTGGTTGGAAGGACTAGCTAGCTTGCCTTCTCCTCCTTGCTTGCTCCTTATTCTTGCTCTTCAAGAACACCCTCCATGAATGGAACCCATGAAACCCAAGCTCTCTTTTCCTTTGATTTGATCCTCTCTTTCTTTTCTTTCTCAAATTTTTCTAAATAGAACTAGTAGAACAAGAAGTAGGAGTAGAAGAAGGGTTGAAATGAGATTGGGATGAGATGAGAACACCATGTAAAAGGGTTTCTAACCCTAGGAGTAAGGGAGGCCGGCCCAAAATGGAAGGAGAGAAGTTTTTTTTTTTTTTGGGGGGGGGGGGGGGGTTATAAGACAAAGGGTTAATTTTTATGGTGAAAATGAAAGCCAAGTGTCCATGTTCTCATGGCTCAACAATTGAGTGATATATTTGCAAATAAATCTTACAATCAAGCCCTAATCCTTCTCACCCCTCCATCTCATCAAGATTTGATCAAAAAATAAAATATATTTTCGCAAATCACATATTACACAATTTGTACAATCGCCTAAAATCGACACGATTCAAATCCGTGCATATATCTAATTATACAGATAATTTTCGTTCTTGAAAACGAAAAAATTAGTAAAAAAATAATTTAATTCCGAGAAATAAAATAAAATAATTATATTACTGGCTCGGAAGATTCCAGTATCAATTTGATACAAAATAGTCGTATACTGACTAGTATATATACATATATAATGTTTATTAGCAAAACCGGATGATGTCCACCAAAAATTTCAATTCTGAAAATAAAAATAAAATAATAATTTTCAGTATCTGTCCGGTATTTTCTAGACATTTTTCTCAAAAACGTATTTTTCAAGATTTTGTACAAGTGCACAAAACTGATACAATACGTATATATACTTACTAGTATATATATCTAGATAACTTTTTATTTGAAATACCAAGTAAATTCCAATTAAAATATTTTAATTTCAAAAATAATAATTATACAATATGATATCCATCCGGTATATTACAATACTCCCTCCTTAGAATAGCTCTGTCCTCAGAACTACGTTAAGTTAGGAAAACAGAAAAACACTAAATAATTCGGGGAAAGAAAGCTTATACGGTTTTTCGGCTCTCAAGTGACTCATCCACAAACTGGTCTTCCAAGGAACCAAACCTCGATCCCAAAGTTGCCTGAAGAATCTGCCAAAGTTGGGACGTAACTCTCGAATCTTGGTTAGAACCGCTGACGCTGGCACTCCATGTTGCTTTCTTATGCCTTCAATATGGACTTCTGCTAATTTCTCTAGCATCTAATTCATCTTTATCGGAAAAATGTGCAGACTTTCGTCAATCGGGTCCCCAATAACTCAAATTGAGTCATACATTTTCGAACTTCTGGGTACTCTGGTGACGAAGTCCATACTGATATTCTGATATTTTCCTTCATCAACTTACCGCTTCAGTGCTTCGATTCCTGCATTTTCTTCCTAAGCCTTCCGACTTTCTTACTTCGACTCAGTTGCAGCTTCCATTGTGCCAAAACTGAGCTTCACTCTTGAGTAATTACTTCAATACTGACTTTCCTGATCTCACTGTCTGGCTTCTTACTTCCTTCATGGTCCTTGGCTGAGGCTAATTCTTCAACTATCTCGATCTTTTGCACTTCGGTAGCCACTCCCTCCTTAAAATAGGACATGGCCTATGAATGCCACTTCAGACTTCCAGGATTCTCTCCTGTAATTTGCTCACATGCATGCTATAATCGTGCCAATCTGGAATCAAAGTATTCCTGCTCCTCTGCTAGGCTTACTAATATAGTTCTGCAAGCATCACCCAGTTGCTTAGCTTGACGACCTTTCCTAAACTTTCGCTTCCTCAGCTTCTTCATTTCCTGACGTATGCTGGCTGTCTCTGCTGTGTGTTGATCCATACTTAGCTCCTGCGGCGGTGAAGTCTCCTTCGACTCCTCGCTCAAGATCATCGGATCATCCATCGAAATCGGCTCACTCTCTTCTATTAACATATCCTCGGTTAGGATATCCTCGAATATCATTCATGTGTTTTAAGGATGGTAACACATTTACTGGAATTAGTCCAGATATAGAAAAATTATAAAACATAAGTTGAAAGAAACAACGAAATAAATTACAATTGTTTACAACTAGCTAAAACCCGACTCTTAAAAGGCATCCAAGTACAATTTTCCTACTGTGTTGGACTGTAAATTGAAGTCGGCTCTGATACCACTCTGTAACACCCCAATTTCCGGTAACTGGAAAACCGTGACATAAGCGAGAATCTTTCTTCAATTAGCCACAATACACAGAAAAATAGGAAAATTTAAAACTTTTTATTGAACACAAATGTATTACAAATCTGAATGTTACAAAATTGCAATACATTACAATAGTGTTACAATAATACCTTTACAATCCCAAGTGTTACAACTTTCAATATATTACATCAGAGTACAATGAATAAAGAACAACACTTGGTATTCCACTTGGTTGCTTTCCAACAAATAAATAATTTACAACAATTTATAGCAGAAAACTTTAATGAAATCGACTCCTTGCTCTCTCGCTTTGAGTCCTCCTGAATCCTGTACCTGTACTTGTACCTGTGCATGTACTTTTGCAATCCAGTACCTATTGAAGTGGGGACGTCAGTATTCACTGACGCTTTAAGGCTGATAACTAGCAGCGAATCTCAACTATATCAAACAAATTGATGAAAAGAGAAAAGTGTATATATATTTGATGTGTCAGTGTATGTTATGACTTAGACTCTAATGCAAGATTACTAAAGCAAGGATGCACTTATTCTAATGCAAGCAAGATTCTGGAATAGTATGAAGCCCATACTAGATACGCTCCATATCAAGCCGTTTCTTCATATATAGGGATTTGAACCCGTGCCATGAATTCTACTTTGTACCCATCCTGTTCCTGACATAATACTACATGACTGCGACTATTGCCCGGTGTACCGGACCTAACTCAAAAGCTAACACGAACTACAGGATACTTGTCAACCTTCTGTCGTACCCTCAACTGGTCATGAGAGGGCATAGAACCTGCCAGGATCGTAGGGTCTATTTCCCTAGGAAACCCTCTCGTTCTTATCATGGCACATTCAGGAATTAACAATCAAGATACGGAACCCGTGCTCCCAACTTGTCATGAAAAAAGCACAACCCGTATTCCTTTGATAGGGGAATACATCCCGATAACACCACCTAGTGTCAGCTTATAGGAGAGGTTGGATTATAGGGAATCACCCCTAACACCAACTCTCACCCTTTGGCAATTTATAGAGAAAAATGATTAAGTAACTGTTACTACCCTAACAATGTCACCAACCCTAACCAAGCAAGCGAGACAAGCCACTGTGCTTCTAACTTGTCATGAAAATGCACCGTACGTGTCCCTCTTCTAACCAAACAAGCGAGACATGCACTGTGCTTCCAACTTGACATGAAAAAGTACCGTACGTGTCCCTTTTCTAACCAAACAAGCGAGACATGCACTGTGCTTCCAACTTGACATGAAAAAGTACCGTACGTGTCCCTCTTCTAACTAAACAAGCGAGACATGCACTGTGCTTCCAACTTGACATGAAAAAGCACCGTACTGTCCCTCTTCTAACCAAACAAGCGAGACATGCACTGTGCTTCCAACTTGACAGGAAAAAGCACCGTATGTGTTCCTCTTCTAACCAAACAAGCGACCATGCACTGTACTTCCAACTTGACATGAAAAAGCACCGTACGTGTCCCTCTTCTAACCAAACAAGCGAGACATGCACTGTGCTTCCAACTTGACATGAAAAAGCACCGTACGTCTCCCTCTCCTGACTAGTATATATACATATATAATGTTTATTAGCAAAACCGGATGATGTCCACCAAAAATATTTCAATTCTGAAAATAATAATAAAATAATAATTTTCAGTATCTGCCCGGTATTTTCCAGACATTTTTTTCAAAAACGTATTTTTCAAGATTTTGTACAAGTGCACAAAACTGATACAATACGTATATATACTTACTAGTATATATATCTAGATAACTTTTTATTTGAAATACCAAGTAAATTCCAATTAAAATATTTTAATTTCAAAAATAATAATTATACAAATATGATATCCGTCCGGGATATTACAATACTCCCTCCTTAGAATAGCTCTGTTCTCAGAACTACGTTAAGTTAGGAAAACAGACAAACATCCATACACTAAATAATTCGGGTAAAGAAAGCTTATACGACTTTTCAGCTCCCAAGTGACTCATCCACGAACTGGTCTTCCAAGGAACCAAACCTCGATCCCAAAGTTGCCTGAAGAATCTGCCAAAGTCAGGACGTAACTCTCGAATCTTGGTCAGAAACGCTGACGCTGGCACTCCATGTTGCTTTCTTATGCCTTCAATGTGAACTTCGGCTAATTTCTCTATCGTCTAATTCATCTTTATCGGAAAAATGTGCAGACTTTCGTCAACCGGGTCCCCAATAACTCAAATTGAGTCGTACATTTTTGAACTTTTGGGTACTCCGGTGACGAAGTCCATACTGATATTCTGATATTTTCCTTCATCAACTTACCGCTTCGGTGCTTCGATTCCAACATTTTCTGCCTAAGCCTTCCGACTTGCTTACTTAGACTCAGTTGGAGCTTCCATCATGCCAAAACTGAGCTTCACTCTTGAGTAATTTCTTCAATACTGACTTGCCTGATCTCACTGTCTGGCTTCTTACTTCCTTCATGGTCCTTGGCTGAGGCTAATTCTTCAACTATCTCGATCTTTTGTACTTCGGTAGCCACTCCCTCCTTAAAATTGGACATGGCCTACGAATGCCACTTCAAACTTCCAGGATTCTCTCCTGTAATTTGCTCACATTCATGCTATAGTCATGCCAATCTGGAATCAAATTATTCCTGCTCCTCCTCTTGGCTTGCTAATATAGTTCTGCAAGCATCACCCAGTTGCTTAGCTTGACGACCTTTCCTAAACTTGCGCTTCCTCAGCTTCTTCATTTCCTGACGTATGCTGGCTGTCTCTGTTGTGTGTTGATCCATACTTAGCTTCTGCGACGGTGAAGTCTCCTTCGACTCCTCGCTCAAGATCATCAGATCATCTATCGAAATCGGCTCACTCTCTTCTATTAACACATCCTCGGTTAGGATATTCTCGAATATCATTCATGTGTTTTAAGGATGGTAACACATTTACTGGAATTAGTCCAGATATAGAAAAATTATAAAACATAAGTTGAAAAAAACAACAAAATGAATTACAATTGTTTACAACTAGCTAAAACCCGACTCTTAAAAGGCATCCAAGTACAATTTTCCAACTGTGTTGGACTGTAAATTGAAATTGAAGTCGGGTCTGATACCACTCTGTAACACCCCAATTTCCGGTAACTGGGAAACCGTGACATAAGCGAGAATATTTCTTCAATTAGCCACAATACACAGAAAAACAGGAAAATTTAAAACTTTTTATTGAACACAAATGTCTTACAAATCTGAATGTTACAAAATTGCAATACATTACAATAGTGTTACAATAATAACTTTACAATCCCAAGTGTTACAACTTTTAACATATTACATCAGAGTACAACGAATAAAGAACAACACTTGTTATTCCACTTGGTTGCTTTCCAACAAATAAATAATTTACAACAATTTAGAGCAGAAAACTTTAATGAAATCGTCTCCTTGCTCTCTCGCCTTGAGTCCTCCTGAATCCTGTACCTGTACCTGTACCTGTACCTGTACATGTACTTCTGCAATCCAGTACCTACTGAAGTGGGGACGTCAGTATTCACTGACGGTTTACGACTGATAACTAGCAGCGAATCTCAACTATATCAAACAAATTGATGAAAAGAGAAACGTGTATATATATTTAATGTGTCAGTGTATGTTATGACTTAGACTCTAATGCAAGATTACTTAAGCAAGGATGCACTTATTCTAATGGAAGCAAGATTCTAGAATAGTATGAAGCCCATACTACATACGCTCCATATCAAGCCATTTCTTCATATATAGGGATTTGAACCCGCGCCATGAATTCTACATTGTACCCATCCTGTTCATGACATAATACTACATGACTGCGACTATTGCCCGGTGTACCGGACCTAACTCAAAAGCTCACACGAACTACAGGATACTTGTCAACCTTCTGTCGTACCCTCAACTGGTCATGAGAAGGCATAGAACCTGCCAGGATCGTAGGGTCTATTTCCCTAGGAAACCCTCTCGTTCTTATCATGGCACATTCAGGAATTAACAATCAAGATACGGAACCCTTGCTCCTAACTTGTCATGAAAAAAGCACAACCCGTATTCCTTTGATAGGGGAATACATCCCGATAACACCACCTAGTGTCAGCCTATAGGAGAGGTTGGATTATAGGGTATCACCCCTAACACCAACTCTCACCCTTTGGCAATTTATAGAGAAAAATGATTAAGTAACTGTTACTACCCTAACAATGTCACTAACCCTAACCAAACAAGCGAGACATGCCACTGTGCTTCTAACTTGTCATGAAAATGCACCGTACGTGTCCATCTTCTAACCAAACAAGCGAGACATGAACTGTGCTTCCAGCTTGACATGAAAAAGTACCGTACGTGTCCCTCTTCTAACTAAACAAGCGAGACATGCACTGTGCTTCCAACTTGACATGAAAAAGTACCGTACGTGTCCCTCTTCTAACCAAACAAGCGAGACATGCACTGTGCTTCCAACTTGACATGAAAAAGCACCGTATGTGTTTCTCTTCTAACCAAACAAGCGAGACATGCACTGTGCTTCCAACTTGACATGAAAAAGTACCGTACGTGTCCCTCTTCTAACTAAACAAGCGAGACATGCACTGTACTTCCAACTTGACATGAAAAAGTACTGTACGTGTCCCTCTTCTAACCAAACAAGCGAGACATGCACTGTGCTTCCAACTTGACATGAAAAAGCACTATATGTGTTCCTCTTCTAACCAAACAAGCGAGACATGCACTGTGCTTCCAACTTGACATGAAAAAGCACCGTACATGTCCCTCTTCTAACCAAACAAGCGAGACATGCACTGTGCTTCCAACTTGACATGAAAAAGCACCGTACGTCTCCCTCTTCTAACTAAACAAGCGAGACATGCACTGTGCTTCCAACTTGACATGAAAAAGCACCGTACATATCCCTCTTCTAAACAAACAAGCGAGATATGTACTGTGCTTCCAACTTGACATGAAAAAGCACCGTACGCGTCCCTCTTCTAACTAAACAAGCGAGACATGCACTGTGCTTCCAACTTGACATGAAAAAGCACCGTACATGTCCAGTACAAACATAATTAGAAGCAACAGGAGAGTCTACTAACAGTCTAGTACAAACATATTACTAAAGAAATGCACGGAAAGCGACCTAAAAACCTTCCGACAGCCTAGAAGCAACCAGTGCTGCACTTGACGGAATTTGACAGAAATATACTTTTTTAGAAAAGTAAGAACATCTGCCAAAACTGTCTAGTGGAACACTATTTCAGATTCTGTAAGGAATCCAAAATTTGGTCCATCGAACACACGCAAACTGTTTAACCCAGCTGCAGATTTTCAACAGAAGTTGAAACTTTGCAAGCTGGTAGCTTTTGCTCCACTCGTCGGAATCTAACGAAACTGGACAATTTGAAAAGGTGGGAACATCTACTAAAATTTTCCAGTTGACCAGTTTCTTAGATTCCGCAAGGAAATCTAAGTTTCTATCTGTCGAACATACGCAAACAGTTATCAAACTACCGATTTTCAACAAAAAATTCGAAACTTCCATAGCTTGTCATTTTTGCTCCACTTATCAGAATCTAACAAAACTGCACAATTTGAAAAGTTGGGAACATCTACTAAAACTTTCCAGTTGACCAGTTGCTCAGATTTCACAAGGAAATCCAAATTCCTTCCCGTCGAACATACACAACCAGTAACAAAAACAGCCAACTTGACCCAACGAAAACTGAAATTTTGAAAACCTATAACTTCTACTCCGCTTATCATAATTTAACCCAAGAGGCCAATTCGGAAAGGGGAGAACGTTTACTACAACTCCCTAGTTGGTCCGAACTTCAGATTCAACCAGTAAAACACTCTAAAACTACAAGGAAGTCAAACAGATACAATTTCAACCTACCGAAATACACAGCCAGCTGAAAACTTTCAAAGCCCATAACTTCTACTCCGCCTGTCGGAATTTAACCCGAGAGGTCAATTAGGAAAGGGGAAGATGTCTAATATAACTCTACAGTTGGTCCGAACCTCAGATTCAACCACTAAGACACTTTACAATCTCAAAGAAGCAAAACAGAGAGACCCAGTCAAGACAGCTAGTTGCTGTATTTTGCAAACGACATAACTCCTACTCCCCTTATCAGAATTTAACCCGATAGGCCAATTCGGAAAGGGGAAGATGTCTAATACAACTCTCTAGTTGGTCCGAACATTAGATTCAACCAGTAAGACACACTAAAACATCAAAGAAGCAAAACAGCGAGACCCAGTCAAGACAGCTTGTTGCTATTCCTTGCAAACGGCATAGCTCCTACTCTGT